>CAWUFW010019426.1:0-187006 GCA_963921515.1 Calotriton arnoldi
TGCCGCTGGTTCAGTTCGCGTATTGCTCAGCACCTTACCCATCCCACGCACACACACACTGGCACAGGCACACACCAGCACACACACATCCAGCACACTGACACACACGCCAATGACAAAACGCACACGCACGCACATTCAGGGGACTGAAGCCAGACTCACAGGGGATGGGGCCCTGGAACACACACACGCATCCACATGCACTGCGCAGTCCTCAGTTCCCTCTCCCTCCAAAGCACCCTCCCTTGCCTCACCTGCAACCCCAAAGTCACAGCAGCTCTTCCTCTGTGACCTCGGCCTCTTCCCCACCGATGAAGCTGCCCCAGCATCCCGGGGAAGAGGAAGCCCACCACACGGAGCAGAGTGCCCCTCGCCCCCGGACACCCTCCCCCAGGCGCAGACGGACTGAGGCCCCCACCCGCAAGTCCCCCGGAGTGGTAAGAGCAAGACCCCGCCACCGCCCTGCAGCTCAGGCACAAGGTCTCCGTCCTCCATCCCTCAGGCCCCCACTGCACAGGTGCCCCCACCACACCCTGCCCCAGGTTCCCCCACCCACAGATATACCATCCCCAAGAGGATCCGGCCTTCTCCCCTGCCACTTGCTCTCCCAGCACCACACCCCCGCTGCGCTTGTCTGTGCCACTGATGTGGTGAGGGTGTCCTCCCCCTCTGTCCAACCCACCTTGCCTGTTCCCCATTCTCCTCCCCTGGAGGTAGGCACTGCAGTGGAGTCCACTACCGCCCTGTCTGACTTGGGCACTGCAGTGGCGGACCTGTCCACCCCATCTGCAGGGTCCACTGCAGTTGTGCCGGCACCCACGACATCTGAGTCATGCCCCCAGTTGTGCCGGCACACACCATGTCAGACACCTCCACTGCAGTTGTCAGTGGCTCTCCAGCACCCACCACCCCTTCCCTGACTCCCCCTGGTGAGCCCTGATCCTGTCCCTGCGGTGCCTGGCCTGCCCCCCGGTTGCCCCTCCTAGTGGATTGTCCCTGGTATTGTGCAGGCATGCGTAGGGTGACATCTGCCAGTGTCACCCTGTTTGAACTTTGACAATGGACTGGCCATTGGCCTTTGCTCTAATTTCTTCTGGACGTCGTTATCAAACAACACATATGCTGAATAAAGCAACTTTCTTTTCTCTAGTGCTCATGCTTCAGATGTACATGTTGTTGGTGCAGCTAACCATGCCCTTGCTGCAGTGATGGTGATATCTGGTCTCATGATTATGAAGTGTTACTGTGCAGGAACCCATGTGGTCCAGGGGGAATGTGTCCTATCATGTGGTGTATCCATGTCATCAATAGCAGCATCTGAGGGTGTCATGTGTTCAGTATTTGGCAATGGGTTTCCTACTTACATTGGCAATTTCATATCTGTGGCTTCCACCCCTGCACATCTGTTGTGCCTGCCATCGTTGCATTTGTCTACTTCCCTGACCGTGTTGCCATCTCCAGTGGACATGCAGGTTTGGGCATCAATGGGGAGGGACTCATCCGTGTAGTCAGTGCAACATTGCTATACAAGTGTGTTGGATCTGTGCTGATGATTCCGTTGGCACATCCATGACCAGGCTGATGTGATGGGAGCCCTCATTTGGTGCTAATTGTTGATTGTGTGACCAAGTGCTCAGCTGACATGATGGGGCCCTACTGAGGCAACATATGGCACAGCTTTCCTCACACAGGAGTGGAGTCCCCTCATGGCAGTGTGTACACGTGTGACATTGCCTGCGCCCAAGGTGTGTGTTGTATGTGCATGTCTGTGTGTTCACTTCCATTCATCTGCGCATGCTGTGATCCCTAGTGTTGTACCTGTTTGTGATGCTTGCTGACTTGAGCTATGTTCCCCAAAGTCTTCTCCCTGTGTTCTCTGTGATGTGGGTGCATGGCACATTACTGGTCATCAGGGTGTCACCCATAGGTGTGTTTGCTGTCAGGGCAGAGTTTTTGTGCAGACGCATATGGGTCACAGTCAGGTTTCCCTTTGGCACTTGTTGTTTGCCCCTGTCATGTGATTTCCAGTTTGTGTTATCTTTCAGTGATTGTGACACGTTGTGTGTGTGACTGCTGGCACTCCTTAGGGTCCGGGCTGCAATGTTGGTTGTTGTCTATGTGTGTTCTTTGTGGGTGACCTTGGCTTCTTCATTGGTGTGTGACTGTGGCTGGGATCCCATTGGTCGGTGTGGTATTGCCGTCATGTCCATGTACAGCGTAGTGTGCAGTGTGTCAGACATTCAGGAGTCTTGTTGAGTGTCCATGTGTGATGTGTTTCTACACCTTGGTTCCCACCCACCACCCTGGAATAGTCATGGGTGCATGTGCAATGTCACCAGTGCATGTGTACTTCACTGCTGCACATTGTTGGAGGTCGAGGGTGTGGTCTTGAGTGTGTGCAGATGAGAGTTGTTGCCCGGCTAGGCCCCTGCCTCCATGTTGGCCTTGGCTTACTGGCCATGCTGATTGATTTGTGCTTGTGTAGGTGTGATGGTAGTTTGTTGCTCAGGACACCTGACTGTAGTTCACAGTGTGAGCGACATTTAGCTTTGTCATCACAGTGGTATTTTTATTCAGCCCAGGGTCACCACATTGTGGGGGCCCTGGGGGTGGTGCTGTGGTGTGTCTGTGACTTGCTGTGTCAGTTGTTGTTCCTACGTGCCTGTGTGACATGTGTGTTTTGTGCTCCCTCTCACCTGTCAATGCCTGCTTGCCCACATAGGGGATTTGGATCCATGAGTTACCTTAGTGTGGCAGTGTATGCACATCTGTATGATTGGTATTCAGCTCTCCTCATGTGTTGTGTTGTTGCCTGGGGACACTGGCACCCCCACCCCTCACCTGCTGTGTATGATGACAGTGTTGGTCTGCCTGTTTGTGTTTGTGCATCTGCACCACTGCATTGGCATATCTTGGGTGTGCCATTGGCTGTATGTTGTTTGGTGTGTTTCCCCTGCTGTCCCTGGGACTCCTAGGTCATCGGTCAGCACAGTGATCATGGTGTGTGTGTCCCATTGCTGCCATGGTATGGTATCTGTTCACCTCACATCTGCTGTCTCCACAGGGTATCTGCATTTGTGTGCCCATTGGTGCAAATATGTGGTTCTGCATTCTGATGGTCACTTCTGTCATTGTGTCATTGATGACTGTTGACGGTCTCAGCCCCCATGGGTGTTGTTTGTCTGCACATGGCCAAAGGAATGTTTCATTTGCACTGCAGTATTTGGCTCCCCCAATTTATGTTGCAATGGGACACATACACTACTTTGCCACAGATGAGTTTTTGGTTCTGTGACCAGGAATGATCCATGCAGTTTGGCAGTTGCAGCTCTTTCTTTGTCAACAATTACCTTTTGGTCACTGTGATGATGAGGGTGTAGACCCCATTGCCACAATGGTCAAAATGTGCTTCAGCTATGGACCCCACACTTGCCTTTTGGTCACTGTGATGATGGGGGTTTAGACCCCATTGCCACAATGGTCAAAATGTGCTTCAGCTATGGACCCCACACTTGCCTTTTGGTCACTGTGATGATGGGGTTTAGACCCCATTGCCACAATGGTCAAAATGTGCTTCAGCTATGGACCCCACACTTGCCTTTTGGTCACTGTGATGATGGGGGTTTAGACCCCATTGCCACAATGGTCAAAATGTGCTTCAGCTATGGACCCCACACTTGCCTTTTGGTCACTGTGATGATGGGGTTTAGACCCCATTGCCACAATGGTCAAAATGTGCTTCAGCTATGGACCCCACACTTGCCTTTTGGTCACTGTGATGATGGGGGTTTAGTCCCCATTGCCACAATGGTCAAAATGTGCTTCAGCTATGGACCCCACACTTGCCTTTTGGTCACTGTGATGATGGGGGTTTAGACCCCATTGCCACAATGGTCAAAATGTGCTTCAGCTATGGACCCCACACTTACCTTGTGGTCACTGTGATGATGGGGGTTTAGGCCCCATTGCCACAATGGTCATGGGCTGCTTGCATTGTGGGTGCCACACACATATATGTGTGGCACATGTGCTAGGGGGTCACATTGTATGTTCAAAGTCATGTTCGGTGTTGTAGGCATTTGACACAGCCTGCTCACACGCTTGTCATGGTGGTGGGGGGATGTCTTAATCTTGCATTCCCTAGGTTGTGGTGTGCTTGTTGTGTCATGCATTGTCCATCCTATGAGTGGGGGTGGTAGTAGTGGTAGGCATCCAGCCCCCTGGCTAAGGGTGGTAGTAGTGGTGGGCATCCTGCCCCCTGGCTAAGGGTGGTAGTAGTGGTAGGCATCCTGCCCCCTGGGTGAGGGTGGTAGTAGTGGTGGGCATCCTGCCCCCTGGGTGAGGGTGGTAGTAGTGGTGGGCATCCTGCCCCCTGGCTAAGGGTGGTAGTAGTGGTGGGCATCCTGCCCCCTGGGTGAGGGTGGTAGTAGTGGTGGGCATCCTGCCACCCTGGCTAAGGGTGGTAGTAGTGGTAGGCATCCTGCCCCCTGGCTAAGGGTGGTAGTAGTGGTGGGCATCCTGCCCCCTGGCTAAGGGTGGTAGTAGTGGTAGGCTTCCTGCCCCCTGGCTAAGGGTGGTAGTAGTGGTAGGCATCCTGCCCCCGTGGGTGAGGGTGGTAGTAGTGGTAGGCTTCCTGCCCCCTGGCTAAGGGTGGTAGTAGTGGTGGGCATCCTGCCCCCTGGCTAAGGGTGGTAGTAGTGGTAGGCATCCTGCCCCCCTGGGTGAGGGTGGTAGTAGTGGTGGGCATCCTGCCCCCTGGGTGAGGGTGGTAGTAGTGGTGGGCATCCTGCCCCCTGGCTAAGGGTGGTAGTAGTGGTAGGCTTCCTGCCCCCTGGCTAAGGGTGGTAGTAGTGGTGGGCATCCTGCCCCCTGGGTGAGGGTGGTAGTAGTGGTGGGCATCCTGCCCCCTGGCTAAGGGTGGTAGTAGTGGTAGGCATCCTGCCACCCTGGCTAAGGGTGGTAGTAGTGGTAGGCATCCTGCCCCCTGGCTAAGGGTGGTAGTAGTGGTGGGCATCCTGCCCCCTGGCTAAGGGTGGTAGTAGTGGTAGGCTTCCTGCCCCCTGGCTAAGGGTGGTAGTAGTGGTAGGCATCCTGCCCCCTGGCTAAGGGTGGTAGTAGTGGTAGGCATCCTGCCCCCTGGCTAAGGGTGGTAGTAGTGGTAGGCTTCCTGCCCCCTGGCTAAGGGTGGTAGTAGTGGTAGGCATCCTGCCACCCTGGCTAAGGGTGGTAGTAGTGGTAGGCATCCTGCCCCCTGGGTGAGGGTGGTAGTAGTGGTGGGCATCCTGCCCCCTGGGTGAGGGTGGTAGTAGTGGTGGGCATCCTGCCCCCTGGCTAAGGGTGGTAGTAGTGGTAGGCATCCTGCCCCCGTGGGTGAGGGTGGTAGTAGTGGTAGGCTTCCTGCCCCCTGGCTAAGGGTGGTAGTAGTGGTAGGCATCCTGCCACCCTGGCTAAGGGTGGTAGTAGTGGTAGGCATCCTGCCCCCTGGGTGAGGGTGGTAGTAGTGGTGGGCATCCTGCCCCCTGGGTGAGGGTGGTAGTAGTGGTGGGCATCCTGCCCCCTGGCTAAGGGTGGTAGTAGTGGTAGGCTTCCTGCCCCCTGGCTAAGGGTGGTAGTAGTGGTGGGCATCCTGCCCCCCTGGGTGAGGGTGGTAGTAGTGGTGGGCATCCTGCCCCCTGGCTAAGGGTGGTAGTAGTGGTAGGCATCCTGCCACCCTGGCTAAGGGTGGTAGTAGTGGTAGGCATCCTGCCCCCTTGGCTAAGGGTGGTAGTAGTGGTAGGCATCCTGCCCCCTGGCTAAGGGTGGTAGTAGTGGTAGGCTTCCTGCGCCCCTGGCTAAGGGTGGTAGTAGTGGTAGGCATCCTGCCCCCTGGCTAAGGGTGGTAGTAGTGGTAGGCATCCTGCCCCCTGGCTAAGGGTGGTAGTAGTGGTAGGCTTCCTGCCCCCTGGCTAAGGGTGGTAGTAGTGGTAGGCATCCTGCCACCCTGGCTAAGGGTGGTAGTAGTGGTAGGCATCCTGCCCCCTGGGTGAGGGTGGTAGTAGTGGTGGGCATCCTGCCCCCTGGGTGAGGGTGGTAGTAGTGGTGGGCATCCTGCCCCCTGGCTAAGGGTGGTAGTAGTGGTAGGCATCCTGCCCCCGTGGGTGAGGGTGGTAGTAGTGGTAGGCTTCCTGCCCCCTGGCTAAGGGTGGTAGTAGTGGTAGGCATCCTGCCACCCTGGCTAAGGGTGGTAGTAGTGGTAGGCATCCTGCCCCCTGGGTGAGGGTGGTAGTAGTGGTGGGCATCCTGCCCCCCTGGGTGAGGGTGGTAGTAGTGGTGGGCATCCTGCCCCCTGGCTAAGGGTGGTAGTAGTGGTAGGCTTCCTGCCCCCTGGCTAAGGGTGGTAGTAGTGGTGGGCATCCTGCCCCCCTGGGTGAGGGTGGTAGTAGTGGTGGGCATCCTGCCCCCTGGCTAAGGGTGGTAGTAGTGGTAGGCATCCTGCCACCCTGGCTAAGGGTGGTAGTAGTGGTAGGCATCCTGCCCCCTGGCTAAGGGTGGTAGTAGTGGTAGGCATCCTGCCCCCTGGCTAAGGGTGGTAGTAGTGGTAGGCTTCCTGCCCCCTGGCTAAGGGTGGTAGTAGTGGTAGGCATCCTGCCCCCTGGCTAAGGGTGGTAGTAGTGGTAGGCATCCTGCCCCCTGGCTAAGGGTGGTAGTAGTGGTAGGCTTCCTGCCCCCTGGCTAAGGGTGGTAGTAGTGGTAGGCATCCTGCCACCCTGGCTAAGGGTGGTAGTAGTGGTAGGCATCCTGCCCCCTGGGTGAGGGTGGTAGTAGTGGTGGGCATCCTGCCCCCTGGGTGAGGGTGGTAGTAGTGGTGGGCATCCTGCCCCCCTGGCTAAGGGTGGTAGTAGTGGTAGGCATCCTGCCCCCGTGGGTGAGGGTGGTAGTAGTGGTAGGCTTCCTGCCCCCTGGCTAAGGGTGGTAGTGGTGGTGGGCATCCTGCCCCCTGGCTAAGGGTGGTAGTAGTGGTAGGCATCCTGCCACCCTGGCTAAGGGTGGTAGTAGTGGTAGGCATCCTGCCCCCTGGCTAAGGGTGGTAGTAGTGGTAGGCATCCAGCCCCCTGGGTTGGGGTGGTGGCGCGCATTCAGGCCCCTGTGTGCATATGTGGCATTGGTGATGGGCATCCCGCCCCTATGGTGCTGCTGTTGCTGGTGTAAGTATATTCAGATTCCCAGTGTATGTGTGTGATGTGTCGTGTACGTGTTGTATGTGTTTTGTGGTTGGTGTCTGACTTACCTTCTGCGCCGTACGCGTCCGTGCCTGTTCCGGTAGTAGATGTAGAATATTGGTATGATCGGGACGAAGGGATTCATGGTTGGTTCGTGTCGTTCGTCCTTCTCGTTGCTTCGCGTCGTCCTCGTCGCTTGGCTCGTCCTCGTCGCTTCGCTTCGTCCTCGTCGCTTCGCGTCGTCCTCGTCGGTGCCGTGTTCGTCTCGTAGCCGTGGATCGTGTTGTGGCGCGATTCGGAGCTTATGTGCGCCTCTCCCGGATGCTTTGACGTGCCGTGCGTAGCGGCGGGTTCGGCGCGTACGGAAGCGCATCGTACTTGTTCGGCCGGACGGGGCTGCATTTTCCCTTCCGTGCGACTCGATTCGGCGTTTCCGGATTCGCCTCGGTCGGAGAACAGGACCTGGTTTGGGTGAGTACGGCTCGGCCGGGAATTTTTGCTGTTGTGCGCATCGTACTTGCTCGTTCGGTGTGCTGTACGGATCGGTCGGGAAACTGGCTTTCGCATGGCTTTTTTCCCGACCGAATAGTATTGGGTGCGCCTCCGACCGAGATCGGAATCGGCCCCAAAGTGTTTAATTTCAGGAATTTTGTGCACCAAACGTAACATGAAATTCCCAAAATGACGCAAGTTAGACTGGTGTAATTTAAATTTCGCTCAGGCCTATACCCACCTCCACCATTACTGTACAACTCACTTTGAATCTTACTCCTACCTGTTTGGGAGCTACAGGCTCACGCCACTGGTCTTACCCTCACTCCACCTTCACACATCCCTTCACTGCTACCTACGATAACCACTGGCATTGTTCTCCCTCTTCTCCTCAAGAATCTGACCCTGGGTGTCATCCATGCCGCCTACTCCTATCTCGCCCATCTGTTCCTATCTCATCCACCTGTTCCTACCCCATATATCTGCTCCTATCCATGCCACCTGCTCCTATCACATCTATCTGCTCCAATTCCTGCCACCTCCTCCTATGCCTGCCATCTGCCCCATTCACCCATCTGCTCCTAGTGCCAGACACTTGCCCCATCCCTGCCATCTGCTCCTGCCCATCCACCTACTCCCATACCTGCCCCCTGCCCCTACCCCATCTATCTACAACGTTGCCACCTACCTGCCCTCACCCTCACTATTTGACTATATCCCAGCTACTACACCCTAGCTACCTGCCTCCTACTTAAACTAAAGCCCCCTCATCCATCTACCTGCCGCTATTCTAGCTATCTGCTCCTTTCTCACATACCTCCTTCATTCTCACCTATCTGTACCTATGCCACTACCTGGTCCTATGCCAGCTGCCTCTACTAATCCAGAGAGCTGCCCTTCCCTCATTTATCTGCCCATCCCAGCAGCCGGCTTGTGTCTCTGCCACCAGATCCTAACCCACCCATCTGCTCCTTTCTCACCCTATTTACTCCTACACCAGCTACCAGCTCCTGATCCAGCTGACTGTCCCTCTGCTCCTTTCCCATTTATCAGCCCCTATCTCAGCTACTTGACCGTATCCCAGTTATTTACTTGCTAACCCATCTACCTCCACCTGTCCCAGCTGCCTGACAGCTTCCCAGGTATCCTCTCCAATCCCAGCGGCCTGACCCTGTTCCAGTTACTATCTCCCTAACCCAGGTTGCTGTCTGTACCCCTGCTAGCTGCCCCATCTCAGCAACTCACTTCTAACCCAAGCCCCAACTAACTAACCCAACTACCAACCCCTATCGAGGCTAACAGCTGCTCATCCCAACCATCTTCTCCTATCTCAGATATCTCCTCTGTCACACCTACCTGCCCCAACCCATCTTCCTGCCCCAACCCATCTACCTGCCCCGTCCCATAGACTCGCCCTATCCCATCTATCGGCCCGTTCATCTACCTGTGTATATCCCAGTTACCTGTCACTTAATTACCCATCATTCTGCCTATAACCCATCTACCGGTTCACTAGCCTATCTGCCCCTTCCCAGCTAATTGCCCCTTAAACAATCTACCTACCCCTATCTTTGCTAAATTCGCTCACCCATCTGCATCCCCCTAAACCGATCTACCTGCACCTCTCCCATCTACCTGCCCTTTAGCCTATCTGTCCCTACGCAGTTTCCTGTCCTTAAGCAACCTACCTGTTTTCTAGTCTATCTATCCTTGCATCGCCAGGCGGAGAACTCCAAAGGGCGCTCACGACGCAACAACATCCGTTTCTTGGGTTTCCCGGAGCGATTAGAACAACCCAGCACCGAACTGTCTCTAGAGTACTAGCTGATGGCCACCATGGTGGAGAACAAAGTCCCCAAGTTGTTTTCTGTAGACATTGCATCCCGGGACGTCCAACTCCGCCTGGTGCACAGCCCCGTCCACTTATTGCTCGTTTCCTTAACTATCGTGATCTTATATTGCAGCGCTTCCGCACAAAGGATCCCTGGTGCAATGAAACCATGGACATATCAGCATATCCAGATTTCACGACTGATGTGCAGCACTTTTGGAGCTCCTATATGAAGGTGAAACAACGGCTGTGGGAACTGGTATTTTACTATGCACTTCTATTTCCTGCGGAATTTAAGGTCATGGATGGTGAAGTTTTTCACCACTCCTGAGGATGTCTGGATCTGGCCCCACACGAAAGGCCACATGGGCACAACCGAACATGATCAGATGGAAGGGGATTGGATGATTCTGTGACCTAAATGTAGGAGGTGTAGAGTGGCGCGGGTGCGTCCTACCCAGGGCCAAGTGGCCGCGGAGCTGGCCCCGGCGGTGGAGATGGCCTCCCTGCACAGTACGAACCCTTTCACCATTCTGTGCCCCAAGCCAGTCTTAGACTCTGGAACAGACATAGGTGCCTCCGTGACTTCCTCTAGATGCAGCACTCTGGATCCTTAAAGTACACCGTGATCGGCCGATGATCTACTGTGCTCCTCCTCTCATTACTGGGTCCCTCCATGTACAGTTGGTGTATCCTGACCTCCCTGGCATTGGTGGGCAGGATGCTGGGACCTTTGTAATGGGCCCAGGTGGGGGAAATCAGCCCAAATTGCTGCACCATGTCCTGCCAGTGCTCCAATGAGGACATGTTTGATTGTTTTTCTTTGTTGTTTTATTTTAGTTTAAAGGTTGGGGGCCTTTGGACAGGGACGCGCGAGTCCACTGTCCTGGGGGGATGCAGCCGTATTGACTCGCTGCTGTTCAGGCACGCATTGTTATTTTGTTGGTGTCTGCTAAAGGGTCTGCTGCTTACAAGGGTGTCTGCTGGGAGCACCTTGTATGGCCGAAGTCGGGCTCTTCGGTTATGGTTTGCTCTCAACGGGGAACACAGAGGGGTACCTTATCCTTAACCACAAATCCCACTAGAATTCACACAATGGGTCCCACAGGTGACACTCACACTCCGCAGACTCACATCCTCACATGGAATGTGCATTGTATGGCCACTGCCGCTAAAAGATACAGCATTTATGCATATCTTAGAAACCATCACGCTCACATTGCCATGCTCCAGGAAACTCATCTCACATTGTCGGAGCTGCAAAAGATCCACACAAAATGGAGAGGGACAGCACTTCCATGTCGGCTTATGCCCAGGGGGTGCTCATCTGGATCGCTCCAGGGGTCACTTTTGTTTTGGACGCTCACAGGGTGGACACAGAAGGGGGCTTTGTGATCTTGGAGGGTCACCTTGATGGGGCTCCCCTCACATTAGTGGCAGTTTATGCCCCCAATACTAACCAATCGGGATTCCTAGACACAACCCACTGCACCTGGGGCTCTGAGGGGGCGATTTTAATTGTGTGCCGGATGTTGATCGTGACCACTCTTCCCCTCCCCTGCGTGCTGCCACATGCCTCCGCACAACACAGCACTTTTGTAACTGGATTACACATCGATGTTTACATGACCTATGGTGATTTGGGCACCCGACTGACCGAGAATACTCCTTCTACTCCCCGGTTCATGATGTACACACTAGGATCGATCTTTTCTTCTGCACGGAACGGTTGGGCCCCTTGATCACCCGGTCGGAGTACTTAGCATGCACCCTCTTTAACCATTGCAGCCTGATGGCCACTCTGCTATGGAGTAGACTGTGCTCCACTATACCCACCTGGTGGCTGCAGACTGAGGCTGTCTCCAACCCCCTGTTCCGAGAAGAGCTAGCACATTTCATCACACACTACTTTGAACTCAACAAGGGCTCTGCATCATCCTGGGCATTAGAGTGGGATGAGCACAAGATCGTTGCACATGGCCATTGCCTGGCGGCCTCCTGGGGGATACACTGTCGCTTGCTGGAGGATTTAGTAGCTATTGAGCACAAGCTGAGGCCTCTGGAGGTTAAGGTGGCTAATCGTACTGCGGCAGCCAAGCATCTCCAGCAACTGCACAAGCAAAGGGCTGAGGCCGAAGCAATCCTGGGAAAGCATGATTACAAGCATTGTACAGCCTTGCAACATGCCGAGGGAGATCGCTCAGGGGGGCTGTTGGTGTGTCTCATGAAAGAGGATCACCATTTTGTCCCAATCGGGGCACTCCGCCTAGATAATGATTTTATTATTACTTCGCAGCCGGCCATCAATGATACTTTTCACAAGTATTATTGGGGTTTGTACACAGAGACAGACCCCCCTGCACCGAAGAGCGTGCAGCGTTTTTTCCATGACTCACCAATGGTGAAGTTGAACCTACTACAGCGGGCCGAGCTTGATGAGCCTCTGAAGCTGGAGGAGATATGGGCTGCTATTTCCCAAATCGCCCGTAACAAGACGCCGGTCACCGATGGGTTGCAGATTGAGTGCTATGCCACCTTTACCACTCAAACTGCTCAACACCTGTTGAGAATGTTTAATGAAGCCAAAACGCTGGGTCGCCTCCCTGACTCGCTCCGAGAGGCCCTGATTGTGGTTCTTCCTAAACCTGGTTGAGATCGATTGGATGATCGCTCTTATCGCCCTCTTTCATTATTCAATCTCAATTGCAAAATTTTAGGTAGAGTGCTAGAAAACCGCCTGCTCCCTATAATTAACACTCTTGCACATGTCAACCAATCAGGATATATACCAGGGCGTAGCACTTTCACCAACATGCGCCTGTTACTATGCCTCATATACGGAACTCCCGCTGATGCCTTTGGGCAGGTGGCTGTGTCATTAGACATCGAGAAGGCGTTTGACACCTTGAGCTGGGATTTTCTCCTTCTAACCCTTGACCACATGGGGTATGGCCCTGTTTTTTTGGGATGGATCCATACTCTGTATAATAGTCGGCACGGGTTAAGACAGACCAGCTGATCTCCGACAGCTTTGCTATTTAAAGAGGCACCAGATAGGGTTGCCGGCTCTCCTCTCTTATTTTTGCCCTGGCAATGGAGCCGCTGTCTTGCCACCTTCGCCAGCGGGTACACAACTGGGGTATTCCAGCCTGACCTGAGAAGCACCAGATGACAGTGGCCCATACCTGCTGGCATAGATTTGTGCATGGTAAAGGGCCTCACCTCCCATATTCCACGGCCATTGCGATTTGGAAATTGCCGAAACTCTGTGGCGTGGCACAACGTTATGACGTGGCTCCGTGGACGGAAGCGGGAGTTGATCAATTGGGGGAGCTCTATCACGCGGGTTCCATCATATCTTTTCAAGACGTCATTGAAACTTATGGGATAGGAGTTTTAAACTTTTCATACCATACAACACGAGATGGAGAACCTCCACAGCTGCCACGTTGCATGCGCTTCTGACTCATGACACTACACGCCACACTATTACCACCCTCTACACATCCCTCAACTCCGCTCTGCCGGAGTATGCAGTAGGGGTGCGTGCCAGGTGGGACGGTGTGTTGCCACAGCATTTATCGGAAAAAGCCTTGTCTCGGGCACTTCATCTAGTGAAGGACGTATCTCGTAACCCTAAATTTCGTTTCACACAATTTTAATTATGTGCATCATGCTTACCTCTCCCCTCAGCAAAACAAGCACATGTTCCCGGCCTTGAACCCAGAGTTTCCTCGCTGTAAACTATTGGAAGCGGGGTTTCTCCACATGGTATGGGATTGTCCAACGCTGTGCCCGGTCTGGCAAATGGTTACTGTCCCTGTAGCTAAACTCGCAGATCATACTTTTGCACCCACACCCAACTCCTGCTTGTTGGGGTTACGTCCCCGTGCGGAGGGAGAGAGACACCTTCACAAGTTTATTGACCTCGCCTTTGTTCTCTTCCAAAGGCAGCTAGTGATGGCGTGGAAGGCGCCTGCCCCTCCTGCTCTTCAGCGTTTGTTGGCCACACTGCTAATATGGACACGAGAAGAAGCCAACACCCTCAAGTTGCTTCACATGCGGGGGTACTCACGTACAGGTGGGGAGTCCTGGGAAACTTTGCTTAATGTTTAAGCTAAAACGAAGCGCGTCCACCCTGAGGCACATAACTGCGCTACGCAGTTGGGTTCACAATCATGTGGATATTGGTAGAATCACCGTCTCGGGGGGGGGTGGCAGCAGAGTGACACGTGGCCTATCAGCGACACACCGGCTGATACCACGCTTTGTCAGTGTCACCATAGGGCCTGTGACTAACCAAACTGTGTGAATACCATCGACTCTTACATGTGGGTCCCTTTTCTCGTTTTGATTGTACACCTGCTCTGCTTCTGCGGTGCCTTCGTTGGGTGCCCAAGATTAGGGACTGCGCTTCCCCAGCAAACCCAATTTGCATGACACGACACACTCCTACCCCTACCCTAGGCAGACTCCACGGTTTTTGTTGTTTCGAAACACTGTTTATGCATTTGCTAATATTGCTTCACAATATGTTGAGTGATGACAGCTGCGATGCAGGTCCAAGCTGATACCCTGCATGCAACTTGTTGGGGTGTATTTCTATGCTTGAATCTGTGCTTGATGCTAATGTTATATCATGCCTAAAACTAATAAAAACACATTAAAAAAAAACACAATCTGCTTTCCACCAAACCAATTTACCTGACTCATTCTAGCTAACTCCCCTTGGTTCATCTACCAAAGTCTTAACCCACCCATCCATCTGTCACCTGCCACTGCACCAGCTACATGCTCTATCATATGTACCTGCCCCAGACCTATCTATATGCCCTTATTCCGATTACCTGATACCAGAACCTCATACCTGTCTGGGTATAGAGACAAAATATCGAGTTGGAAATGTCGACTTGCACTAATATCGAGTTTGAAATATCAAGACACAGAAATATCGACAGCAAGAATATCGTGGTCAAGTATATCGAGTTTAAGGTAAGAAATACCGTTTTCAAAAATATCGAAGTCATTAATAGCGTTTGCAAAAATAGTTGTTAAAAATATAGTTTTTTTAGTTAGTGTTATGTATTTTAGTATGTATTTTAAATGTATGTGCTCTATTTTTTTGTCTAAGTATTGCTTTTGTTTTTTAATATATGTGTTAAATTTTTAGTAGTTATTAATTTTATTTTTAATTAAATTTTGCATTTTAGTTGTGTAGCAGGTTGTGGGTTTATAGGGGAATAGGGTGGGAAGTAATTTATTTTAATAAATTAAATATTAATTTTTATTTAATAGTATTTATTTAATTTAGATTTTATAGTGTTAACTGTGGGAATTAATTTATTATTAATTAATTAATAATTGTCTGTTCATTTTTATTAATTAATTAATTGGTAACTATTTTAATTGTGTCATTTTTTAGGAGCGAGTTGTGGGTTTATAGGGGAATAGGGTGGGAAGTAATTTAATTATAATTAAATTATTATTATTTATTATTAATTAATATTTATTTATTTAATATGTTATACTGTTAATTGTGGGAATTAATTTATTATTAATTATTTTTAATTGGTTGTTAATTATTATTAATTAATTGGTAAATATGTTAATTGTGTCATTTGTTTAGGAGCGGGTTGTGGGTTGATAGGGGAGTAGGGTGGGAAGTAATTTAATTTTAATACATTTATTAATATTTTTATATAATATTTATTTAATTTTATTTTATAGTGTTAATTTATTAATAATTATTTATAATTTTCTTGTTAATTGTTATTAATTAATTAATTAATTGTTAATTAATTATGTTAATTGTGTCATGTTTTTAGAAACGGGTGGTGGGGTTTATAGGGGACTAGGATGGGAGGTAATTTATTTTTAATTAATTAATTATTTGTTAATTAATGGTAATTAATTAATTAAAATTTATATATGGCAATTGTGTGATTATTTGGATGTGTGAGTTGTGGGGTTTATAGTGGTAAATGGTGGGAAATAATTTTTTTAAAATTAATTAATGATTTGTGGTTAATTGATATTAATTTATTAATGTACAATTAGTTATGGAAATTGTGTAATTATTTTTAGGTGTGTGTTGTGGTGTTTATTGGGGTAGAGGGTGGAAAGTAATTTACTTTAAATTAATTAATCAATACTTGATCGTTAATATTCATTTATTACTTGATAAATATTTTTGGTAATTGTTTTTATTTATTTTGTTTGTTTATTTTGGTTCTATAGGGTTAACGTTTGGTTAGTACATTAATTTTTATATGTTTTAATGTTTTTTAAATTAATAATATTTGTTTAATTGATAATTAATTATGTTAATTATGGAGGTACACTTTTTTTAAATTTAGATGTGTGTTGTAAATTGTGTGGTGTTATAGGGTAGGAAAAAAAATATTACATTTATGTAATAATTAATGACAGTGTGTGACTCTACACACAGAAGGCCGCACTACCTGAAACGGGTCCGACTCCTCTGTTGTTGCCGCCCAGTCAGCCAGCCAGCCCGCCTGACGCTACGCAACGGCGCAAAGACGCAATTAGCGCCGCCCACCAGGAACCGCGAGCTGTGAGACGTGGGCGGGCGCGAGAGGAAAACGCGCCGCGCATCGGCTCTCCGGTCAATATCGGATATCGGACAAAACCGGGCAAAACCCGGCCCCGCCTGCCCCGCCGGTAACCGCAGTGGTCTGGTTACCGTGAGAGGGAGGAGCTGCAGGAGCCATAGGAAAAGGCTCCAGCGAGAGAGCCCTCCCAGAACAAAATCGTGGGCAGGTGAGGGCAGGGGAGGTGAATAGCCCTGGACCCCGGAAAGAAGGAGAAGGTTGCTCCTGCAAGAGTCCCAGTGCACCCAAGAAGATACCCAGAAAGCTGACTGGAGCTGCCACCCCAGTAGAAAGAAGGAGGCAAGCCGGTGAGAGGCGGCAAGGTCACCAATATAGACATACAATCTCAAAGGAAAATTGGCAGGCATGGTGGGCTAAGGCACAACAGAGGTAAGTGCAAGAACAAATGGATGGATGATTGTAGGACCCAAATGCCCCGCTTAAGTGCCCATTAATTGATAATTTGGTTGCATAAGGGGCAAGGAAAGGGGGGTAACGCAAGGAAGAGCATTAAAATTAGACGCACAGTATAATTGAAATTATTAAGAGCGTCTTAAAAAGGTACCGGCCCGCGATAGATAAGGGACGATGGCACCAAGAAGGAAGCAGAAAACGACGGAGCAATGCTCAGGAAGGAGAGAATCTTCTGGGGAGATTAGGACCCTAGAAGAGAGCCAGGAGAGCCAGGCAAGCGCCAGAGAAACGTCAAAAAGGGTGCCGCAAAAGAGTAAAAACAAAAAAGCCACTAAAAAGTCTCTGAAAGTGACCAATGGGAGTATGTTAGCCTCCACATCTATAAAGGACTTTCTAGGTAAACATTATAAACAGATAGATCAACCAGTGGAACTCGCGGAAAAAGAAGCAGCGCAACAAAATGGAAATGGCACTGTAGAACTTTCCGAAGAATCACTGGAGGCATCATTTCTGATAAACCAGTCCCTTCTAAGTCAACACTCTTTAAAAACAGCAGCGCGACTATCATCCTCCCCCAGACTCTTCTCAATGCAAGCACAGGATTTAGTATGTTCAGGCCAAAGGGAGAATAATACTCAAGAGAAAAGAATCGACTGGGGGGATACACCAAATAACTCGGCACCACACCTAAAACAGAGCAGAAATCAAGATCAGCAGGAACGATCGAGAATAGAAAGAACGGATGACCCGGAGAGAGACAGTCTACAAAATCTAAACATCTCTGCAACCCCCTCCCCATCATTTATGGACATATTGATGATACTTCAGAAAACCTTGAAAGGGATACTAGAGGTTACAATGCTAAATAACGGGGCTCTGAATACGCAAAAGCTATATTTGAAAAAGATTGAGGAGGAGCTGCAAGGCATTAGAGGTCAAATGCCGCTTATGATGAGGCCAGCAGCAGATATCCAGTCCACAGAACAGAAAGAATCTCCAGAAACTGTAGAAACCTCACACAACGTTTACATATCTAAACGTCCGATGTTGATAAAAAGAAGAGGGGAAAATATAAGATATAGCTTCTGGCACAATAGGGGCCAAGTCAAAAGGAAGTTAGGCAGAAAGATGAAATTAAAAGTAGAAACAAGGGAAAAAATTAAGGGAAAGGAGGGGGGGTAACTTAAAAATCCCCGCAACGGTAAGGGTATCCACCAAGATTCCTGGAATTAAGGGCAAGAAGAAGGGCCCCAATAAGCAAGTAAATATTCAGAGTAGCACAGGCCCAAGAAAGGATCAATTAAAAGCAATACCGGATCCAAAATTAAATAATGTGGGTAACAAAATAAAATTCCAGAAGTATCAAAGTCAAGGAATAGCAGGCCCGCAACAAGGGAAAATAGAAGTAAAAAATAAACAGGGGTACGATAGGTGGGAAACTACCGGACAGGTGGGTATAGAAGCCCCCGAGATAGGGATAGAAGTGGGAAGCAATAAATGGCTGTACCTCGAACCAGAGCATCCCGAAAAAAAGGGGGAAAAAATAAGGAAAATTAAACCCTTAAATAGATCCCAAATCCTATTTTCATTTTCCAGATGCCCAAGCCTGAGGGGAATAGGAACAAAAGATTTGAGACAGGTGGGCTTTATAGAAAAAATAAATGGAAAGGAAATCACAAGAGTACTTCTCTACTCTGACCTGGTAAAATTGGCAATTTTGGAAGCAGAGAGAGAGAGATACAGCAGGAAGGTATAAGGCTAATCACAGAGAGAGAACTAAAGGGATATTGCCATCCAGGAACTAGCTTCCTTAAATGTCATGCAGGACTTGGTAAGAGACAGGTGAGGCTCCGGGAGGATAAAGAAGAAGGAGGGAGTACCTTGAATGTAGTAGTCAATAACTCAGTTACCGATAACTCATGTTGTAACTGGAGTCAAAGAAGCAGTTCCGCAGGCCCCTCCCAGTGGTTCAGGGTAGATATGGCTGAAGATGGAGGTCTAAGTGAGGTGGAATAGGACGAAGGGGTGTCGCATAACCTAAATCTTTAATCATGGAATATAAATGGTCTTGGAGACATAACAAAACATGAATGTATAAATAAGTTAGCGAGAAATGTTGAAATTATTTGTCTGCAAGAAACCTGGTTATGCGACGAAACCCCAATATTCGATGGCTTCCTCCAGTTCCACCGACCAGCCAAGAAAAAAAGATTTGGTCGCTCGGCAGGGGGGATTATGACCCTACTGTCTACAAAAGTAGTTAATAATGCGATCTTGTTGAAAGTAAAATGTAAATGGATCCTGGTATGTAGATTCTCCCTGCTGTTCTCTGAAACAAAAAATGAAAATGTGATTATCATAAATGTGTATATGCAATGGGAGAATGCCAAGGAGTATGGAATTGAGCTGGGGTATTTTAAAGATGATGTGGATTCTCTGGGGTCGATTCCGATTCGGGCCGGAAAAAGCACCGACCGACTCGGATCCGGAAATAATACCGACCGACACGTACCCGTGGCGCACGACACGCCAAGTACGATGCAAGGCGCGAAAAATCCGACCGACACGTACCTAAACCAAGTCGACCGACCGAGCCGCACGGAAAACAGCAATCCGGCCGGAAAAACACGCGAATCCAACCGACCGACACGCACCCGGGAACAAATCCGACCCGAAACGTACACGCGAACTCCAAACCGCAAAGTACGATGCAAGGCGCGAAAACCACGAGCGAGTCGGACGGAGGACAAGCCGTACGACCGACACGCATACAAAACCGAGCCGAAGCAACACAAAACACCGCGACCGACGCGTACGCAGCATAGAAAACTGCACAAACACAGCGTGAACGAAACGGAGAACACCGTACGAGACTAATGCAGGGTCCGACTCGGTCACAAGAACGTTTCCAACATACACAAACAGCACAAAGGGAAAATCACCCAAAAAAGGCCAAACAAGCAATTACAAAGCCAATAAATACTGGGGGGTGAGGACAGAGAACAAAGACACACCCACAACTCCACCTATATAAAGGACACAAATCACAACCATGAGCCTTTGCAAATGCCATTCCACTGCCAGCACCCAAGAGAAAGCAACCACACACCCACAGCTCATCCCTCACACAAGCCACACACCATCAGCACACCAACAAATACCTACCTCACATACACCCAGCAAAACACACACTCACACACCCTCACCTGCACACCAACACACACATCACACACCATCACCACCCATCACCATGCCCCCAAGAAGAATCCCAAGTTCCTAGATAGTGAATTGGAAGTCATGGTAGACGAGATCCTCAGGGTGGAGCCACAGCTGTTTGGCACACTGGTCCAACAGACCCCCATGTCGCAGAAAACCAAGATGTGGGAGAGGATCATCAACAGGGTGAACGCACAATCACCATGTCGGCGCACAAAGACCGACATCCAGAACAGGTGGTATGACGTGCGCAGGAGGGTACGGGACATGCTGAAGAAAGACTACATCAACAGCCAATACACCGGCAGTGGCCCTCCTGCCAAGCCAATATACCTCAGGCCCTGGGAGGAGAAGGTGCGGGCCATCCTTCCGCCAGTGAGCGTATATGGACTAGAGGACATCCCAGAGCCTGGTGAGTACACAACAAATGTACACAATATACTGCCACAAAACACACACATCACTGTCAAGGGAGAGTCAAACCATGCACTCATAGCAATTACACAGCAACCAGAACAGAATCATCCCAAAATGTGTATGTCAGTCAGATAAACACAACACATGCCATCAAAAAAGTCACATCCAACTGTGCCAACACATGTACAAACACAACTACAACTACAGCTAGGCAGTGGCACAAATAGAACTAACAAACACATCCAGACATGTAGCCACCACAACAACACCAACACACAGTGAAGACCACTCAAAGGAAGGAATTCTGTGTATGCTGGCCAAGTCAGTGTAGCCAATAGCATCATGGGAGTCGCAGTCACACATATTGCCCCCCACAACTGTCCCATCAACACCACCATGAACCATGCTCACATCACAGGAAGTGGAGAAGGACTCACAAGATGGCTGACACTGGCTACTGCTGTGGGGAGCACAAGGCCCTGCCGGCAACTGTGCACCAACAAACAGCAGGACACCACTGAATGACATCCTGAGAGACAACTTACACTCCCTGCAATGCAAGCACGTTCCATGGTGGGATATCTGGCTAGCTGGGTGGGAAGGGGGACTTGCAGCACTGACCATAGTCACAAGCACCTCCCCTCACACACCCCCAACACAAACTCCACAGAACCCACCTGGTAGAATGCAATGCCCCCATCCTAACACAAGATCCCACAAAGAACCACCACCCTGGGTTATGTTGTGTGAAGCACAGGGACACTCTTGGGACTTTTAGCCAAACAACTGCCAGGACAACACTCCCAGCCATCCTGTCAGCACAGCCAGCCCACCCCACAGGGAAGCAGCGTCAAAAGGAAGGAAGCATGGGCATGCTGGGAAGGGGGAGGAGGCAATAGCATGATGGGAGTCGTAGTCACAGCTCTACATCCCCCACCACATGGCCCAGCAAGCTCACACTCACGCATGCACATCCCACAGAGAGTGGAAAGGCCCATCAAAGATGTCTGACACTGTTGCTGTGTCGTGGGGAGCACAAGGGCATGCTGGGTACTGCACACCAACCAACAGCAGGACACCACTGTCAGCCATCTTGCCATTGCTCACACACCCACACACACTGAACTCCACACAAAAGCAAGTAAGTATGGGAATGCTGGGAAGTGGGGTGGAGGCAATGGCATGATGGGAGTCGTAGTCACAGACATAGCTCACCCCCACAACTGTCCCATCAACACCACCCTGAACCATGCTCACATCACAGGAAGTGGAGAAGGACTCACAAGATGGCTGACACTGGCTACTGCTGTGGGAGCACAAGGCCCTGCTGGCAACTGTGCACCAACAAACAGCAGGACACCACTGACTGATATCCTGAGAGACAACTTACACTCCCTGCAATGCAAGCACGTTCCATGGTGGGATATCTGGCTAGCTGGGTGGGAAGGGAGACTTGCAGCACTGACCATAGTCACAAGCACCTCCCCTCACACACCCCCAACACAAACTCCACAGAACCCACCTGGTAGAATGCAATGCCCCCATCCTAACACAAGATCCCACAAAGAACCACCACCCTGGGTTATGTTGTGTGAAGCACAGGGACACTCTTGGGACTTTTAGCCAAACAACTGCCAGGACAACACTCCCAGCCATCCTGTCAGCACAGCCAGCCCACCCCACAGGAAGCAGAGTCAAAAGGAAGGAAGCATGGGCATGCTGGGAAGGGGGTGGAGGCAATAGCATGATGGGAGTCGTAGTCACTGATATTGGTCACCCCCACAACTGTCCCATCAACACCACCCTGAACCATGCTCACATCACAGGAAGTGGAGAAGGACTCACAAGATGGCTGACACTGGCTACTGCTGTGGGGAGCACAAGGCCCTGCCGGCAACTGTGCACCAACAAACAGCAGGACACCACTGAATGACATCCTGAGAGACAACTTACACTCCCTACAATGCAAGCACGTTCCATGGTGGGATATCTGGCTAGCTGGGTGGGAAGGAGGACTTGCAGCACTGACCATAGTCACAAGCACCTCCCCTCACACACACCCCAACACAAACTCCACAGAACCCACCTGGTAGAATGCAATGCCCCCCATCCTAACACAAGATCCCACAAAGAACCACCACCCTGGGTTATGTTGTGTGAAGCACAGGGACACTCTTGGGACTTTTAGCCAAACAACTGCCAGGACAACACTCCCAGCCATCCTGTCAGCACAGCCAGCCCACCCCACAGGGAAGCAGAGTCAAAGGAAGGAAGCATGGGCATGCTGGGAAGGGGGTGGAGGCAATAGCATGATGGGAGTCGTAGTCACTGATATTGGTCACCCCCACAACTGTCCCATCAACACCACCCTGAACCATGCTCACATCACAGGAAGTGGAGAAGGACTCACAAGATGGCTGACACTGGCTACTGCTGTGGGGAGCACAAGGCCCTGCCGGCAACTGTGCACCAAGAAACAGCAGGACACCACTGAATGACATCCTGAGAGACAACTTACACTCCCTACAATGCAAGCACGTTCCATGGTGGGATATCTGGCTAGCTGGGTGGGAAGGGGGACTTGCAGCACTGACCATAGTCACAAGCACCTCCCCTCACACACACCCCAACACAAACTCCACAGAACCCACCTGGTAGAATGCAATGCCCCCCATCCTAACACAAGATCCCACAAAGAACCACCACCCTGGGTTATGTTGTGTGAAGCACAGGGACACTCTTGGGACTTTTAGCCAAACAACTGCCAGGACAACACTCCCAGCCATCCTGTCAGCACAGCCAGCCCACCCCACAGGGAAGCAGAGTCAAAAGGAAGGAAGCATGGGCATGCTGGGAAGGGGGGTGGAGGCAATAGCATGATGGGAGTCGTAGACACTCATATTGGTCACCCCCACAACTGTCCCATCAACACCACCCTGAACCATGCTCACATCACAGGAAGTGGAGAAGGACTCACAAGATGGCTGACACTGGCTACTGCTGTGGGGAGCACAAGGCCCTGCCGGCAACTGTGCACCAACAAACAGCAGGACACCACTGAGTGACATCCTGAGAGACAACTTACACTCCCTGCAACGCAAGCACGTTCCATGGTGGGATAACTGACTGGCTGGGTGGGTGGGAAGGAGGGCCGGCTGTCAACCAAACACAACCAATGCAGACCATGTTCACACCCCAGAAAATACATAGAAATGCCCAAATAATGCAGGACAATGTGCCACACCAATATCAACCCCTGATTGTGACGACTTAGGACAATGCAATGTACAGGCCCGCACCCAGAGGCACAGTCACAACTGTCATGTGTGTCAACCATTGATGCCTGCAGAAACATAACATACATTGTTTGTGTCTCCCAAAAACAGGTGATGATGGGGACACAGCAGCAGACGCTGAGGAGTCCCAGTCCCAGGCTCAAGAGGATGCCGAGCTCACTGGCGTCGTACAGCCTCTGTCCTCCTCGGACGATGAAGAACAACCTGGCACATCCGGTGCAAGTCAACATGCAGCACCAGCAGGACCACCAGCTGCAGCACCAGCAGGACCACCAGCTGCACCCCTGCACCCACCCCTCCAACGACTGTCACCACGAATACCATCCCTGCCGACATGGACAGAACAAGGAGCAACACCAGCACAGGGACCCTGGACCAACCTGGGGCCATGGACACCACCACCACCACCAACCCCCAAGGTGGACCAGGGTTATCTGTGCGTGCCACTGCACACACTGCACATGTTAGCAGGGGTGGTGGGAGGGGTGGGAGACAGAGGTTGCTGCTTGCAGACGTTGCTGGTGTGCATGATGACCCACAACTGGTACGCATAGCTGATGCGTACCAGTCCAGCACCGGAGACCTCAGCCAGGTAGTGGGGCTCCTCAGAGACAAGAAACAGCAGCAGGCTGCCCATCATGCCCGCTTGGACTCCCACATGTCCCACGTGGAGTCACACATGTCCCGTGTGGACTCACACATGTCCCGCGTGGAGTCCAAGTGGGATGCACTGCATGAGATGACGGCGGTGCACAGGGACATTTTACAATGCCTCCGCCAGATGAACAGCAACCAGTCCACACTTCCCTGTGTGCCACAACATCTGGTGCCGAACAAAATGCAACTGCCACAGGGAGGGAGGAGGACTCTGGCGGAGAGTCCCCTGCACCGCAGCAGCCTGTACTTGAGGGCCCCCCCCCAAGAAGAGGGGTCGTCCGAGGAGGGAAAAGTGAGAGGCCGATGGCCAAGCGCAACTCCCAGGAAGCCTGACCTGTTCTGGATGTTCGCCTTTGTGCACAGACTGTTCACCCTGTTGACGGCAACACTACTCCCACACATTGCATGGGGAGTACAAGTTGGACCAATGTGTCAGACAACTGTGGCCCGATACTGGGGATCCTGTCTACCAGGACTTTTAATTCACCTAGGAACTTGGGATTGTAAGATTTATGTACAGCACTACCCATCCTATGCACTATTAACACAAATGTATCACAATAAACACACTAATACACCATACTTGCCTCTGTCGTGATTCCAACGTGGGTACTGTTATGGGGATGATGAACTGCAAAATTACACTGTGTATGCGAACTGCAACAGCAAGGACAACACAGGCATGTGAGTACAGGCAATGTGACACACATGAGGGAGACACACCACCAGGGCTACACAACACATACACACCTAGGCCATCTGACTCATTGCCTACACTGATGTTGCCAGGGAAGACGGTGCAATGCACAGACACCACACCCATTCCCAGTTGTAGTCAAGTAGCCCACAGGTGCAGTAAGCAAATGGCAGTCAAATGTGTGACCACAGACAACGCACATCACAAAGTGAAGCACAGGTTTATTACACAGTTGCAACATGCCGTAACCACTACAGATGCAAGGTAATCCCACCTGGCAGCGGGCACACAGTCAACAACTGTAGACGGAAGGAAGTCCATGGGTGTGGCGCACATCACCTGTAGGGACACAACAGCTACCAGCCTGGATGTGCAATCATGTCGTCGGTGGACACAGTTGACCAAACGAATCTGAAAGTACCCTGTGAAGGACAGAAATGACACACAGTCAAAAGCAATGGAGTACAGGACAGAACAGCAAAACTCATGCACAATACATGTTGCAAGATACCCACCCAGAACCAAGTTAGCATGTCAACACTGTTGGGGAGTACAGCCCACCTGTCACCACACATCGCAACACACATCCAGTCAAGTAGACCATGGACACACTCCAACAGCACCAGAGCACCACCCACACATCATGCCAACTCACATCATTGACATGACACCTCAGGATACTCACATTCAGCTAAAGAAGTTGGTGATGAGCTGTGTGCGGACATCACCATCATCATCATCATCATCATCGTCACTGGCATCGTGGTCCAGGCCAGGATCCTCCACAGGTGGCGGATGTTGGTCATTGTCATCCTGGATGAGAGGCAACTCCTTCCGCACTGCCAGGTTGTGGAGCATGCAGCAGACGATGATAATCTTGCACACTTTCGCAGGGGCATATGGGAGGGACCCTCCGGTCTTGTCCAGGCAGCGGAAGCGGCTCTTCAGGAGACCAAAGGTCCGCTCAATCACTCTCCTGGTCCGACCATGTGCCTCATTGTAGCGCATCTGGGCTGGTGTCACAGGGTTCCTGAGGGGTGTCAGCAACCTCGGCATGTTGGGGTATCCCGAGTCACCTACGGACAGACAAGTGCACATTAGCTGACTTGGAAAAGTGGGCGGAATACTACAGATCAGATCACACACAATGGCACAAAGTCAGTACACACCGACAAGCCAGGCACGCTGGTTCTGCATCTGTGCCATCATCCTGGGGATGCGACTACTCCTCATCACAAAGGCATTGTGTGCTGAACCAGGGAAACGGGCACACACGTGTGTGATGGTCATGTCTGCAAGACACACCACCAGTGCATTGACCGAGTGGTAGTGCTTGCGGTTCCTGTAGGCCTGCTCCTGGGCCCGTGGTGGTACCAAAGCCACATGTGTCCCATCAATGGAGCCAATGACATGCGGCATCCTCCCCAGGGCATAAAAGTCACTCTTCACGTCAGTGAGTCGTCGCAGTCTAGGGAAATAGATGTACCGGTTCAGGAAGAGCAACATTGCCGCCAAAACATCGCGGAGCACACGGCTCAACACGGTCTGTGACATCCCACCAGCAGTCGCCACAGTATGTTGGAAGGTACCAGTGGCAAAGAAGTGTAGGGCTGCCATCACCTTCACCTTGGGGGTCAGCGCTGTAGGATACGGCCGGCCAGGCTGCAAATGTGGGGACAACTGCACTGCCAAATCCTCAATCAGCTGCCTGGTGAAGCGGTACCGTCGGATGCTGTCCCGTTCCACCATCGTTGCCAGGTCTGGGAATGGTCGATGGACAGCAGGAGCCCTGCAGTGCAGAGGAGAAGTAAGCAAGATTGTCAGTCACCCCACATATGCGGCATTGAACACACTCAAGATCCCAACATACATCATTATGAGGCACAACTACATGAAGTGTGCAGTACCGGAAGGACATGTATGGTACATACATGGCCAACATCTGTCAACACGGTCCAACAGGTGGCATCAATTAGTCCCAGGTTGGCCCATTGGATATCATGAGGCCGTGTCACAGTTCCCATCTCCTGCTGCCGTGTCACAATAACCCCCACAGTGACATGTGAGGACAGATGTGCCCCAGGCACCACAGCTCAACGACAGGTACATTCCCAGGGACCCTGTAATGCCACATGGACACTGGCATTACATGGAGTATCATGTATACACCACAGCAAAACAACCATGACCCCCACAGGTAGTGGCCCCACTTGCCACGGCAGGACAGACATGGACGTCTGTGACACACACACGCACAACATCAGAGTCCATGCACACACAACGTGGATGTGGAGACTGTCTCCCATTGTGCACATGAAATCAGAGACATTGTAAACACTACATGCACAAAGACTGTGGAGGACCATCACTATTGTGCCACTGGGACACCCTGGCTCAAACATACCGTCCCACATGGGACTCACGGGGTATGTGACATGACATACACATACACCACCGTGAAATGTGACCATGGCACATGCACAGATATGAACAGTTGCACATCACAGTGGTCATGTACACGTAACACCCAGGATCCTGTCCCCATTAACACGTGCACAGCCTGGGGGTGGCTGCCCACAGGACAACATGTACACCAACATACACACAATAGGAAATGCAGCCTTACATGCCTTATGATTAAGTTTGGACAGGCTGTCGTGATGTAGGTGTGCCCCTCACTCCCTGGGAGCTATCTGTGGCTGGCATATGTCCATCTGAGACAGGCATGCTGACATATGCCAGTCACATGTACAGTGATGCGTTGTACTGCAATGGACCGATCGGTGCCTCCGGCCGGCCCATTGCATTCAATGTGTGCGGGTACGCGTTGTACCCCTGTGCGCGTTGTACTGCAATGGACCGATCGGTGCCTCCGGCCGGCCCATTGCATTCAATGTGTGCGGGTACGCGTTGTACCCTGTGCGCGTTGTACCGCAATGGACCCGATCGGTGCCTCCGGCCGGCCCATTGCATTCAATGTGTGCGGGTACGCGTTGTACCCCTGTGCGCGTTGAACTGCAATGGACCGATCGGTGCCTCCGGCCGGCCCATTGCATTCAATGTGTGCGGGTACGCGTTGTACCCCTGTGCGCGTTGTACTGCAATGGACCGATCGGTGCCTCCGGCCGGCCCATTGCATTCAATGTGTGCGGGTACGCGTTGTACCCCTGTGCGCGTTGTACCGCAATGGACCGATCGGTGCCTCTGGCCCATTGCATTCAATGTGTGCGGGTACGCGTTGTGCCCCTGTGCGCGTTGTACTGCAGTGGACCGATCGGTGCCTCCGGCCGGCCCATTGCATTCAATGTGTGCGGGTACGCGTTGTACCCCTGTGCGCGTTGTACTGCAATGGACCGATCGGTGCCTCCGGCCGGCCCATTGCATTCAATGTGTGCGGGTACGCGTTGTACCCCTGTGTGCGTTGTACCGCAATGGACCGATCGGTGCCTCCGGCCGGCCCATTGCATTCAATGTGTGCGGGTACGCGTTGTACCCCTGTGCGCATTGTACTGCAATGGACCGATCGGTGCCTCCGGCCGGCCCATTGCATTCAATGTGTGCGGGTACGCGTTGTACCCCTGTGCGCGTTGTACTGCAATGGACCGATCGGTGCCTCCGGCCGGCCCATTGCATTCAATGTGTGCGGGTACGCGTTGTACCCCTGTGCACGTTGTACCGCAATGGACCGATCGGTGCGCACCCATTGACAATGGGCTTGCCTGGCAACGGACGCGTTTTCGAATTTCGAACGAGTCGGTTGCTGGAAAATCAGTTGGTCACCCACAACAATGTTGCAAAATCATGTATGTCATGAAGTTGAAGATTTGAAGGATGCTGTGGGCGTGTTTTGGTGCTGCTATTCCATGGATTGGCCAGATTCAGAAGATGCAAACGACTTGGACCTATCACTTTGGACACAAGGGACAGTATCTGCCTCTCCAGCACATATATATTGCTGGCTGTTCCCCTGAGAGCTCACTTGCCTGCACTACATGCCCCAGGACGACATCTGCCACTGCACTGCTGCTGTCTCTGCCCCTCTGGACCCTGCAATGGCACGTACTGTGGAGAGAGCCCCAGCCTTCAGCCTTGAAGAGAACCAGGCCCTGCTGGACAGCCTACTTCCACAGTACAGCAAGCTGTATGGGACACCAGGGGAGCAGGTGAGTGTTCTGTGCACTGCCTTTCTGAATGTGCATTTTGTGTGACTAGCAAGGCTGAGAGTCTGCACGCCACTGGCTAGCAGGCTCACTGAGTAGTTGTCACCCCCCATAGTGTGTAGTGTCTTGCACTGGACAGGTATGGTGCAGTGACAGTGCATTTGAACATGGTTTTACTTCCCATGCAATGATACCATGTAGTGACGTCTGGCAAACTGTCCATGGTCAGCTTTGCACTGCCTGTGTACATCATGTGCCCCTGTGATTGAGACATGTATATACAACTGTGTCATGCACGGATATGTTGCATGTGTGGTAATGGCCTTTTCACTTTGTCATCCTGACAGGTAAATGCCCATCGGAAGCGGGAAATCTGGAAGGACATCGTCCGGGCTGTCCGGTCCGTGGGGGTCTACAAGCGCCGGATCCGCAACTGCCAGAAGAGGTGGCAGGACCTTCGGGGGCTGGACCCGGAGGATTGCACGGGTCCAGCTGAAGCTGTCGCCTCCTCGCAGGAGAGGCGGAACACGGACCCTGACCCCCCACATGCTCCAGATCCTGGCGGTGGTGTTTCCAGACCTGGATGGGCAGCTGAAGGCCAGACAGCAGCAAGGAGGGGGTGAGTCAAAGACTGCACTGTGAACTCTGTATTACATGCTTTGTGCCCTCCTCTGGCCTGGTTCAACTGCCACAGTGCAGCAGTCATGTTGTCCAGGAGCCATGTCCCTCTATTGTGCACTGCCCACTGCTCATCTGATACCCAGGTGTGGCCCTTACATTCAGGGAATTGTGTCACTTGGGACTGTGTCCTTGCAGTTTGCTTCACTAAAGGTGGGGGACAGCATCTGTTTCCCTAACTCTGTTGTGGGCATCATGGGTGGGTCCATTGTTCACACAACGCCTGGGTTTGGACATGTGATCTGCGTGTTGCTTTGATATGCGGTCCACTTGCTGAGCTGAGCCACCACATGTGCCTGGGGTATGTGGCACACACCCATGCAGCGGGTGGGAACAATGTTTGGGCCCCAGGAGTGTGCAGATTACGTGTGTCACACATACATAGCCAGCTATCCACTGTCCAGGGCACATCCCTCATTCATGTGGAGCAGGACAGTCATGCCTACTCCAGGCCATGCAATGCACTCTGTACTCCCACTCCCATGTATCAGCTGACACATTGTGCACAGTGATTTGACCCCTCAGGTGTCTGCCTCTGTGTCAGTGTGCTGTGGATTAGTTGCCAGGACTGCTGGGGTGTTTCTTGGTAGGGGCTCAGCATGCCCCTGGAGATGTGACCATAGGAGACGATACTTGTGTGTCACATAGGTGTTTGATCAGCTGCCCGTGCAGACTGGGGTATGCAAATGTGAAGTTCAGGCAGCTGTTCCCCATTCACAGCAAATTGTGAGGGGCTCAGGTTCAGAGGGTAGTGTCACAGGTCTCCCATATGTCCAATAGGTGTGACCTGGACAGATGAGGGTTTAGATGATGTGTTGTGTGGGGGATGTACATGTGCACTTGTGCAGCTCCAGGACTTGCATTCCCCATGACCTACTATTGTGACACAGTGCATAGTGTTGTTGTCTGGCTGCCAAGTCATACATCACTGAGACAGTGATGTATGACTTAGCAGTCATGCCTCTGCCATGGCATGTGTCAACTTATTGGTGGTCCTGCAGGGGAGTGACATGTGCTACATGCACACCATTGTGGCGCTGGCTATCAGGACATGGGTGCATCATGGTGTCTGTCGCTGGTATGCATCACATGCATTTCCTATTTGACTCTGGGCATCCCTTTCATCCGGAAACCTGTACTGACTCAGTGGCAAGAGCTGTGATGTGTGCATGTCCACATGCCACACCGTGTCCTCTGCACTGTCCAACTACTGTGTACTTGGTGCATGTGTCCACACTGGGGTGTTGCAATCCAACAGACACCAGACAGATGGGTGCAAGGCCATGTGGGATGTGAGTGCCATGCTTGGCATCAGACTGACAATTGGCTTCTCCTGTTCAGTTAGGGCACTTTTAGCAATGTACAACTAATGATGCCAGGGCTTGCTCTGTAATGTGCTGTGCTCACAGTGGTGTGTGCGTTTGGTGCAGGTGACTGATGTCTGTCTGTTTCCCCATTGTTTGCAGATACATCCACGGCCACGGAAGGGGAAAGCTCCACGGACCAGGAGGAGCCAGAGAGCCAGACTGGGTCAGCAGCCGAGGAGTGGTCGGAGGGACCCAGTGGCACGGAGGGCGAGGGGAGCCACACCGAGGAGTCCTCAGCACCATCCACCTCAGCTGAGGACCAGAGCAACTCGGAGGATGACTCCCTTGTGGAGGCGGGTGTCAGCAGCCACCACACCCCAGCTAGTGTTGCTGTCCCCGCCACCACCAGCACCACCACCGCCCTCCCATCGGCTCCCATTCCCCAGGTCCGTGGAGGCTCCCATGTTCGGGAGCGTGTCTCCTTTGGCCCAGGCACCGCACCCCCTGCCCCTGTGTCCCCTGCTGCCCTGAGTGAGGAGTCTGTGTACCTCCTTCGCCAGCTCCATGTAGGGCAGACAGCCATGCTGAGTGTCCTCCATGCGCACACCGCACTGTTGACTCAGCTGGTGTCGTTCATGGAGGGCATCTCATCGGGCATGTCTGACCTACAGAGGGGCAACAGGTCCATGGATCCTCCCTGATGGCAGCAGTGTCCCTCCTCCGACAGTCCCTCACCCCTCCTGCCTCTGCTCCATTCACACTCCCCAGCACCTTACCCGTCCCAAGCACACACACACCGGCACAGGCACACAGCAGCACACACACGTCCAGCACACAGACACACACGCCACAAACTAAACGCACACGCACGCACAGTCAGGGGACTGAAACCAGACTCACAGGGGATGGGGCCCTGGTACACACACACGCATCCCCGGGCACTGCGCAGTCCTCAGTTGCCTCTCCCTCCAAAGCACCCTCCCTTGCCTCACCTGCAACCCCAAAGACCCAGCGCCTCTTCCTCAGTGACCTCGGCCTCTTCCCCTCCGATCCAGCTGCCCCAGCATCCAGGGGGAAGAGGAAGCCCCCACACGGAGCAGAGTGCCCCTCGCCCCCGGACACCCTCCCCCAGGCGCAGACAGACTGAGGCCCCCACCCGCAAGTTCCCCGGAGTGCTAAGAGCAAGACCCCGCCGCCGCCCTGCAGCTCAAGCACCAGGTCTCCTTCCTCCATCCCTCAGGCCCCCACTCCACAGGTGCCCCCACCACACCCTGCCCCAGGTTCCCCCACCCACAGATATACCATCCCCAAGAGGCTCCGGCCTTCTCCCCTGCCACTTGCTCTCCCGGAACAACACCCCCGCTGCGCTTGTCTGTGCCACTGATGTGGTGAGGGTGTCCTCCCCTCTGTCCAGCCCACCTTGCCTGTTCCCCATTCTCCTCCCCTGGTGGTAGGCACTGCAGTGGAGTCCACTACCACCCTGTCTGACTTGGGCACTGCAGTGGCGGACCTGTCCACTCCATCTGCAGGGTCCACTGCAGTCGTGCCGGCACCCACGACATCTGAGCCATGCCCCCCAGTTGTGCCGGCACACACTATGTCAGACACCTCCACTGCAGTTGTCAGTGGCTCTCCAGCACGCACCACCCCTTCCCTGCTTCCTCCTAGTGAGCCCTGATACTGTCCCTGCGGTGCCTGGCCTACCCCCCCGGTTGCCCCTCCTAGTGGATTGTCCCTGGTTTTGTGCAGGCATGTGTAGGGTGGCATCTGCCACTGTCACCCTTTGTTTATGTTCTACCGGACTTCTACTTATAATGCCACATATGCTGAATAAAGCAACTTTCTGTTCTCTAGTGCTTTTGCTTCTGATGTACATGATGTTGATGATGCTAACCATGCCCTTGCTGCAGTGATGGTGATATTTGGTCTCATGATAATGAAGTGTTACTGTGCAGGAACCCATGTGGTCCAGGGGGAATGTGTCCTATCCTGTGGTGTATCCATGTCATCCATAGCAGCATCTGAGGGTGTCATGTGTTCAGTATTTGGCAATGAGATTTCCTACTTAGATTGGCAATTTCACATCTGTGGCTTCCACCCCTGCACATCTGTTGTGCCTGCCATTGTTCTATTCGTCTACTTCCCTGACCGTGTGGCCATCTCCACTGGACATGCAGGTTTGGGCATCAATGGGGAAGGACTCATCTGTGTTGTCAGTGCAACATTGCTATACAAGTGTGTTGGATCTGTGCTGATGATTCCGTTGGCACTTCCATGACCAGGCTGATGTGACGGGAGCCCTCATTTGGTGCTAATTGTTGATTGTGTGACCAAGTGCTCAGCTGACATGGTGGGGCCCTACTGAGGCAACATATGGCACAGCTTTCCTCACACAGGAGTGGAGTCCCCTCATGGCAGTGTGTACTCCTGTGACATTGCCTGCGCCCAAGGTGTGTGTTGTATGTGCATGTCTGTGTGTTCACTTCCATTTAGCTGTGCATGCTGTGATCCCTAGTGTTGTACCAATCAATCAATCAATCAATCATGTCACTTATAAAGCGCACTACATACCCGCGAGGGTCTCAAGGCGCTGGGGGAAGAGGGGGGTGGTGCTGCTACTGATCGAAGAGCCAGGTCTTGAGGAGTCTTCTGAAGGCCAGTAGGTCTTGGGTCTGTCGGAGGTTGGTGGGGAGGGTGTTCCAGGTCTTGGCGGCGAGGTGGGAGAAGGATCTGCCGCCGGCGGTCATTTTCCGGATGCGGGGACTGTGGCGAGGGCGAGGCTGGTCGAGCGGAGCTGGCGGGTGGGGGTGTAGAAGCTGAGTCGTCTGTTGAGGTAGGCTGGTCCGGAGTTGTGGAGTGCTTTGTGTGCGTGGGTGAGGAGCTTGAAGGTTATCCTCTTGTTGACAGGGAGCCAGTGCAGGTCTCTCAGGTGGGGTGTGATGTGGCTGCGTCGGGGGATGTCGAGGATAAGACGTGCAGAGGCGTTCTGGATGCGTTACAGCCGTCTCAGGAGCTTAGCCGTCGTTCCTGCGTAGAGGGCGTTTCCGTAGTCCAGCCTGCTGGTGACGAGGGCCTGGGTGACTGTTTTTCTTGTTTCGGTGGGGATCCACTTGAAGATCCTGCGGAGCATTCGGAGGATGTTGAAGCAGGATGAGGAAACGGCGTTGACCTGCTTAGTCATGGAGAGGGTGGGGTCGAGGATGACCCCTGTTTGTGATGCTAGCTGAGTTGAGCTATGTTCCCCCAAAGTCTTCTCCTGGGTTCTCTGTGATGTGGGTGCATGGCACATTACTGGTCATCAGGGTGTCACCCATAGGTGTGCTTGCTGTCAGGGCTGAGTTTGTGTGCAGACGCAGCTGGGTCACAGTCAGGTTTCCCCTTGGCACTTGTTGTTTGCCCCTGTCATATGATTTCCAGTTTGTGTTATCTTTCAGTGATTGTGACACGTTGTGTGTGTGACTGCTGGCACTCCTCAGGGTCCGGGCTGCAATGTTGGTTGTTGTCTATGTGTGTTCTTTGTGGGTGACCTTGGCTTCTTCATTGGTGTGTGACTGTGGCTGTGATCCCATTGGTTGGTGTGGTATTGCCGTCATGTCCATGTACGGCGTAGTGTGCAGTGTGTCAGACATTCAGGAGTCTTGTTGAGTGTCCATGTGTGATGTGTTTCTGCACCTTGGTTCCCACCCACCACCCTGGAATAGTCATGGGTGCATGTGCAATGTCACCAGTGCATGTTTGCTTCACTGCTGCACATTGTTGGAGGTCGAGGGGTGTGGTGTTGAGTGTGTGCAGATGAGAGTTGTTGCCCGGCTAGGCCCCTGCCTCCATGTTGGCCTTGGCTCACTGGCCATGCTGTTTGATTTGTGCTTGTGTAGGTGTGATGGGAGTTAGTTGCTCAGTACACATGACTGTGGTTCACAGTGTGAACCACATTTAGCTTTGTCATCACAGTGGGATTGTAATGCAGCCCAGGGTCACCACATTGTGGGGGCCCTGGGGGTGGTGCTGTGGTGTGTCTGTGTCTTGCTGTGTCAGTTGCTGTCCCTACGTGCCTGTGTGACATGTGTGATTTGTGCTCCCTCTCATCTGACAATGCCTGCTTGCCCACATAGGGAATTTTGATCCATGAGTTACCTTTGTGTGGCACTGTATGCACATCTGTATGATTGGTATTCATGTCTCCTCATGTGTTGTGTGGTTGCCTGGGGACACTGGCACCCCCACCCTCACCTGTTGTGTATGATGTGCAGGGTGGGTCTGCCTGTTTGTGTTTGTGCATCTGCACCACTGCATTGGCATATCTTGGGTGTGCCATTGGCTGTATGTAGTTTGGTGGGTTTCTCCTGCTGTCCCTGGGACTCCTAGGTCATCGGTCAGCACAATGATCATGGTTTGTGTGTCCCATTGCTGCCATGGTATGGTATCTGTTCACCTCACATCTGCAGTCTCCACAGGGTATCTGCATGTGTGTGCCCATTGGTGCAAATATGTGGGTCTGCATTCGGATGGTCACTTCTGTCATTGTGTCATTGATGATTGTTGACGGTGTCAGCCCCCATGGGTGTTGTTTGTCTGCACATGGCCAAAGTTATGTCTTATTTGCACTGCAGGATTTGGCTCCCCCAATTTATGTTGCAATGGGACACATACACTACTTTGCCACTGATGTGTTTGTTGTTCTGTGACCAGGAATCATCCATGCAGTTTGGCAGTTGCACCTCTTACTTTGTCAACACTTACCTTTTGGTCACTGTGATGATGGGGGTTTGGACCCCATTGCCACAATGTTCAAAATGTGCTGCAGCTATGGACCCCACACTTACCTTTTGGTCACTGTGATGATGGGGGTTTGGACCCCATTGCCACAATGTTCAAAATGTGCTGCAGCTATGGACCCCACACTTACCTTTTGGTCACTGTGATGATGGGGGTTTGGACCCATTGCCACAATGTTCAAAATGTGCTGCAGCTATGGACCCCACACTTACCTTTTGGTCACTGTGATGATGGGGGTTTGGACCCCATTGCCACAATGTTCAAAATGTGCTGCAGCTATGGACCCCACACTTACATTTTGGTCACTGTGATGATGGGGGTTTGGACCACATTGCCACAATGGTCATGGCCTGCTTGCATTGTGGGTGCCACACACATATTTGTGTGGCACATGTGCTAGGGGTCACATTGTATGTTCAAAGTCATGTTCGGTGTTGTAGGCATTTGACACAGTCTACACACGCTTGTCATGGTGTTGGGGGATGTCTTCTTCTTGCATTCCCTAGGTTGTGGTGTGCTGGTTGTGTCATGCATTGTCCATCCTATGAGTGGGGGTGGTAGTGGTGGTAGGCATCCAGCCCACCCTGGGTGAGGGTGGTAGTAGTGGTAGGCATCCTGCCCCCCTGGGTGAGGGTGGTAGTGGTGGTAGGCATCCTGCCCCCTGGCTAAGGGTGGTGGTAGGCATCCAGCCCCCCTGGGTGAGGGTGGTAGTGGTGGTAGGCATCCTGCCCCCCTGGCTAAGGGTGGTAGTAGTGGTAGGCATCCTGCCCCCCTGGGTGAGGGTGGTAGTAGTGGTAGGCATCCTGCCCCCACTGGGTGAGGGTGATAGTGGTGGTAGGCATCCTGCCCCCCCTGGCTAAGGGTGGTGGTAGGCATCCAGCCCCCCCTGGGTGAGGGTGGTAGTGGTGGTAGGCATCCTGCCCCCCTGGCTAAGGGTGGTGGTAGGCATCCAGCCCCCTGGCTAAGGGTGGTAGTAGTGGTAGGCATCCTGCCCCCTGGCTAAGGGTGGTAGTAGTGGTAGGCATCCAGCCCCCTGGGTGAGGGGTGGTAGTGGTGGTAGGCATCCTGCCCCCTGGCTAAGGGTGGTAGTAGTGGTAGGCATCCTGCCCCCCTGGCTAAGGGTGGTAGTAGTGGTAGGCATCCAGCCCACCCTGGGTGAGGGTGGTAGTAGTGGTAGGCATCCAGCCCCCTGGCTAAGGGTGGTAGTGGTGGTAGGCATCCTGCCCCCCTGGCTGAGGGTGGTAGTAGTGGTAGGCATCCAGCCCCCCTGGGTGAGGGTGGTAGTGGTGGTAGGCATCCAGCCCACCCTGGGTGAGGGTGGTAGTAGTGGTAGGCATCCTGCCCCCTGGGTGAGGGTGGTAGTAGTGGTAGGCATCCAGCCCCCTGGGTGAGGGTGGTAGTGGTGGTAGGCATCCAGCCCACCCTGGGTGAGGGTGGTAGTAGTGATAGGCATCCTGCCCCCCCTGGGTGGGGGTGGTAGTAGTGGTAGGCATCCTTCCCACCCTGGGTGAGGGTGGTGGTGCGCATTCAGGCCCCTGTGTGCATATGTGGCATTGGTGATGGGCATCCCGCCCCTATGGTGCTGCTGTTGCTGGTGTAAGTATATTCTGCATCCCTCTGTGTGTGTGTGATGTGTCGTGTACGTGTTGTATGTGTTTCGTGGTTGGTGTCTGGCTTACCTTCTGCGCCGTACGCGTCCGTGCCTGTTCCGGTAGTAAATGTAGAATATTGGTATGATCGGGACGAAGGGATTCATGGTTGGTTCGTGTCGTTCGTCCTTCTCGTTGCTTCGCGTCGTCCTCGTCGCTCCGCCTCGTCCTCGTCACTTCGCGTCGTCCTCGCCGCTGCCGTGTTCGTCTCGGAGCCGTGGATCGTGTTGTGGCGCGAATCGGAGCTTATGTGCGCCTCTCCCGGATGCTTTGACGTGCCGTGCGTAGCGACGGGTTCGGCGTGTACGGAAAGCGCATCGTACTTGTCCGGCCGGACGGGGCTGCATTTTTCCTTCCGTGCGACTCGATTCGGCGTTTCCGGATTCGCCTCGGTCGGGGAACAGGACCTGGTTTGGGTGAGTACGGCTCGGCCGGATTCTTTGCTGTTGTGCGCATCGTACTTACTCGTTCGGTGTGCTGTACGGATCGGTCGGGAAACAGGCTTTCGCATGGCTTTTTTCCCGACCGAATGGTGTTGGGTACGCCTCCGACCGAGATCGGAATCGGCCCCTCTGTGTGAAAAGTATGATTTGGATATGTTTTTTATCATGGGGGATTTTAATCATAAATTGTACCCAAAGGAGGTAGATATCTGGCACAGGGATATATTAGATGCATATGAAATAAATCAAGCAACTTTCCTTGCCTGCGAACCAACAAGACAGGATAAAGACCTGGGTAATTACCTAGGTATGAAGGGGCTATTCTGCCTGAATGGCAGATTAGAATCAGATTGTCCAGCAAAGAAGACATTTAAAATAGGTACACAGAGTTCCCCGATAGATTATGTTTTTATGTTTGCCTGGAATTTTTCACTCATAATGGATTTTAAGATACTTGGGGAAGAAGGCAGTGACCACAATCCATTGAAGCTGAAGATTCAAGGGGGAACCCCGAAACCCAGAGATAAAGTAATTTTACAACAAGTAGAATACCCCAAAAGAGTGACAACCAGATTAACGGAAGAGTACATGGAAAAATTGGGAAAATTCCAACAGAAGGTACTCCTGGGAGAAATAGGGAGTAAGAAGCTGAAATGGTATGAGGGAAAAATAGATCAAGTGGTGCAATGCCTTCGAATAGAATTTAAAAAGATAAGATAAAACAACAAATAATGCCAGCAAGGCGGTCAAAATGGTTCACTGTAGACTGTCTAAAGAAAAAAGAGAGTTAAGGAAAGCTATAAGAAGCATTAGTAAAAAAAACGATCAGAAGAGCCAAAGCCGTCTTAATAAATTGAAAGGAGAATATAAAAAATTGATTATGAGTGCAAAAAGGGCGTACAAGGATAAATGCTGGGAAAATCTGCTGGAAGCCATTGAATCAAAAAATATAAGACAGTTTTGGAAGCTGGTAAAAGCAGTAGCCGACCATCCAGCAGGGGCAATGAACTGTGTAGTAGACGAGGCAGCATGGGAGAAGTACTTGAAGGAATTGTATAGCCCTCGTAGAGACCAAGAAGTTGAAGAGCCCCAGCCGTGGCAAGAGCTAATGGAAGAATTGAAACCTGATTTTGCAGAACAGAATGTTAAAGACATAATAAGTAAATTAAAATTAACTCGAGCTGCAGGGCCAGATAATCTCCCAGCAATAATAATAAAGTCACAGATGAGATGGTGGGCGAGATTTTTCTCCCTCATGTTCTCGGCAATTTTAGACGGTGGACAAATACCAAAGAATTGGAAGGGGGCTATAATAAGGCCAGTCCATAAAAAAGGTAATATGAACGCACCACAAAATTATAGGCTAATTAACCTGTTAGATATTGGGGGAAAAGTTTTCTCAAAAATAATCCTGAATAGATTACAGAATTGGGTAGAGGAGTTTTTAATAGTACCAGTTGAACAGGGGGCTTTAAAGTAGGCCATTCCACGATTGATCACTGCTTCGCTCTGTGGATAGTGGCACGTAAATCAAAAGAACAAAATGGTAAGCTGTGCTGCTGTTTTGTTGACTTCCGCGCAGCATTTGATTCAGTTGACCGGAAGGTGCTTTGGGATACCCTTGTAAAAGAAACATTCCAGAAGGTTTGTTGGCACTAATAAAAGAGCTACACAGTGGAAATTGGGCACAAATAATTAGAGATATAGAAGGGTCATTGACGCCCAAAATAGTAATTGAGAATGGCCTCAGACAGGGCTGTGTGCTGGCCCCTTTGCTATTTGCTATATTTTTAGGAGATCTACCTGCAAGCTTAGAGGTTGAAAGAAGTGCTAGCCCACGAATGGATGGAAATAAAGGGGCCGATTCCGATCTCGGCCGGTAGGGCTCCGAATCGGATTCGGCTTTACCGGATCCGATTCGGAGCCCTGTTTCCCGACCGAATCGTACGCGGGTCCGGCCGAGCGAGTACGATGCAAGCGCCCGCGAAATCGCCGACCGACTCGTCACGCGGCTTCAACACGCTCCGACCGACTCACACGGACCCGACTCGCACCGCGCAATGGAGACGTTCCCCGGCCGGGTAAGTACGATGCGCGCCGCGAGCAGTCCGACCGAGCCGCGCACTCCGGCACGAAAGAGCAGTCGGAGCCGTACTTTGGGGGTCGGTGTCGGACCCCCCTGTACGCGTAGCCGCGCGAGTCGCACACAGGGGGGACCCACGGGTCCCCGCTACCTGTGCGTGTATGGCGCGAGTCGCTTCGCCGCGTACACGCTGGAGGGGGCGCCCTTGTCCGCCTCGCACCCATTGAGTCAATGGGAGCCCGCGTACGCGTTGTACGACAGGCTCCCATTGACTTCAATGGGAGTCCAACCGAATCGAGTCCGATGGCATACGTGCGCATCGTACTCGTTCGGTCGGGCTGCACGGGTCCGATTCGGTCGGAAATCTCTCCGGGTCCGGCTCGGTCGGAGAGATTTCCGGCAGAGATCGGAATCGGCCCCTTAGTGTCCTGCCTTCTATATGCTGACGATCTGGCAATTCTGGATCAGACTGAAATTGGCCTCCAAAGAAAGCTGAATGTTTTTAACCCCTTCCGTGCTCATGACGAGCTCAGCTCGTCATGCTGCGCGGTTGCGCTGTGCGCATGGCGAGCTGAGCTCGTCACGACTCCACCCGCGATCGGAATGTCCCGCATACGAGCGGAATTCCGATCGCGGTCAAGGGGTTAAGGAATATTGTGAAAGAAAATTTTTAACTGTAAATATGGACAAGACCAAAATTTTATGCTTTGGAAAAAAAGGTATTAGTTTTAATTGGTTTTTAGGAGATCAGAAGCTAGAAGTAGTGAATGAATATCGCTATCTTGGGATGTGGTTTGACAGGTCCTTAAAGTGGCATACTCACATAGAAGCCCAGAAAGCGAAAGCCTATACATCGATCTGTGGTTTGAAAAAATGTAATCGAGACTACGGAGATATGTCCCACAGACCTCTGTTAAAGGCTTTTAGTGCGATGATACCGCCACAAGTACTTTATGGAGCAGAAGTCCTCTACTTAAGCGGTAAACAAGATTGGGATTTAGAGGAAGGGAGGTGCCTGAAAACTCTGCTGTCAATGCCATACTCGTCAATGATTCAAGCAATAAGAAACGAGTTAGGCACTACTGCGTGGAGGGTTCAGTCACAAATGATTTTAATAAGATTCTGGAAACGCTTGGACTCAGATATAGGCCAAAAGGTATCTCATTGGTGTAGAAAAGAGATCCAATGTAGCAATCTAAAATGGGCTAAAAAGATAAGGAAGGAAATATTATCGGTTTGTGAGAATGTAAAGGTGAAAATCTGCCCAGAATCCCTGAATGTAGAATTTAGTAAAAGCGATCTCAGAAATAAAGGGCTAGAAGCCTCTAGACGAGCAGATATGGATTATCTGGCTAAGAAAAAATCAGTGCAATTTATGAGAGATGCATGGCTAAATGAAAAATGGTTCCCTTATCTGGATATTTTACCAAACTACTGGTACAGACAGGAGATTTTAAGACTGAGAATTGGTATAAATCCCTGGTTAGTAAATGAAGAACTAAAAACAAAAATGCTGCATCAGGATGGGTACTGTAAGTGCATATTGGGAACTAAAGGCGATATATTGCACATTCTGTTAGACTGTGTAACAGTAATAGAGCAGCGTAAACGATATCTTCGCCCAATATTCCTAAAATATGATATAAAGCTACGGATACAGGCGGTTAAACTACTTACTGAAATGCCTAATCTGGAGACTGCGATTGCACTAGGGAACTACATGAAGGAAGTCAAAAGGTTTCTTAGTGAGAATTAGTTTTTATTTTTTAAAATCTTAAACTACCTCTACTTTTATAAGGATAAATATTTGTATAGTATTTTTAAAATGTTTTAAACTTTGTACAATTTTTAGAAAGAGTGGTGTTGTTCTGTGTAGAAAAGTTATTTTTGCTACTTCCTCACCGAGAATCTATTAACTTTTGACATTGAGAATGTATAAATTGTGTTGTTTTATCCTGTTTTTATTGGTATCACCATTGTTTAAAGACCAAGGTCTAAATAAATATAATTTTGAATTGAAATTGAATTGATTATAAATAATTTCTATCACATTTTTATTTGTTTGTAAATTATTTTTAAATTTTCAAAAATTAATCTTTTTTATGTAGTTTTTAGATTTTTTAACATTATAATATGTTTCCATGTTTTGTAATATTTATATTTTTATATGTTTTTTTTTTTTTTTATTATTTTTTGTATTGTAGTTGATATTTTGTTTGTTTTTAAATTTGAATTTTCTTCAGTGGGAATAGTAATTTTTACCCCTCCGCTATCCAACACTTTCCCTACTGCTGCATTCGCAGGAGTGGGAATAGTGATTTATACCCCTCCGCTATCCAACACTTTCCCTACTGTTGCACTCACTGGAGTTGGAATAGTAATTTTTTCCCCTCCGATATCCAACACTTTCCCTACTGTTGCACTTGCTGGAGTGGGAATAGTAATTTTATCCCCTCTGCTATCCAACACTTTCCCTACTGTTGCACTCACTGGAGTGGGAATAGTAAATTTTTACCCTCCGCTATCCGACAATTTCCCTACTGTTGCACTCACTGGAGTGGGAATAGTAAATGTTTCCCCTCCGCTATCCAACACTTTCCCTACTATTTCATTCACTGGAGTGGGAATAGTAATTTATACCCCTCCGCTATCCAACACTTTCCCTACTGTTGCACTCACTGGAGTGGGAATAGTCATTTTTACCCCGCCGCTATCCAACACTTTCCCTACTGTTGCACTCGCTGGAGTGGGAATAGTAATTTTATCCCCTACGCTATCCAACACTTTCCCTACTGTTGCACTCGTTGGAGTGGGAATAGTAAATTATTCCCCTCTGCTATCCAACACTTTCTCTACTATTGCATTCACTGGAGTGGGAATACTAATTTTTACCTCTCCGCTATCCAACACTTTCCCTACTGTTGCACTCGCTGGAGTTGGAATAGTAAATTTTAACCGTTCGCTATTCAACACTTTCCCTACTGTTGCACTCGCTGGAGTTGGAATAGTAATTTTTACCTATCTGCTATCCAACACTTTCCCTACTGTTGCATTTCCTGGAGTGGGAATAGTATTTTTTACATATCCGCTATCCAACACTTTCCCTACTGTTGCATTCGCTGGAGTGGGAATAGTAATTTTTACCTCACCACTATCCAACACTTTCCCTACTGTTGCACTCGTTGTAGTGGGAGTAGTAATTTTGACCACTCCTCTCTCCAACACTTTCTCTACTGTTGCACTCAATGTAGAGCAAAATGTAGGTTTAAAAATATTAAATATTTCAATATTTTAATTTATAATATAATTTTTGTTTAATTAACTTCTATGTTACAGGTGTATGTATATATATATTTATTTATAATTTTTAATATATTTATAACATTTTAAAATTAATTAAAATTATTATTTATTAATTGTTTTTGAGTAAATATATATATATTACATTTTATATATGTATGTTTAATTTTTTTTAAATTACATTTATTACTTATAATTGTTAAAATTTACAAATAAATCTAAATAATTTTTTTAGTTACATTTATTTAATTTATTTTACAATATTTTTTATACATATAAAAAAACGATATTTTGTACATTGATATTTTTACAACGATATTTTTTTCGATATTTTTGTACTTACCATTATAAAGATAGGAGGTCGATATTTTTGACAACGATATTTATGTCCCGATATTTGTGTAAGTCGATATTGTGGTGGTCGATATTCTGTCAGTGATCCACCTGTCCCCATACTATCTGCCCCATTCCAGCTAACTGCCCCTTAACCAGTCTCACTGCTATCTACATAATCTCTCTGTCCCTATCCTACTTAACTGCCTTCATCCCAGCTACCTATCTCTTACCCATCCATCTGCACCTCTCCCAACTACCTGACTGTATCGTAGGTACCTACGTTCCCTAACTTATTAGATCCTATCCCACTTATCTAACCCCAAAGCCACCTACCCATCTCCTAATCTATCAGTTCTCATCCCAGTTACCTGACCCCTAAGCAGCTACCCATTCTCTCACCAAGCTAACAACTACTCTCTACCCAATCTACCTGTCCCTATCCTATATTCTTGTTCCCTAAGCAAACTACCTGTCCCTATCCAGGCGAACTGCTGCTTTACAAATCTGCCTGCTCCTATCCTATTTAACATCCACCAACCCATCTACCTAGCCCATAACCCTTCCACATGTGCTTCTCCTATCCACCCGCCCCTATCCCAGGTACCTGCCCCTTAACCTATCCACCACATCCAAGTTACCTGTCGCTGTAGCCAGCTTACAGCCCCTGGCCCAGCTAACTACCTTCAAACAAATCTTCATATCCCTTACCCAACTACCTGTTTCTACAGTCCAAGTACCTGTCTCTTCACCCATCTACATGCTCTAACCCATCTATATGTTCTTAACCTGTCTAGCTGCCCCTATCCCAGTTATCAGCCCCTAACTAATCTGCCTGTTCCCTAATCCTCCTACCCACCAGTATCCTAGCTAACTAACCCTAACCTGTGTGTGTGCTGCTTCTGTCCCATCTACTTGTCCCCTAGCCTATCTGCCTCTATCCCAGCTACCTGCCCTCTAACATATTTAACTGGCCCTATCCCAGATACCTTGTCCTTAAGTCATAGTGTGACCACCTCCCTCCAGGTCATTACAGACGAGGTTTCCTGTCCTGGACTTTTGTATGATAACCTAATGCATTCTAGGTGTTGTGGTCTTGTTTTGCTTCCATTGGACTAATTAAACAAACACACCTAAAAACCATGATTTATATGTGGAAAGTTCAGGACTGAAGACAGTGTCGGTGATGACCTGGAGTGGGATGGTCAACCTACTACCTAGCCAGTCCCATAACCAATTTACCTCGCCCTAACTCAACTACCTTTTCATCCTATGTGGAATGCTCAAGAGCGAAAGGCCTTGGAATTGGTTCATTAAAGGAAAGATAGCCACAGATTAGCACGCTTTGTGAAAAATATAGTGTCAAAATAACCAATAGTTCAGGAAAATGCCTTTCCTGCTTTTGGCTCTATGAGTGGTTTTCAATTCATTTGTTGAAAAAAAAAAACGAAATGCTTTAATAGTGGCACTTAGCTTACTGAAAAGGTGCAAAACTGTAACTGGGTTCACAAGCTGCCAAGTGCAGGTGCTTTTAGAACTTTCTTGAAGTGGCCGGTGTGTGGGTGGCTCCCTTGAGTATAGTCACTTCGGGGATGGCTAGGCTGCGGTTGTATAATAGAGGCACGCATGGCTAAACCACACATGCCTCTACAACGTTGCCCTAACCACAAATGCGTCTAAACAACGCATTCCTTTACCACGCATGCCTTTACCATGCAATTTTGTGGTAAAGGTATGACTGGGAAAGGGATATGTGTGGTAAAGTTCACACCGAGCCCCCACCCCCTTAGGCATAAAAAACTACCCCAACCCCCACTGAGCCCTAAAAACTACCCCACCCCCCTGAGACCTAAAAACTAATCCGACCACACCCGAGCCCTAAAAACTCTCCCGAGCCCTAAAAAGTAACCCGACCACCCCCCAAGCCCTAAAAACTACCCCACCCCCAAGCCCTAAAAACTAACCTGACCCCCCCATGAGCCCTAAAAACTAGCCTGAGCCCCAAAAAGTACTCCGACCCCCAAGCCCTAAAATGTACCCCGAGCCCTAAAAACTACCCCCAAGCCCTAAAAACTTCCCAAGGCCTGAAAACAACCCCAACCCCCCCAGCTCTATAAACTACCCCAACCCTTAAAAACTACCCCCCAGCCACCCCCCCAGCCCCAGCTCCACTTACCTCACCACGTCCTCTTCGGATCCTCCCTATGTGTGGTTAAGGCAAGCATAGTTGCGCTTGCGGGGAAACAGCACACTTGGCTTACCCCGCATTGTAAATGTTAGAATATGAAAAATGCCTTCGCTGTGTTGTTACATGTTGCTCTGCATAAGTTAGCATTCGCGGCACCATTTTATGTTTAGCCGCCATTTTGACCCATGGGCGAAACTGATCTCTCTGTGTCTCTGCGAGAAGCAGCTTTGGTAGTTTTCCTATTCTCCAAGGTTGGGCCCTGCTGTACTAATGAATACGCTGTTCTTATTAGCGCATCCCTTTCCCACTAGATAGAGGCCTGCTCCCACTAGTCCAGCGATGGGCGCAGGCAGAACGACCTTGGCATGAAGATAGTGTGTGCACGGTCTCAGGATCGAAACTTATCCTTCTGTACCTCCTTTGTGTAGCTGCCTCCATCTGGAAATTTCCAGTCTGGGCATGTCTTCTGGGGTTCTGAATCGTACATAATGTATTCACCATGTTTTCTGATGTCAGTCCTCTCTGCAGCACCCCTAAGCGACTGGGCAGACGGGGCTCCACTCGAGTGTATCTGAATAAACATATACTTGGTTTGTATTCTCTACTGTCTGACCGACTCTTCATTTGTATGGAAGGCTGAGAGGTGGTCGCGAGTGACCCGGGTGGTCCTAATCGGGTCACTTCCTTCATAAAGGTCGTTTCCCCTAGGCTGCTCCACATAGCACTAACGCGAGAGGTTACACCCGCACCTCAGTCTCGATCAGCCAAAGAATCTATCCCCAGCTCAGCAGTATTAAATAGCCCGAAGCCTTCATTTTGCCTCGTTTTTACAAACCAATATCCACGTTTTATGTTGAAATCATCACTGCATTACTTTAAGTCTCAGTCCTGCATAGGATTTTTGAATCAGACTTCAGCAGCAGAGCATCTAACCGATGTTGCTTAATTGTGGAACACAGCATTATTTTCAGCAGTGTAATTCTGAAAAATGATAAATTATAATTTGTGCTGGTCATAGGGAGTGTAAAAACAACCCATTTTATGTGTGTGCATTGTGCAAGCGAGAGAAAGGGAAACACTGCAAGTGTGTGGGAGAAACAAGAGGTGAAAAGAGAGGGATGTGAGCAGTGAAGGGCAGAGTAAATGGGGGGTTGATAGTGTTTGAGAGGAGAGAGCAACAGGGTATGTGAGAAGAGTACCTAAGAGGAGTATGTGGGGGATTTGGTAAACAGTCTAAATATCGAGTTTTTAATTTCGACCTACAATAATATCGAGTTTGAAATATCGTAGGGACACAATATCGAAGTCAAGAATATCAACGACCAGAATATCGACCTGAAGGTAAGAAATATCGTTTTTGTTAATATCGAAGTTAGTAATATCGATAGCAAAAATATCGATGTTACTAATATCGATATTTATATTAGTGTTATGTATTTTATTATGTATTTTATATGTTTGTGTTTATATTTTTTGTTAATTATTGTACTAGTTTTAGAATATATGTATAAATTTTTTAGAAGTTAGTAATTTTTTTAAAAGTAAATTATGCGTTTTAGTACCGTAGCGGGTTGTGGGTTTATTGGGGAATAGGGTGGGAAGTAATTTAATTATATTAAATTAATTTAAACATTTTAGGAATTAGTCATTATTTTTAAAGTAAATTTTGCGTTTTAGTTCTGTAGCGGGTTGTGGATTTATAGGGGAATAGGGTAGGAAGTAATTTAATTGTAATTAAGTAATTATTTATTGGTATTGATAAATAATTTTATGTTAATTAATTATTAATTGGTAATTAATTTTTATTAATTGGTAATTAATTTTTATTAATTGATTAATTGGTAATGATATTAAGTGTATTAATTTATTATTGAAGTGTGTTGTGAGTTTATAGGGCAATAGGGTGGGAAGTAATTTAATCGTAATTAAGTAATTATTTATTTTTATTTATTGGTATTGATAATTAACTTTATGTTAAATAATTATTAATTGGTAATTAATTTTTATTAATTGGTAATTAATTTTTATTAATTCATTATTTGGTAATTATATTAAGTGTATTAATTTATTATTGAAGTGTGTTGTGAGTTTATAGGGCAATAGGGTGGGAAGTAATTTAATTGTAATTAAGTGATTATTTATTTTATTGTTTAGTATTAATTAATTTATTGTTAATTAATTATTAATTGGTAATAACTTTTTAATAATAGATATTTTCATGTTTTGGAAATTAATTTGTTCATTAATTAATAATTGGTAATTAATTGTAATTAATTATTTATTGGTATTTATCAATAATTTATTGTTAATTAATTATTAATTGCTAGAATTTTTTACATAATTGTTTTTGGTATTGAAAATTAATTTTATTTTATTTTTATTTTATTATTATTTGGTAATTAATTGTTAATAATTATTATTTAATTGTATTTATCATCTATTTAATTGTTAATTAATTATTAATTGGTAATTATTTTTAAGTACTTATTTATTGGTATTGTTAATTAATTTATTGTTATTTAATAATTAAATTATTATTTATTTAAAAAAAAAAATTTAAATTATTTGTAAGTTATTTTTACCCCTACGCTATCCAACACTTTCCCTACTGTTGCACTCTCTGGAGTTGGAATAGTAATTTTAACCTCTACACACCAACACTTTCCCTACTGTTGCACTCTCTAGAGTTGGAATAGTAATTTTAAACTCTACGCTATCCAACACTTTCCCTACTGTTGCACTCTCTGGAGTTGGAATAGTAATTTTAATCCCTACGCTATCCAACACTTTCCCTACTGTTGCACTCTCTGGAGTTGGAATAGTAATTTTAACCTCTACGCTATCCAACACTTTCCTCCTGTTGCACTCTCTGGAGTTGGAATAGTAATTTTTACCCCTAGGCGATCCAACACTTTCCCTATTGTTCAACTCTCTGGAGTTGGAATAGTAATTTTAACCTCTACGCTATCCAACACTTTCCCTACTGTTGCACTCTCTGGAGTTGGAATAGTAATTTTTGCCCCTACGCTATCCAACACTTTCCATCCTGTTGCACTCTCTGGAGTTGGAATAGTAATTTTAATCCCTACGCTATCCAACACTTTACCTACTGTTGCACTCTCTGGAGTTGGAATAGTAATTTTAATCCCTACGCTATCCAACACTTTCCCTACTGTTGCACTCTCTGGAGTTGGAATAGTAATTTTAACCTCTACGCTATCCAACACTTTCCCTCCTGTTGCACTCTCTGGAGTTGGAATAGTAATTTTTACCCCTACGCTAGCCAACACTTTCCCTACTTTTGCACTCTCTGGAGTTGGAATAGTAATTTTTACCCCTACGCTATCCAACACTTTCCCTACTGTTGCACTCTCTGGAGTTGGAATAGTAATTTTAACCCCTATGCTATCCAACACTTTCCCTACTGTTCAACTCTCTGGAGTTGGAATAGTAATTTTAACCTCTACGCTATCCAACACTTTCCCTACTGTTCAACTCTCTGGAGTTGGAATAGTAATTTTTACCCCTACGCTATCCAACACTTTCCCTCCTGTTGCACTCTCTGGAGTTGGAATAGTAATTTTACCCCTATGCTATCCAACACTTTCCCTACTGTTGCACTCTCTGGAGTTGGAATAGTAATTTTAATCCCTACGCTATCCAACACTTTCCCTACTGTTGCACTCTCTGGAGTTGGAATAGTAATTTTAACCTCTACGCTATCCAACACTTTCCCTACTGTTGCACTCTCTGGAGTTGGAATAGTAATTTTTACCCCTACGCTATCCAACACTTTCCCTATTTTTGCACTCTCTGGAGTGGGAATAGTAATTTTTACCCCTACGCTATCCAATATTTACTGATTTAGTTAATATAGGTGTCCATTACGATACCAGGCGGTATTAAATCCGCCAACTCACATAGCGGTAAAAATCCGCCCGCCTACACCGTGTGGAAACCGACCGAGCAATCAAGATGCCGCGAAGCGAAAACCGCCCGATGCGGAAAAAAAAGAAAAAACACCGCCCGTTCATGACCGATACTAAGTCCATCCGTCCGCCACGGACGCAAATACGCACGACAACCCAAAACCGTCCGCCCTGATGACCGAGACACCGGCCGTGAAATTAGGATCGCCCCGACATGAGCGCGGTAAATCTAGAAATACACCGCCCGCCATCGTAAACAACAGTGATGAAAATGGACACGGCGGAAGCCCTGGCGGCCACGTCCATGCACAGAAACCATCCGCGGACCCAAAGAAACACACACAACATGGCCAACAAGTCCACACAGCAACCCACGCACAAATACCCAAACATAGTACACATCCCGAAAACACATCCCCCCTGGACAAACAAATAAACTACAAATCCCAGAACACCAGCCACAACACACCTGAAAACAACAGACCATCATGACACACCCACATAGGTAAGTACAAAAGCAGCTCCTTCACAGACCACAATCCCTTGCATCACTACAAACTGAGGACGAAAGCACAGAACACAGCGAGACAGAAAGGACAGCAGCACACCACAGACACGCACCCATCACACCCATCACCACCACCACCACCACCACCACCAAACACCTGACCCACAAACCCCCTGCACATCACACACCACACACCGCACCAGCACCACAAACACCAAACCACAAACCATGGCAGCACAGAGAATGCCCAAGTTCACTTCCACTGAGCTGACGGTCATGGTCGACGAGATCATCAAGGTGCACCCACAAATCTATGGGAACCAGGTCCAACAGACACCACTAGCCACCAGAAACCGGATGTGGAGTAGGATCGTAGACCAGGTCAATGCAGTCGGGAACGTGCCACGCAACAGAGCCGAAATCACCAAGAGGTGGCACGACATGAAAAGAGTGGTCAAAAAGAAGGAGGCCAAGAATCGGCAGCTGGCTGACAGGACTGGCGGAGGTAATCCCGCGCTATTCAAGACCTACAAGGCGTGGGAGGAGAAGGTGCGAGGCATCCTACATCCGGAGAGTATCACCGGAATACCAGGGGGAGTGGAGGCTGGTAAGTACAAACAAATGTATACCAGCACACCGCCATGTACTCACATGCACTACCACAATGCCACAGCTCCGAGGGACAAAAACCCCCATGTCCAGTACACAATACACAAGACATCACTCACACATGCAACAGACACTCACACACACTCAGCCCAAACCTACCAACTAACAAAGCCATGGAGGCATGTGTACAGTCAGCCAGCACCGCAACTCCCACCAGGTCCCCTTGTACTCCAGAAGCGCCAGAAGGAGCACTTCCCACACCCACACCCATGTGTCAGCCATAGCTGCACTAACCGATAAGTAACAGGTAAGTAGCCGGAACACAAAGTCAGTGGGTGGGAGGGGGGACAGCTGAAGTACAACACACACCAGGCTCATAGTCCCACAGCGCAGCAAGGTGGAGCACACCCCACACCCATGTGTCAGCCACTGCAGTGCACACCTTCAGCCGACAGATAGATATCTGACCGTACATGGTGGGGTCTCTGTGGGTGGTAAGCCAGCACCACAACTCACAACACCGCCCCCACTCCCACAGACCAGCAACATGGAGCACCCCTCCCTCCCATAACCATGTGGCATCCATTGCATTGCGCACTCAAAAACAAACTGTAGGTGGAAAACTGTACAGGGCGGGGTGTCTGTAGGCATGAGGACTGTATTACGACTAACACATGGGACATGTCACGTAGCAGAGGAACACGCAGCACTGCTCCCTGTCACAATCATGTGACCAATGTGCACACGGACATGTATTACAGAGTCATACCCCACATGACCCATCACAAATACAGCAACACCTTAGGAGCCACGTCTGCATGCACAAGTCCCACTGGAGTACAGACCCACACGGCGGGCACTGTGCCACTCATCACACACATCAGCAACACCATCGAAGTCTTGTCCATGTAGTTCTTACTGCCTGTTACCCACACATCGTACAACAAAGCCCATGTAAGTCCAACCTGTCTAGAAGTAACACCGTGGGACCACAATAATGCACATAAACACCACTGGACCCATGAAACACACAGGCACACAATTCACATTCAACATATCATCCATCTCATCTGTCAGCCCCAGTGTCATGAAAGGTATGTCATCCGGACAGCTGGCCCACATACAGTAGATATGCAAAGATACCTGCCCATGAAAAATAATGTGTCTGCAGTGACTGAAGCGCACGTCACACTGTGATTAACAACATACATAATACAGTCAACACCCCAAGAGCACTGCATTGATGCACATGGCCGAGGGTAGCACGCACACCAAGGAATTGGCCCATCTGCAATACGTCGTGTGTCACACAACCATCACTCACTCACAACAATGCTTCCAATGTAATGTCCATAAATGATAACAGTCAGCAGATATGCCGGGTATGTTAGACATACACACACCTTTGTCTCTGCACTGTCATGTTGCCAAAACACATGTCCCGTTCTGCACCCATATGTCACAGTATGTACCCCAAAAGCATATTTCACCTCAAAAGCGTTGAGGGGGCTGTACCCCCTTTTGCCATCTGCGTTTCTAAGCGTTCCATTTGAACCCCAAAAGCATATTTCACCTCAAAAGCGTTGAGGGGGCTGTACCCCCTTTTGCCATCGGCGTTTCTAAGCGTTCCATTTGAACCCCAAAAGCATATTTCACCTCAAAAGCGTTGAGGGGGCTGTACCCCCTTTTGCCATCGGCGTTTCTAAGCATTCCATTTGAACCCCAAAAGCATATTTCACCTCAAAAGCGTTGAGGGGGCTGTACCCCCTTTTGCCATCGGCGTTTCTAAGCGTTCCATTTGAACCCCAAAAGCATATTTCACCTCAAAAGCGTTGAGGGGGCTGTACCCCCTTTTGCCATCGGCGTTTCTAAGCGTTCCATTTGAACCCCAAAACCATATTACATCTCAAAATCGTCGATGGGACTGGAGCCCGCATACACCCAAGCCACAAAATGTAGGAGTACAGCAACACACACAGATTGTCATTGCCAATCCGTCCCATTCCACATGATCACATCACACTGTTCCATTGCCTTGCCCAGGCATACACACATCGTACATCCACACACACGCCTCTGGGAAACCTGTGCACGACAGTGCACAGACTGTGAATGTCAGACAACCAATACAAACTTTGCAAGGTGCAACACAATAACCTATCTCATTCTCCCCACAGGTGCCGAACTGCTGGATGCTGGAGAGGGAGACAGCAGCCAGCACAGCCAGTCCGCAAGCCCCCGAGCCGGACTCACGGATGTAGAGGATCTGGACACCTCTTCGGACGAGGACCACCCAGCAGGCCCATCTGGTGTGGCAGGGCCCAACCGCTCCCCAGGGCTGCTGACCAGTCCCAGACCCCTGCTGCCACGGTCGTAGCGGCCACCACCACTGCCGCAACCACCACCACCGCCGCAACCACCACCACCACGCCATCCCTGGCCACAGCCCCTGCGCAAGGGATGGCACGGCCGTCGGGCTCCACCCTGGGAGCCAGACCGAGGACCGTGGTGAGCAATGTGGCCAGTGGGCCGGTCGGTGGCAGCAGTACTGGTGGGAGGAGCAGGGTCAGGCCAACGCCATCTGAGCCTGGGAGCCAAGCCCTGCCGCAAATCGCCAGAGTCCTTGGGGCCTATGAAGAGGCCCAAGGAGAATGGGCCAGGTCGGCTGCCGACACGCGGGAGGTCCTTGGGGTGTTGAGGTCCATGGACGCCCATATGGGCCAATTCGTGACCCGTATGGACCAACTTGTGGACCTCATGGGCCAGCTGGTGGTGGGGGGGAGGGCACAAGCAAGGCCAGCAACACCACCTCCGCCACCACCTGCTGTGGCGCAGGGTCGTGCAGCATCGAGTTCCCCTGCGTCCACAGACAGTGAGCACTCCTCAGCCACCACCAGCAGCGCACCAACACAACCCCCCCCTCCCAAACGTGGAAGGGGCCGTCCGAAGAGGAAACAGGTGTCCAGAGAGGACTTCGCACGCACCAAACGCCAGTGAGTCAGCCAGCCACCTTGACCACCTACTGCATTGACTTGTAATACGATCCTACCCCACACTGCCATGTGAATGGCATGTGTCTGTTGGACTGTGGACATAGAACTTCATGGGTACACCTTGACCATCACGCAGCCATGACCGTCAACTCATTGTCACAGCATGCACCACTTCTGCCATCACCTTGCACACAATAACATGTCACCGCTGAAAATAAATACACCTTTATCACATACTGCTGTCTGTGCCCTGTGTTTATTCAACGATGTGCAACCGCCACCATGATCAGAAAAGCATCTGATGTGTGGTATGTCGATAGGCCAGGAGAGGCTGTAGGGACCTAGGGGTGAAAAACAGAACAAGAGTCCATTCAATGAGTGTGTCACACACTCATCACACAGTACTTGTCACCAACTACAAGCAATGTACACACATCTCACAGAGCAACAGGGCACAATGCCACAGCCACTGTCAGTGGCATACTAGCCTGGACATGGACCATTGCCACACAGCACTCAGTGAACAAAAGGCCTCCGTGACAGAGCACACATACACCTGCACAACTACAGCTACATCAGCCTTCGTACATGGTCACTCACCGTCAAGTGAAGTAGCGGGCGATGAGCTGCTGACGCACATTCACAGCTTCCTCCTTTCCACTGTCCTCGTCACTGGACCCGTCCTGGTCTGCAGGCGGGGGCCCTGGCTGATCACCGTCATCAACTATTAGGGGGATCTGCTTGCGAATAGCCAGATGGTGCAGCATGCAGCAAGCCACAACTATCTGGCACACCTTCTGTGGGGAGTACGCCAGTGCAACCCCGGTGCGGTCCAGGCATCTGAATCTGGACTTCAGGAGCCCAAAAGTCCGCTCCACCACACGTCTGGTCCTCCCATGTGCCTCATTGTAACGGTCATCAGCCGGTGTTCGAGGATGACGTAATGGGCTGAGCAGCCAAGGCCCATTCGGATAAGCAGAGTCCCCTGTGTGTGAGGGGGACAGAGAATAGTTGCAATTCCAACTGGACACAAGACAGCATCGCACACCCAGCACGCTACACGAGTCCACATACTCACCAACAATCCAAGCACGGTCCGGTTGCAGATTGGTCATCAGACGTGGTAGGATGCTGTTGCGCATGATGTGCGAGTCATGGGCCGATCCTGGAAACTTTGCACACACGTGTGTAATGACCATGTCCGCAAGGCACACCACTTGCACATTCAGGGAGTGGGTGTGCTTCCGATTCCGATAGATGTGTTCCATGGCCTGTGGTGCTACAAGGCCAACATGGGTGCAATCTATTGCACCAACAACGTGGGGGATCCGTCCAAGGGCATAGAAAGCACCCTTCACTGCCGCCAAATCACGAGCCCTGGGGAATCTGATGTACCTGTTCCTGTACAGCATCATAGCTGTCAGTACATCCCGTAGCACCATGCTGAACATGGGTTGGGACATCCCACCTCCACTGCCCACTGTGTGTTGGAAAGACCCAGTGGCGAAGAAATGTAGTGCAGCCATCACCTTAGCCGTGGGGGTAAATGCAGTTGGATACACCCTGCGAGGACGGAGGTGGGGTTCTAACAAGGCACATAGGCGATGCAGGGTGGGTCGGTCCAAACGGAATTTCCGGATCACCTCCACATCCTCCATGTCTGACAGCAATTGGTAGGGGCGATGTATGTTTGGTCTCTTCCTAGGTAGGATGGAAGTGGACACATGTCAAAGCAACACGCCACAGGGCATTTTCACATACAGAAAACAGAAATGACTGACCAAGCAATAGAATCACAGAACAGCTGACAAGTAGGGACAGCACAGCCACAATACACCTACACAGGTCCCCTTACCAATAGCAATGAGCAGTGACACACACCATTGCTATGAGCATGCACATGGAGATTTAGGCCTTAATAACTTGTAAGGCATGCTGATGATATCAGACTGCATATTTGGGAAGCGGCAACACCACGGCAACATAACTAGCTGCTGTGCCTGACACAGCTTCCGAGGCTGGGTGAGTATGGCACACACCAACAACGCTATGGACACAGGCTGAGCGGCAAAAACAATTGGGACCTGTTGCACGAGGGGATATGAGACAGTCATTGATGTCCCTACTTCACCCTATGTACAGCACTGTACGGATCAGACCTCCAAAACACAATGACAGGTGTACACATTGACAGCTCCATGACAACACAGCTGTGTGATTGCAAATACACATCACAAGTGACACGTAACGTTGCACGTGCCAAGTGTGAGATGTACATAGTGATAGATGGCATGTGTGTGCATATGCATATCCCATGCTCCCATGCCAATGTGTACATGATGATGTGCCAACAGACATGTGGAGGCTGAGCACTGGCCGTCCCTGCCTATGCACACAGCATGTTGTGGCCCTGTCCAGTGTGGACCTGCTCCCACACACAAGTCATGGCCACACCTGCAGATGCATTGCGCACATCATACTGTGTAGTGCACATGGCATCAGCGGACTGTACCCGCCATGGGCCAGGCCCTTACGGCCAACTCCAATGGCCCTCGCGGTTGCACCCTGCGTGTTCGACTATGGAGGTAAGCGTCCCGGGCCAGCTCGGAGCAGGCCTTCGTCTGCAATTGAAGCAGGCAGACATGGTACACCAATCGCAGCAGCTTGGACCCACTGAAACAGCCCCAGGGGGCTATATGAGTGTGGGAGTGAGACCGGCATTACCACAGCTACCTGGGACTGCAGCCTGGCATCCCTCAACAACACCTGCTTCTGCCACCTGTCCACCTTAACGTCGATGACGCAGAGGATATGTCCAGGTCCACTCACCAGCGAGGAGCTGGAGTACCTGGATTCCGAGCTCCACGCACACTGCACATGGCTATTCCTTGCGATAGTTGTGTGTGAAAGACAACTACAGTGTATGTGGGAGTGCATGTGGGGGCCACACATGTCGTTGATCCTCAGCACTATGAGTCAGAGCCTGTGGGGTTCCAACATGCACTGCTCACCATGCTTACTGCAGGTGGCAGGGGTATGTGAGCTCTCGGGCGCTTTGCCATGTCTGTCCCTCCCGAGTGGTGGTACATGGCAACTTCATGTCAGACATCCAGTGACACAGCCAATTGGCATTGCAGGTCTCAGAGCACTTGTTGCTCGTGTGAATGGCAGGCTGGGGCCCATGCTGCCCTTCTCAGTCCCAGCAGGCCTGGCCTGCACATTGACTGCACAATGCCAGTAGGTGACAACACAGACTGCCAAGTGGGTTACATGTGTCTCCTGTTCAGGACCCTCCGGATAAGCGCTAACTCAGCACTGTCGATTGGACACACCATGCCTCGTGATAGGGATGTGTGTGTGAGATAGTGGCACTGAATGTGCCCTCCGTTGCGGGGTGGGCCATGCACAGGGCGAGTACGTTGATGGTTGCGCAGTGTTGGTCACAGTGGGTACACACACACAGATGTGTTGCCTTGTGATCTTACTGTATGTCCACCTGACAATGGACAGTAGATGTGGGAAGACTACACATTGCTCGATGTGCTGTCAAAATGCATGTGCCTTCACACCAGGCACAGCTGCCCCTGCACATGTGACCCCTGCTGCCCTCAGTGCTGGGTCTGTTGAGCTGATGCGCCATCTGTGCGTGGGGCAGACAGCTCTCCTCACTTCCGTCATTGCCCATGACATCACTTTGCCGCAGGTGACATGGATCATGGAGGGCCCACATGTACGCGTGGGTGACTACACCAGACTGTCCAATGGTTGTCACCCCAGTCAGTGCTTCGAATGGGAAGAATATAGTGCAGGTACTCATTTAAATGTGTCGAGTGGGCGGGGCTAGGTGCGGGGCTAAATGCAAGACATGTGAAGTGTATCGGCTCATATACTAGTTGCAATACACACGAGACACGTCTTTTTCTAAACAAATCAGGGTCATTCCTCATGCTAAATGAAAGTCAAACAGTAATATTTCAACCTTTCCTCATGGCCTCCCCTCGCTCACCCCAATATGCGTTTGCATCTGAGTAGCCAGCGCGTGCACAGGCAGCTCCGAGCTCGCACCAGAGAGGCCAAGGAGTGTATGTGTGGGTCCATTGGAACAAGTAGTCTGTCTCGCGGTATAAACAGTGGCGGGACGCCGTCCACCTGCGTGGTGCCCCGACTCGAGACCCGGACAACATTGACAATGCATGACAGGCTCCGCAAGCCGGATACACCACCTGCAACACACAGAGGCTGTAGCTGTCCTAGCGGCCCAGGCCGCGTCCAACTGGAGCTCATGGACCCACACATTCACTCTTTGGCCTCTCTGGGGCGAGCTTGGAGCTGCTTGTGCACGCGCTGGCTTCTCTGTTGCAATGGCATGTAACGTGTGTGGGAAAATAGGCAATGAGTGAGATGGTGCGAGCCACCTTCCGTGACGTCACTCCTGCTCGTGATGTGTGCGTCCCCCCACTACTTATATTTGACTTGTGCCATGCTGCACATTGAGGATGTGTTGCCTGCGTGATGTGACCAGGAGGAGCGCGCCATGACCTCTCACCCACCATGCTCCACTGCCATCCCGTGCCCTGGATAGCCTGTGCAGGTGGACAATGTTGGGGATACACCTGGTCGACAGGGGATGTGTGTGCCTTGGCAAGGGCCTGGCGGACGCACAGCAGTATCCAGCATGTCCACAGAGGGTGGGCTGACGTCTACACCTGATGCAGCATTTTCCGTGTGTCCGCCTGTTGTGCACACACGTGTTCACATTCATCCCCAGACAGGTGGTCTTTTGAAATGCCCAAGACAGCGGTAATCTAGTGCTCCGGAATCCTCCAAACACAGTGTGTCTCAACATTGCATGTGCGCACCTAACCGTCACACCCACCCACCTGAGCCAAGCGTAACTCCCGCTTCACATGACACATGTGTGTCATCCACAGTTGTGCTACTCTCTCAGGGCCGGACCTGCAACTGTCCCGTAGCACACACACAGCACCGAGTCGTACTGGCATCCTGTTAGATTGGTAGGCACACTAACACATCTCCTTCTGAGACAGTGGTGGCTGTGATGGATATTGTGACTGCCATGGCAGTGTTGGCTGGCCATGGCAGGGCACACTCACACACATTGTATCCGCAGCACTTCGTGTCACTACTCGGCACATCGAACTGGGCACTGTCCCTGGGGTTGATGAGTAATGGCGCCTGTCGATGTGATCTGTGACTGGATGCTGTTGTCCCTGTAGTCGGTTGTATCTGTGTAGTTGCTGATTGCAGTTGTTGCAGTGTGTGCTTGGTTAAGTGGGGCAGATGCTGTGTATGTGACCTCAGCAATTGCAATGTCTGGTCTCACATTCTAATGTGTTGTACACGTGGCAGGGACTTAACTTCTTTCAGACTCTGCTACTTGTGTGTGTGTGATGAATCGGCTTTTCTGTGCAACGGATTGACTGCATGTATTTGGTGTTATTTCTGTGTTAATGTATCCGTGTCATGTTTGCGTGCATGCAATGCACAGGGTGTGAGTCTAGCCACAGGTGGACTGGCAGCATGCGCTGAGTATGCGGGCATGTGTGAGCTTACTTGCTGTGTGGCCAGCAGTGTAGGTGTATGTTAGTCATGTGATGTGCATTGTGGCTGGGCACATGGCTTACTTTCAATGTGTGCATTTGGGAGGTGGTGGTGTGTGGTGTGCGTGGTGTGAGTTTGTGGTAGCGTTGGTGTGTGTGTGTGTGTTGTGGCCATGTCGACTACACACATATGTTACCCAGGCCCATGGTGGATGTTTGTAACCGTGTTGTGGTCTGTGAATATGATGAGATGTGTGTGTTGTATGTTGCACAGTATGCAGTGTGTGGGTGTGTCCTTGCAGTTCAGGCTGACTCCTACTTGTTATGGTTCAGACGTTGTGTGTGTGCAGGGAGTGTGACTGTCAAGATTGTGTCTAGTTCAATTGTGCATGTAAGCATTTCTGCAGTTCTTACTCACTGTGCAGTGCTGCCCACCCACACTGATGTCGTGTGTGTGTTTTGTCAGGCATTGCTGTGGCATGCTTTAGCGTGGCTCCTACTTCTGGTTGCTGAGTGTGTGGTCAGACTGTGTGGGACATTGTAGACATGTGTAGGACTGTGCTTTGTAGTGACCAGGCCGTCAGTGTTAATGTGATGATCTTTCGGGCCACTTCAGTGTCTGACGAGTCCAGCTCCACGAGCTGTGGTATTTCCCTGTGGCCACTGTTGCGGCTACTCATTTGCGTTGACATCCAATGACAGTGGACTACATGGTCATCTCACGTCTGCCGTGTACTTCACACACTCTCATCCTCTCTCATTCGTACTTGTGTTTGTGAAATGATTCAGCAGAGACACATATTTACTTCAAGCCATGTATTAGGACTTATGTCCTCCGTGATGCAGTATAGTGGACACTACTGGCAGCGAAATGCATGTGGAGGATATACTCAGCATGATTACACATAGCATAGGGCGTAGGGGTACATGTGATTAGTTGTTGACTATGGGATGTGGGCTTCAGAGTTACAACTGCTTAGCCGTTGCTGTGCTAATGTACATTTGCTAATTACTGAGGAGCTGTTGACTTTGACACAGACAGTATTCATTTTGCCTACCAGACCGCTTGACATCATGGGCACAGTACATCTCAGTTCCATGTTACAGGTTTGCTGCAATAGTTACTCCGACACACCTGCGTGTGAGGTGACATCAGGGCATGAGCCTACGTGCATGCAACAGCGTCTCACTTGTTGTTGCAATGTGGTGGCTACTGGACATGTCACAGTCACTGGGGTCATGTTGTTGGGGGATGCATTTGTTGTCCATGCAAAAGTCCTGGCACGGAAGTACAGAGGAAGGTGAGGTGACAGCTCTCACATACTACAGCAGACCGATTACTGTCCACTGACCGGTGCATATGTTCATGGGCGCAGGATACATTTTATGGCATAGTTGTACGTGCAGTTTTGTCCATGTGGTTGCCATACACAAATCCCATACCTCTGCCTCCCCCTGTTCATGCAGAGTTACTGGATCTGGTGAGGAACAGAGTGCATGTCCCCGAAATGTCCGATATCATGGAAGTGTAGTTGATGGTGTGGTGTTAGTTGCAGGTTGTATGGTACAGTTGTTGTACAGCTAACTGCCCAGTCCGTGCGAAAGCCAAGCATGGGTACGGTGTAGGACATCATTGTTCAATTGGGGGTGTTGCATCGGGGCCCGACGAATTGACAGGTTGTCAGGTATGCGATACCTTCCAGCAGGGCTTCCATGGCATTGGTGGTAAACATGGATGCCATCCAATGAAGCGGATGGTGGCTGTCAATGTGTTCATCGTATGTTGTCCCTTGTAGGAGCCTGATGGGACATGTTGGATGACATTCGATGAAACTGTGCTCCAGAATACGTCGTGTGTAGGCACAGTGGTCCCATTGCAGTGTGGGTCCGATTGCAGCCACATACGCCATGCCCCCATAGACTGAACAGATTCTGTCGTGGACGTCCAGGGGGTTGAACAGTTGTACCAGGTCCGCCTTTGGACATGCCGGGTTGGAGAGACATAAATCCACAGGACAGTGGAAGGGACACCTCCGACAGTAGAAGACGGGGATGACGCAGCTGAACATTGCGATGCGGTAAGTTACTCGGTAACTTACGTTCAGCAAGGCCAGATTTTCACAGCCCAATATCTGTAGCAGGCTCTGGTTGTACAGCCTCATCTGTCCGGCGTAGTTGGGTAGCTGTGGTGCGACTGCCATTTTGCTACAGGGCGATGTGATGGCGTGATCCAGCCGTGTGTGCAGTCAGCAGGGTGCACCCTCCGACGATGCTGGGAAATCTGGAATAGTCGTACGGAGGCAGGGTTTGGGTTATAGTAGCTTGTGCGGAGGACACAGGTCCTCATCCCACATGCTTCTGTGAATGGTCAAGGTCAGTGGTGTCTGACTCCTTCCAGATTACTTGCATGGGAACCACATGGAGGAGTGCTCTTATTTCTTTTTTGTGGTCAGAAGTTCTTTCGTGTTGTGCGCTATCTGCACATTGGACTGTTTCCTCGGCATGCCTCTGTTTGGCTTGTTGTTGGGACAATGGCTGTATTCTCCGGCTTGTTTAGTCGAAATGTGGTTTCAGAGTGGGAATGGAAGGCCATTCAGTGCTATCTGCTTTCCCGTATGTGGGCGGCACGCTGCGTTTCCGCTATACGTTCGGCCTTGTGTGTGTGTGTTGTAATTGGTAACACCTGTTGTCAGGCACCCGGGTTTTTTCATGTTACGTATTGCATGTATTGGTATTGGGTGCCGGATGGTATTAGTATTTTTGTATGGTAATGGCGTGCCTTTTGCGGACGCGGTACATATTCTGCGGCGTGATGTCGCAGCCGCTGTGTGCTTCGCCATGTTATGCACACAAGGGTGTGTCCTATTTTGGCGTGACGTCACTGCCCTGTTCGGTACACTTGTGTGGCGTCATGTTGGCACCTGTGAGTTGCCGGTTGGGGACATGACTGATGCAGGTATGCCACGTGACATGTGCGTTCAGGGTGGGGCTGGTGTGTGGTGTGTGTAGTTGTGTGCCTGTGTTATTTGTGTGCGGCCCATGCATGGCGCTGTAGTTGGCCTCTGCGTTGTGCGCATGTGTAGCTGCGTCATCGCCGCTGCGCTGCGTTGCCGTGACGGGGACGTCAGTTCCTGGTCCCGGGTAGTGTGTGCCCGGTAGTTGCGAGTTGTTTCATTTAGCACGGTGTGACATTTGTGGGTGCAGTGGTGGATGTGTCCTGTCCACACAGGGGTGTCTGGGGGGCCATGTTCAGTTTTTCCTCCCTTGCACTGTGTGCGGTGTTTGCGTGCCCTTGTTGTGTGTCTGCCTACCTGCGTCGCCGCGGCGCATTGACTCCTAGGTGCTGCATCAGGTACAGCATGGGGATGGCCTGGAGTGCAGGATTCATGTAGGGGTGGGCCGCCTTTTTGGTGTCCGTACTCGTGCGGTCGAATTTCCGCCTTGGTATCTCGTGCGGTGTCTCTTAGCCGGGGGAGCTGTTTGGTTGTGGCATCGTAATTTGTACGCCGGGCGGTACGTGATTTCGTCGGACGATGTGTCTCCATTGGGCCTCGCCGCTACGTGCACGGGCGCACTTTGATGGCGGACGGCGTCGCTGGCTTACGGGCGGAGTTTGGCTGACTTTTCACATCCTAATTGGGCGGGCGTGTGGGCCGCGGCGGGCGGCCGGTAACTGGTGGTTTTTGCATCTGACAGCACGGCGGTAGTGCTTCCGCCCGACATCGTAATGGACCCCATAGTGTATAATTTATTTAACAATTTAGTTTTTAAATTTGTTATATATATTTTTTATATTTTTATTTATATTATTGTTGTATGTGTATGTATGTATTTATAATTTATAAAATGTTTTTAACAATTTATAAGTTATTATAATAATTAATTGTAAATATTATTAAGTAAGTATATATATTATATCTTATATGTATATGTTTAATTTTTTTTTACATTATATGTATTACTTATAATTTTAAACATATTTTTAACTATGTTTATTTTAAATATATGTATCATTTACTTTATTTTACATTATTTTTTAACATAAAAAAACCGATATTTTTAACAGCGATATTTTTGACAACGATATTTTTTTTCGATATTTTTGTACTTACCATAATGTAGATAGGACTTTGATATTCTTGACATCGATATTTCGGCTCCGATATTTTTGACGTCGATATTTCTGACATCGATATTCTGTCAGTGATTCGGGGGATTTCAGAGAGGGAATGCAATGTGTATGAATAGGGGAGTTTTTCAGTGAGAGAGAATGTGACAGTACTTCTGAGAGACAATCTAATGGCAAGAGGAGTGTAGGGACAGAGAGAAGAACCGTAGACAGAAGGTATGTGAAGGAAAGTTGTGAGAAAGGAAGGTACACAAGAAGATTGTTAGGAAAAGAGTAGTGAGTGTGTGGTGAGCTGGAACAAAGTGAGAGAGAGGGAGATCAGGGTGTAAAAGTAAGCAGAGAGATGTGACGAACAAATGAAAAGTGCAAGTGGAGGGTGAGAAACAAAAGCATGTGAGAGAGAAATGAAGATGGGTGAACAAAGGAAACGTGTGAAGAGCATGCATTTAAGAAGAGGAAAGAGGTTGAATGATATAAATCAGTTGAAGATAGGAGATGAGAAATTGAAATGATGGTGTCCGACACAGGAAAAGGCTGAGGCAATATTTTGGGATAAGTAATCCCAGGTGGTTTGCCTAGACTGCCACTAACAGCGGAAGTCATATCTGCAGTTCACTCAGAAAATATGGCACCATTATTGGAGTGTCGTGGTACAGAAAAATGAACCTTGGCCTAGGACGGCAAATTCATTCCATTGGCCTGAGGTGGCGGAGAGGCGGAAAGAAGTCAGGTGGGGATAGAGGTGGTGGGAGAGTGGGAAACATGAGAAGATTGGAGGACGTGTAAAAGAATAGGAATAGGTTGGGAGAGAACAGGGTGAAGACATAGGTAGAAAGTGAGAGAGCCGAAGGTAAGAGAAGAGGGTGAAAAGACAAATGAAGGCAAAATAAGAGAAAAATGAAACGATATTGCTGATTAAGATTTAGTTTGTTTTTAATGTTTATATAAAGTTTTTTAATTTGTGTATATATATTTGTCTGTATGTATACTTGTAGCCCTGAAGAAGCCCCAAAAAGACAGTTTATTTTATTGTGAGTCAATTATTTTTCCTGACAGAGGGCTTATGGTGCCTGATCCCTCAGACTCGAGCACCAGTGTTAAGTTAAGATTTATTTTGAGAATTTTGTACTAATCAGGGTATAGTGGTAGGTGTGGTTTTCTTTGACTTGCCTCAGCCATCAATTGTAAGTCATTTGTTGGTTCAAATATCTACTTGCTGTGGGTTTAATTTAGCACTAGAAGTTCTACTTTTAGGGGCCGATTCTGATTCGGGCCGGAAATCTCTCCGACCGAGCCGGAGCCGGAGAGATTTCTGACCGAATCGGACCCGTGCAGCCCGACCGAACGAGTACGATGCGTCCGTATGCTATCGGACTCGAGTCGGTCGGACTCCCATTGAAGTCAATGGGAGCCGGTCGTACAACGCGTACGCGGGCTCCCATTGCCTCAATGGGTGCGAGGCGAACAAGGGCGCCCCCTACAGCGGGTACGCGACTCGCGCCATACACGCACAGGTAGGGGGGACCCATGGGTCCCCCCTGTGTGCGACTCGCTCGGCTACGCGTACAGGGGGGTCCGACACGGACCCCCGAAGTACGGCTCCGACTGCTCTTTCGAGCCGGACGGCGCATGTCGGTCGGACTGCTCGCGGCGCGCATCGTACTTACCCGGCCGGGGAACGTCTCCATTGCGCGGTGCGAATCGTGTCCGAGCGAGTCGGTCGGTGCGGTTCGACCCGGGGACGAGTCGGTCGGAGCGGTTGGGACGCCCGAACGAGTCGGTCGGCGATTTCTCATCGTACTCGCTCGTCCGGACGCGCGTACGGATCGGTCGGGAAATAGGGCTCCGAATCGGATCCGGTTAAGCCGAATCCGATTCGGAGCCCTACCGGCCGAGATCGGAATCGGCCCCTTAGTCTTCATGTTTGCAAAGGTGCAATGTTTTTCGTATGAAAAAGTAACATTTCAAAAATTTAAGTGGTTTGTGGTAAAAGGGATGGCGTGACCATGTATTATGAGGAATAAAGTAACCCCTACCATACATTTTAAGGATATTGCAAGTCACCTTGGAGTTCCATGACCTTATAAAAGAACTCATCCTTTGGCCTTGTTCCGCTATATGGTCACTGAACTCCTCGGTGACTTGTAATATCCTTATAAAATATTTTTTTAATAAATATATATACATATATATATATATATATATATATATATATATATATATCAATAAATATATATATATATCAATGTAAATGTAATACACACACACACGGCGGGGCAATGGAGGTGTTCGAACAAAAGAGTAAAATAGAAGCATTTTCTTGTTGTTTTTGCTATACTGTAGTGGGCACCAGCCTCTTTCTGTTTTGCATTATGAGCACGGAAGTTCTCTGTGTGGGTTTAGCAAGAACCCTAGCCTGTGATTTCGATGGTTCCGTTATGTGAATGGCAGCAGTATCATCTACAGGACATGACTATAGCAAGACTACAGGATAGGACAACAACAGGGTTGCAGCAGTATTCTGAGTGAATGCAGTAGTGGGACTTTCAGGATGTGACCAAACGGTGTTTGGGCAAAATATTGATTTAAAAATATTGGGAGACAGAAATATCGGAATTAAATATTGTGAAACGTAAATATCGTGGTGCAGAAATATCGTTGACAAGAATATCCTTTTTTGAGTTAAGTAATATCGCTGTAAATAATATTGAAGTTTTTAATATCGTTTTCACTATTATAGTGGTTGAAAATATATGGGGCCGATTACGATGGCGGGCGGATCGCCCCCGCCGGGGCGATCCGCCCGCCTTCCCGACAGCAAAGACCCCCCGCCATATCATGATGGCTGGGGGGTCCGCGGCGGACGGAAAGACCGTCCACCGCTTTTCCGCCGGTCGACTCGTCGACCGGCGGAAAACGTGCTGAATATGGTGGCGGTGTCTGGAAGACACTTAAGTCAAAATAAAATCCCTTTGGCATATATTGTATAGCATACCCATTCATTAAACAACCATACTAACCAATCATTTATTCATCACACCGTGGACAAGGAATCTAATGTAGAAATGTTTATTCAGCATAAAATGCACGCAATTCTAAAAACCATTAAAAAATATATATGTATACAATCAACCACAATGCCAAAACACAATTTACAAATTCCTCATTTCATTAAAACAACTCTATACTAAGTCAATTTTAATACAATAATTATAAAGCATCATACATAATTCATATTCATCAACCACATTATAAAATCCACAAAAAACTCATTTATATACACTTCATATGGATTATAAAAACATCAAAATATGACACTGTAAAACATATATATTAAAAAGGAGAACAAGCAAGCGACGCGTTTCGGTGGTATAAGCAGGTAAACCACCTTCTTCAGGCTTTAAAAGAGAAGATGCTCCTTTTTCCCCAAACATTTGTATCACAGTCTGGGCCTCAAGACACTTTTGATGAAGAGGAAATCTTTTTGTGGTCCAGACACGGGGAGCTGTTAGCTTATCACCATGCCTTATGGGTGGAAGCTGTATGGGGTCCCAATAGTATATACATGGACTGCTGATGGCAAAACTTCTTAAAGATATCTATATCCAGAATATGGGGTATGTTCCTCCAATCTAAAACTCGACAATAATCCTAACCCTTTAGGGGTTAACCCTAATGGCAATGACTTCAAGGATGTGGTTTTTCAATTCCTTTTCTTTTTTCGTTATGCACTCGTGATTTATGTGACAGAATCCAAGATCCGGGATTGAAAAATCTCCGTCTGGAACTCCGGTATTACGAGGAAGACACCGCCATCCATATTACGATGCAGGCTGCGAGCAGCCTTTCCATGGCTGCATTGCCGCCATGGAAAGGCTGGCGGTTCCTGCTGTTGGGGGCCCGTTGCGGGCCCCCAGGGTGTTGGGGGGTGGGGGTGCACATGGGGGTACCTATGGTACCCCCTGCATTTGCATGTACAATGTGGCAGGCACCGCGCGGTGCCTGTCACGTTGTGCATGTAAATGCACAACATGTATTTTTACATTGCGGCGGGTGCTGTTTGCAGCACCGCCCGCCGCAATGTAAGAATACGGGATGCGCCCGCCAGTGTGGCGGGCGCATCCTAATTTGTATAGCGGGACCGCCGCACCTATGGCGGGCGGTCCCTTTTGCCAATGCGATGGCGGGCGGACTTTGTCCGCCCGCCATCGTAATCGACCCCATAGTTTTTAATAATTTGAATGTGTTTTAGTTGATATATTAATTTTATTTGTTACTATTGGTTATATAAATGTTATTCATTGTATTTAAAATATAGCTTGTAATTTTAAGTGATTTGAAATGTTGTATTCATTTTTAATAGTAATTTATAGTGTCGTAGAGGGTTGTTGGGTTTGTTGGGGATAAGGTGAGAAGTTAATTAGATGACATATTATTAAGAATTGTTTAATATATTTTATGGAACTATATGATAGATATTATGTAATTTATGTAATACTGCTTTATTTTCATTATATGTTTTTTGAAGGCTGGTAGGTTTGAAGGGGTGTAGGGTGGGAAGTTAATTAAGGATTAAATAAATAACTATTAATTATTAATTGTTATTTAATTGATTTCTAACTATGTACAATATGGAATATTGATTTATTTTGCTTATATTTTAATGTGGAATGCTAGATTTGTAGAGGTCTAGGGTGGGAAATTAAGTAATAATTAATGAACTATTCATTATTTGTAAATTAATTATTTAATTGAATTTTTAATATGTAAATTGTGGAATACTTATTTAATGTAATTTTATTTTAGTTGCAGTATGCTGGGTTTGTAGGGGTCTAGGGTGGGAAGTTAATTAAATAATAATTGACAACTAATTATGAATTGCTAATTAATTATTGGATTTACTTTAGATATGTTAGTTATGGAATAGTTATTTTTTCAGTTATAGTTTAGGTGCGGACTGCTAGATTTGTAGGGATACAGTGTGGGAAGTTAATTAATTAATAATTGAATAACAATTATTTAATAATTGATGATTGTTTTTTACTGAATGGTAATTATGTAAATTAATTAATTAATTGTTTTTAGCTTTTTAAATACATATGAATATCTTTTTTCTGCTAATTAATTATTTTTTATTAAGAGTTTATATTTTGTCTACATTCATGCGGTTGCTCATATATGTAATGTGTTTGAAGTGAATTATTTACCCTATTCTTGCTTGGACTGTAGTAGGAATAGTAAACTCAACGTCTTGGCAGTTCAACACTTTCCGTACTGTTGAGCTGTTTGGAGTGGGAATAGTACATTTCACCCCTCCAAAATCCAAAGTTTTCTCTACTGTTGCAGGGACTGGAGTGGCAATAGTACATTTTACCCCTCCAAAGTCCAACACGTTCCCTACTGTAACACTGACTGGAGTGGGTATAGTAAATTTCACCCCTCTGAAGTCCAACGCTTTCCCTACTGTTGCACTGACTGGAGTAGGAATAGTAAATCTAACTCCTCCGAAGTCTGGCACTTTCCCTATTATTGTGGTTACTGGAGTAGGCATAGTAAATCTAACAACTACAAAGTCCAACACTTTCCCTACTGTTGCATAAACTAGAGTGGGAACATTATATTTAATATTCTTAGATACCAATAGTTTTCACAATATTAGTTGAATAGATTTTTATAGCATTCATTTTTGCATTTTGCTATATTTTATATTATTTGTTTTTATTTTTACATTTATTTTAATGTTTATAGTTTTTTGTACATGTGTTTTTGAATTTTTATATTTTATTTAATGTCTAAATTAATTGTTATCTTTCTTCTTATTCGATTGTTTATATTTTCTATGGTTTTATTGTGTATGCATGATATAAATATATATATATTTGGGAATCTTGAAACTTGGCTTCGACTTCTTCTGTTCTTTAAAATTAATTTACGGGTGCTCCGTTCCCGTATGTTGGTGCCGCCCTGCAGGGTCCAGGGCTCTTTTTAATGGATGTATGTACTGCAATGTGTGCGGAGAACTGAGTATTTCACTCATGGTGCATGCTGGTTGTTGTATTATCTAAGGACTATTGGGCGTATTACATCCTGCATTTAAACTGTGGGGTTACTTCATTTGGTAACCCCTTACACCTGTGAACGAGAGCCGAAACGCATCAGGATTTAGATGGAGATGCATGCTGCCACTTTAATTTGCGAAATAAATTACACTTGGGAACCTTGAAACTTGGCTTCGTCGCCTTCTGTTCTCTGGAATTGATTTAAGGGTGCTCTGTTCCTGTATGTTGGTGCCGCCCTGCACGGTCCAGGGCTCCCTTTAATGGAGGATTAATTTGCTGTTAGTTCACAGAACTTTGGGAGCATGACTCGCTTGCCTCTGTAGGATCAAGAGGATTTTCCCAGCATTTTTGTATACGGGAGGCGAGCAAGGGAGAGAAGAGGGGCATGTCACTGCCTCTTCTTAGTTTCAGATACCTTTGTTCAGCAATGATATTTTTACGTGGCACCTTTTGTGCTAGGAAATGAACATTTGACATTTTCAATGCATGTAATCACTTTAATTTGCCAGCATAATCACACTTGGTTTAATATTGCCACTGCAACTCTGAAGGTATTTTACCTAGTCATGTATGTACTGCAAAGTGTGCGGAGAACTGAGTATTTCACTTATGGTGCATGTTGTTGTATTATCTGAGGACTATTGGGCGTATTACATCCTGCATTTAAACTGTGTGGTTACTTCATTTGGTAACCCCATACACCTGTGAACAAGGCTCCTGAATGAGAGCCGAAACGCGTCACGATTTAGATGGAGATGCATGCTGCCACTTTCATTTGTGAAATAAATAACATTTGGAAACCTCGAAACTTTACTTCAACACCTTCTGTTCCGTGGAATATATATATATATATACATAAGCAACTGTACTGCATCCCACAGTTCCATCAGTCCCTGAATGCGGTGCGTGATCGGGCATGGGGACCCCAACGTATCAGAACAAACAACTCCGAGTTACAGGAGATAATCATGTACACTCCCAACAGGTGGTGAAATCCAGTGCAATTTTATTGAGGCAATGCACTTGTTTCAGCACAACAAGTGTATTGATCACGAGCGGCTGTGAAAGGTGAAAACAGACTTTAAATAAAGTAACTGAGTACAGCAAAATAAACAAAAGACTGTGGAGCAGATGAACCCCTGAGCGCCTTATTGAAATATAACCATCACTGTAGTAATTTAACACCGCCTGCCAAAAATCAAATCTATAATCAAATAACCACATGTAATGTTGCATTGCCTCAATAAAATGTCACTGGATTCCACCACTTGTCGTCGGGAGTGCGGACTTTTAATTAAGAGATGCCCACTTGGGTTCAACCCCTGCCACGTATATATAATTTACACCATTAGAATTAGGATGGTGTGCTGATACCAGTTGGTATTTCTATCTATCCATGACTATCAGATTGTTTCGTCTCTATACAAGGAAGACGGTAACACTTTGTGAAACACGCTATCTAGTGCTTCCTTGTTTAAGCCAACTAGAGATTACATCTCTAGGAACACATGTGAACCCCCATTAACGACACAATTGCATTTGCATACACTATGCTATGTCCGTGAGAAATAGTTAGGTTGCCTGTCCACTGCACCACTGTGTGCGTCGGAGATAAGGGAACAATAAAGCTCATTCAAAATCCCGTACCCCAACCAACAACATTCCGTTTCACGGCTATACTAGGATTATATACACTTGCATAATATGAACTGTTATGTTACAAGTCTGTACTGTAAGTTTTTATGATCTATGAAATGCAATGAGATGATATTGAATTTTCATCGAGTGAAGTAACTCGAATGAACTTGAGAGTCTTTTTTCCATTTTCACATTGTTTGGGTCACATGGCTGTTTATTTAAATCATAGTTGAAACTGACGCAGTTACTCGTGATCAAGGGGCGCAAGCTCCGAAACGCGTAGGGTGTTTGTCAAGCTTTAAATAAATACCGCTTTGCAACATTTGTTGTCCACGGCATGCTGTTTTTGGGAGAAAAGGAGTACAGTGTTGGTGTATGTTTGGGATTCGCCATCCCACTGTGGACCGCCGTCATCAGAGGCTCGGGTAAGGTGACTGCGCTTTGCTTTGCTGTGGGATATATATATATATATATATATATATATATATATATATATATATATATATATATATATATATATCAAAACAATACCCTTTCAAGCATGGAGTGACGCATAAATTATGCAAAAAGGAGCAGCGAACTCTGGGTAGTTCTCAAGTTTAGGTGGAAAGCAGCTCCTGTATAGAGCACTCTCAACACCAGCGACACTCTAGATCTGCTCACCTCAAATGTCTGCTTTTCTATCAAAGTCTTTAAGCATAGGATTAGCACAGTGCCATCCATGCCGAGATGGAAAGGGACAAAGTCTTTTGCCATTTCTACAGCAAAGTCTTTAAGCATGCCAGTCTCCTTGCTCTCTTTCCCAGCCCAGGTACTGGAAAAGACCATCAACAGGCAACTTACAACACACCTGGAGCAGAACCAACTACTCAACGCCTCCCAATCCGGTTTCCGCAGCAATCACAGCACTGGGACTGCCCTGATCGCAGCCACAGACGACATCTGAACCCTCCTCAACCGAGGAGAAACAGTGCCTCTGATCCTCCTTGACTTCTCGGCAGCCTTCAACACTGTATCTCACAACACAGCGATTAAAAGACTCCACCACATCATCATCCAAGAGGAAGCACTCAGATGGATCACCTCCTTCTTCACCGGAAGGACACAGAGTGTCTGTCTACCACCTTTCACCTCCGAACCCAAGGATATCATCTGCGGAGTCCATCAGGGCTCATCCCTCAGCCCAACTTTCTTCATCGCATGATCCCACTCGCCAGCAATGTCAGAGCACACGGTCTCAACATAACATCCTATGCAGACGACACCCAACTCATCCTCTCCTTCACCGATGACCCTACCACCACCAGGACCAACTTCCACAGATGCATGCCAAGCGTCGCCGACTGGATAAAGACCAACTGCCTGAAACTGAACACGGACAAGACAAAAGTACTGATCTTTGGCAACAACAGCAACCCGTGGAACAACTCCTGGTGGCCCCCAGACCTGGGACCTATACACATACCTGCTGACCACGCCAGAAATCTCAGAATCACCATTGATAACAAGCTTACCTTGAAATCACAGATCAACGCTGCCTCCCCCACCTGCTTCAACACTCTGTGCATGCCACGGAAGATCTTCAAGTGGTTACCCCTGAACACGAGACGCACTGTGACACAGGCCCTCATCACCAGCCAACTGGACTATGGTAACACTCTCTACATAGGAATCGCAGCACACCTCCTACAGATACTTCAAACCATACAGAATGCCGCACCCAGGCTCGTCCTCGACCTCCCCCGACAAACCCTCATCACACCTCACCTCAGGCAATTCCACCGGAACAGAACCATACAGAGAGATGCCAATTCAAGCTGCTGACCCATGCACACAAGGCTCTACACAACCAAGGACCCGCCTACATCCACCACCGCCTGAACTTCCACTAACCATCGAGAATATTACATTCCCCCTCCCTATCAGTTGCCCACACGCCCCGCATCTACCGAAGCAGAAGTATAGGACACTCTGGACCATCACTTCTGGAATTCAGAAGGGCCCTCAAGACCTGGCTCTTCGAATGAGCCTTCCGGGACCTGCAAGCGCTTGGATACCCTACCGGGCAGTGCTATAAAAATCCTGATTGATTGATTGACTGATTAGTGGCAGCACTTATATATTCACTTACACATCCACCTATACACTGGTTTTAGCGGATTAAGCACCTGTTTCAGAGATCTGTGTATTAATTAACTGTCACTCATACCTTAATGTACTTGTTCTTTTGTAATTGATGGAAATTTCTAGTACTGGTGCCGTACTGAATCTGTCCCTTATGCAGGAAAGCTTGTACTCATGGACGTCATTTAGGGGCTGCTGCTGCGACCCCTAGCATGCCCCTTGGTACCCCAAGGCACTACCTTTGTGACTCCTAGCGTCAGCAGTGGAAAAATCAGTGGCAGGAACAGGAGCAGCTCGTCCTTATGGACGTCGATGGGGTTCTTCACTCACCTCGTTTTTTGTCAATTTTGTATTATACTAATAGTGAATAATATTACATTATTCGCTATTAGTTTATAATAAAAAATGGAGTACAAATAGCTGGAATATGACTTTTCCTGGCAGCCGAGGTAAGTAAAAACAAATGCTTTTGAATGTATGTATGTTTTGTGTGTGTGCTTGCAGTTTTTAGTGTGTTTATGTAAGAGAGAGTGTGTGAATGTGTGTATGTGTAGGCAGTGTGTGTGTATGTGTGAGTGTGTGTATGAGTGAATGCGTGTGTATATATAAGCATATGTATGTGTGAGTGAAAGTGAAGGTCAAGGGGCCTGTGAAGTCTCTTCCTCTACCCCTGGCATTTTGGTGAATCGACGTCCATGCTTGTACTGCAGCTGCCTTCTGTGAGAGAGGGAAGCTTGTTTTGCTGTTGCCATGCACTGCTTGTTCTAATAAGAAACAAAGCTTGATGTGCTGCTGTCCAATTTATACCTGTCCTGTGAGGGTGATTCTTACACTGCTGCTGATCAAGCTGTAGCTGCCCTGTGAGAGAGGGTCACTGCACTTATGCTCTGGTGTACTTGTTTTTCTGCTTCTGTTGCCCGATCTGTACCTCTTCTCTGTGGGGCAGAAGCTTCACTGATGATGCTCTAATTGTACCTACTCAATGCAAAAGGGAAGCTTGCATGTTTGCTACGTGTGTTATGAACATTGTGCCACTTTTCCTGCTGCTGCCACCTGCTCTTTGCCTATTTTTTGTGTTAGGGAATGATGCATTATTCTGCCCAGGCTGGGCCTCTTGTGCATTAGTCAAGCTTGATTTAACAGTTTTAACTATACCAAAAAACAAAATCATTGGTAATGCTCATTTGAAAGCATGATGTAAATGAAGGCTTGAACCCTCTCAAAATGTGTAAAAACAAGTGACCAGAGCTTATTTTTGGTTTTGCGTGTGAAACAAGCTAGTTTTCGAAATGGACAGGACCATTGTGTACAATTTCAAAACATGGATGCCACGTGGCTTCATGTCATGAGTGATACAGCCAGGCAGTGTTCCCCTATTAGCCAACATTACTTTTCATATTGTATTGTATTGTAATTGCATTAATATAGTACTTACTACCCCTGACGAGGCGTCAAAGCGCTTTTTCGGCGAGTAGCACGCTACTCCGGAACCCATAAAGGATTAGTGGTGAATTAGTGTAGTGAAATATAAAAGTAATCTGAGTGGTGGATATGTTAGTCAGTTATTTGGATTGAGAAGGATAGTGTAGGGATAGAAGAGGGAAAAAAGGTTTGCATTTATATAGCGCTTGCTACCCCTGATGGGGTGTTGAAGCACTTTTTCGGCGAGCAGCACGCTAATCCAGAACCCATAAAGGATTAGTGGTGGATCAGTATAGGGTTTTGTGAGTTCATGAAGAGCATGAACGGCAAAACTACATGCCCCTGAACGCAACATGTTATTCTTGTCATGAGCCACTTTACATTGCTTTGAAAAGCAAAATAAAACCCCTTTTCTGTTGCTCTTCCTATTTATGGTAGAAAATCACGGTTTAAATAGTCCAGTATAGTATAGGCAGAAGATGATCTTTCAAGGGCAGGTGTGAGCATCTCCTGCTAATGAACAAATATTAACACGCTCCCACAAACAAAAGGGCATGCACAAAAGACCTTACTGTCCAGACAAAAGGGCGCATACATGGGGATTGGGTATTTAGATACAGCAACACCCTTAACCCATCCCTAATTAGCAGCAGCTCAAACAGACACGAGAAAAGAAAAGACAATTGAACTTCAGTGCAGTGGGTCAATGCACCTGTAAAGAAATCTGTGCCATCTACAGATGAAAAGCGAGGACTCCCAGCAGGGCTGACTTACTGTTCTCATGCTTCTGAGGTTGGCAAAATAAGTGTCACTGACTTTGATAACAATTGCACCACATGTTTAAGCGCCAAGAAGCAACTCAGTTTGTGGTGATTGCTATATATATGCCTACCTCAATTTATTATAAACGGTAACATTCGTCAATGTTAAAAGCTGTGACTGAGTCACGAAGGATTGACTTAAGTGGGCGACACCTATCACAGTTAACAGCTATAGGCAGCTAGACGTTATAAAACACCCCAAAGCCACTTTCAGAACCATATAGATTGTCACCAATAACGATCTGGACGGTACTTTTGGGACCAACAATAGTAAGATTTTGGAGAGCGGGTGTCCAAAGTAGGTCAACGGTGCCAGATTTACACCTTTCTCAGGGAAAAATACTAGACATGTGCTCATGCTGTCAGATTGTGGAGGAGCCAGACCTGGCTCTTTAAAAATATTTGAGTACATTCTTCTGTATAATTTATTTAACATGGCTATGGCCTTTATTTGCCTTAATAATTATTTGGGAACAGTTTAGGCAGATCTAAAATACCTTTGATGTAATATCTTCTTGTCTTTGGTTTTTTAAGTTTATGTTTCAAAAGGAAAAATGCTTGTTTTGGCTGATCTTCCCAATACTTTTACTGGCCCTCTCATAAAAAGGAGGAGAAGATGTGGTCTAAGTGTCAGAGCTGCCGACTTTGAAACTAGGCAACCACGTTCGAGTCTCCGCGTAGCATCCTGTGATTTTGCCTCAATCACTTAATTTTCATATGCCTAAAGAAATTGACTTTGTGTAATGTAACCTCGTGCTCGTGTAAGGCACCCCAATTCCCTTGGGCAGAGATTGCGCTTGATAAAAACTGCAAAAAATATATAAATAACTGCTATGTTATTAACATACTTGCCAAATAAAACAAATGTACATACAATAAAACTAAATGCAACACTGTAAGTATGTGCTGCATAGTGTTGTAAGCATTCCACCTAAATCTTAAAACCAACCCAGGATGGGCTTGGACAAGAGGGGGTGAAAGGTCGTTATTTTTCTATTCTCTCTGTCTGTAGACATGGCTATTGGGGTCTTGGGGGCTGGCGACCGCGGGGAGAAACCGGGGATTAAAGTAGTCCAGCGACTGCGGCTGTTTGGGTTCTTTTAGCCCAAGGGTATAAAACCCGGCATTTTGTATTCCAGCCACCATTTTATATTGGAGACACAGTGACTGGTATTAGGCCCGGTAGCGTTGTTTCCCACCCGCCTACTCCTAATTTCGAGCTTTTGGGGTTTGGTTATATTGAGGTTGGTTTTAATCTGGGTAGGCTTTAGATTGAAACAGGTATACAGGGGGAAGGGAATTTTGTAAGGTTGTCACTGAAGCAGGTGCAGAAGCGGTTGGCTGAGAAGTTGGCATGGGTTACCGAAGTTTATTGTTGACATCGAAAATCCAGGCTGAATGGGAACGGGTAGACAAGTTCACGCCTGGACGAGGCAGGAAGTTTAAGGTTCATTATGAAGTTAAGCTAGTTAGAGGTTAATAGTTGCAGATAAACTGTATGGGAGATTGAAGGTCTCAATTGCTGAAGATCAGCCCAGGAGGGTGTAGAGACTTGCAGGTTTAAGTTTTGTGGTGGGGGGGGCCATTTAGGAGTGGGGGTAGTTTAACCTAGGTAACATGTTTGTATAGTGAGGTTTTAGTTTTGTAAGGCGAAAGTCCCAGGGTTTATACGTTATGTGCACCTGTTTCAATAAAAGATGTCTTTTTCACACAGATCCGGTGTCGGTGGTCTGTGTTGCTCGCCCTCTTTCCCAACTTGCTTATGCTGTAGTTGTCCTGGTAAATAGGTCCTTTCAGCAAGCTGGTTTTCCAAGGACTGATACTGTCAGCCCATTAGGAGGAGATGCTGGGATTTGCATCTGAGAGGCTACCTCTGCTCTCTCACTACTGGACTGTTTAACCCATGACTGCCTACAAGAAAAAAAGAGGTAGAAAACCAGGAACTAAGGGGCATATCATCAAGAACAACGTTAAAAATTATCGCCGGTTTAGCGGCAGAAAACTGCCGCTAAAGCGGCGATAATGGGCTTGATAATATGCCCTTGAGAATTCCAATAGAAGTCCATGTTCTGGTGTGAACATGGGCTTCTATTGGAATTCTCCAGGGCATATTATCAAGCCCATTATCGCCGCTTTAGCGGCAGTTTTCTGCCGCTAAACTGGCGATAATTTTAACGCCGTTCTTGATAATATGCCCCCAAATTTTATTTTGCATTTCAGAACTCCACTCTTTAGCATGATGACATAGCATACCACCCTCTATTTTTTTCAGCCAACGTCATTTTGTATTGTGGGGGCGTACTTGTGCTTTTAAGAATTTCATTATGGGATCAAAACTCCAGCATGTAAAGTGCTGCTGGCTCAAATACCAAAATTGACTGGAGGTGTTATGTATGACATACAGACAATTGTCAGATATGTTTTACATTTTTACAAAGTCACCTACTTTATTTTAAAAAACTGCTTGTTTTATGTGTAAAACCAAAGATAAACTCTGCTCATATGTTTTGTGAGGGTGCAATCTTTCACTCACATTATGCATTCAAACAAGCATTAGCAGTATGGATCCTTTTTAGGTCGAGCCTAGCTGCAGCACGCATGCGCTGCTCGCTCTGCGAGGCATGAAGTAGTCAAGTATGCTGTGGAAGCCTCGCCTTCTCTCCGCCCATATTTTTGATTGGCTGGTGTCATTGTCCTTGGTAAATGCTGGCTTCCGATTGATAATGAGGCTTGTTAGTCCCTCCTTGTTACCGCCCTGTCGCCATTTGTTACCTCCCATGAGGACTGGATCTTTTACTTGTGGCGTTACACGGTCTCCTTCATAAGTCGGTAAGCACTATTTTTTTATTTTATTTGCAGCGCGGTCCGCTTTCACTTTAGTGGCTGTGCTTCTTTATTTAATTAATTTGCCGCACGAGCCGAAAGGGAGCGTTTCTACTCACTAATCTAACAAGCATTTGCAATGCAATAGGTCTCGCATTTACCCGAGTTTGAGCTATTGACATTGCAAATAACAATGCCTTTTATTTTTGTTTTCGTTTTTAAAACATAAATAAAAGGCATTGTCATTTACAATGCCAATAGCTTAAACTTGCTTAAATGCGAGACCTATTGCATTGCAAATGCTTGTTTAGGTTTTGCCTGCACAGCACTGGCGAAGTCTTTTCGCCCCTAACTTACCTGAACTTACCATTCGTGGATTCCAACGTTGCTCTAATTTACTTGCTTCTCATTGGCCAGCACGTCGTCTGCATTCACTTCCTGCTCTGCTTTTGCCATCCATGCAGTTGCGTGGAGCTTGGACCAAGTACACCTTACAGTCACTGGCTACTGGTCAGTGTCCTTCCACTGGCTACTTCACTCTGCAGGTACTATTTCTTTATTTATGAACGAGCACGCCATATGCATTCCTGCCCTCCTCCCACTCTCGGTTGTGTTTTTACTTCTAGACATGCACCCACATACTTGTGGGCTTCAGTGGTGCGTAAGCTCCGAGAACAATGACTGGAATTTTGCTTCCGTGATATCCAGTTTTTCGCTTTACCTTTGCTAACTGGGTGTTACCGCAGTTTCCTCCTGAGCAGCCTGTTGAAAGCAGGACCGGTGCACACTCCCTCCCTAGACAAGTGTGCATTGTTAGGTCCTTTCCTGTGTGTGTGACATAGGTACGTTTTGCTGTTGATGCCTTGCTTTGCCTTCATCTATTCATGTTTGCACTGAGTATGTTTTTGCTTGGTGGGTGTAAAGAAAAGTAGGACATGCCCTGTGTCCCCTGGGAACACGGGCAGACTATAAGTTCTGTGTGCAAGAAACACTTAGGCTGCTGCTACTCATGTTGTGCCTATATTGTTGTTGGCCCTGCTAGGCCTGTTCTGCGTATGTGGGGGAATCGCTCACGTCGTCTGTCTGTACTGTGTTGCTTGTGTGTGCACTAGAATGCATTTCAATGGACCTAAGTCGGAGAGGGAGTCCCAGTGCACCAGGAGGCTGCTCCATGGATATACTTTACCTCCCGCCAAACCCCACCCTGATTCTTGCCATCTTGCTGTCTTGCAATGGGATCTTATGCTCCAAGTCACTTACGTTGAAACATGTAGCCTACTACACTCGTCTTTATCTCATTCACTACTCCACGTTAGCCCGCCAGAAGATGCTTCTAGCGCTAAAAAATATACTCTATATGTGGCCTTTGGACTAATGGGCATGGTACTCTAAATATAGTGTCCAGAGTGGGAGGCGATACTTCAGGTGAGGCATCCAAAAGTGTAATTCACACTAATGTATACGACACGTGGCCCTCAGAGCTACGTCTAATACACCAAAGGACTCCTGTTTAGTTTAGCAAAATGCTCTAGCTATGCCATTTTCAACTGAACACAGTACTCCAGGAGGCGTCACAATGGCCCAATCACCATCTCCAGCACGACTAAATACTAAAACAAGCGTTGGCAAAGCCAATAGGTTTCGTATCTGCGAAATGTATGGTTTTGTCAATGTTTTTTAAGACATGTTGCACAGCTGCACAACATGGCCTAAAGATTTTTCAAAAAGAGCTATGATGCAGACAGCGTTGATGGATGAATGCATAGATGATAGATGCGTGGACGGCTAGATAGAATGGCCAGTGAATGGTTGGAATGGTGAAAGATTGAATGATGAGGACAGAATGAATGGATTACAGAATATAAAGGAGAAATCAGAGGGTGGATGGAAGGGTGAAAGGATGAATGGATAGATGACTAGCTGGAAGACACAAAGGAGCTCTTCTAGAGAGGGTTGGGCTCACTTGCTTGGTGCCATCAGAGTTTTGGTGGGGGGGTATTTTAATTTTATGGCTACTCCCTTGCTCTCACTCATACAGGACAGGTACCATACATGTAGCTAATGCACTAAACGGTGAGTGATTGGCGCTATAGGACTGTTGCATAATTTTCATAAACAGTCAAGAAGTACAAAACTCCTGCAAGAAATAGCCAAACCTCTTATAGAATTATCATACATTCATGCACTCATATAGGATGATAAATGCTCATCTATCTAATGTGGTATGTTTTATCAGTGAGTTCCATGTGTTGCACTGGGAAGAATTTAGGAGAACTAGTGTCCAGTGGTTGTAGAGTCTCCTAGTCATGGGTTCCCTAGTTTGGGTGAGGCTATGTGACATATTTTGACATTTATGAACTCCTTTTGTTAAACTGTCAGACCTATAACAACATTTCATGTGGGTGAGCTAAAAATGTCTTTTACTGGGCTCTCCCTACTACATGATTAAAACAGGAGGGGTTAGCAACGGATCCTATTTCTCTTTTCCATCAACATGTTTTGGTGCTTGTTACTGCCCCCTTGGGCTTCTTCACCAGGAATATAGGTACCTCACATCAAATATTATGAAACAACTCTTGCTTCATAGGCCGTGTTCCCCAGCCTCAGAAGGGGGAGGGGCAATGGGGAAGGCTTGGTAGCAGGTTATTGGCGAGGCTGTCAGTATTCAGCACGTTTCCCAGGGTGAGTCATTGTAATCACAGCCTGCACTATGAAACAGACCACGCCTATACTGCCGAGCCACACTTGCAACTCACTGGGTGTGGGCAGCACGAGTGCGTAGGCCTTGAGATCACAAAAGTATGTGCCCAGCACTAAAGCATCTCCTGCCTCACTACAAGCAGGAAAAAGGGCTGTGGTAGTGAGGCGGTGAGCACCAGATTGCATAATTCTCCGCAGCCCCATCAGTGTTGCATCCTGTCTCGAAAAGCACTGCTGTGGAGGCTTAAGGGAGCAGCTCAACCTGTACCTCCCACTTTTCTGTAAATGTCGGCGATTGGCACATTATTTATAGCTAAGATACGAACTTTTACATAAAAAGAGTGTTTTGTATTGTTTCACTTCAGCACCTTAGATTATATCACTGCTCTGAGTGGCCTTTATTAAAATTAGTGAACCACACACTCTCTGCTGTGAACATTTTATTAATGACTCAAAGGGCAAGTCAATTGTCTTGTTTCCTCCTATATAAGCCTTTTATTTTTATAGCTGGAACAACATTATGGTCTATTAAACCATACACAAGAGAGGTTGTTTTAGAGTGTTCATTCTGAACCATTTCAAGCTGCTCTCAAATGTGGTGATCATGGAAAAGGAGGCACACTGGATAAAAGAATTTGCCTTGTATCACACTGTTTGCTCAAACTTGGAAGCTGGGACTGAAACCATGTTTCTGGATTAAACTTTGTCGGGGCTGAAGCTTGGTCAGTAAGACTGGGCTGGTGTGAGGTTCAGATTTTACAACAATCACGCTGGCATATCATGTTAAAATAAATAATATACGAGAAGAACAGTATGAGGGGCTTAAGTGGCAGTGGAAAGGGAGAGGAGTGGGGATTGTTAGGGGTACTTAAAACTCATTATTTTGTCAAATAATCAACATGTTTTAAGATCTTCAAAACAGAGACGAAAGTGTGTGTGTGTGCACATGTGTGTACTTTTGTCTGTGTGTGAATGCAAAACTCCCAGCTGAAATCCAACAGACACCTCACCATACTCGACTGAGAGCACCTGTACTCAACTATCTATTATATAATACATTAATTAGGGTGGGGTGTGACACCCCAAACATCCCCCCCCCCGTCCCGAAGCTATGCCCCTGGACATTGTACAATTCAGATGCTGGATAGATATTGCATTCTTTCTACCCTTTGCCCTGGGACAATCTTATTAGGGCCCCAAGAGGCTAGTCAGTAGTCTTTTGCTTCCTATACAAGGCTTTATTTTTGTTAAAGATGGAGCAATATTATAGTTTTTTACACCGTATACAAGAGAGGTTTTTGTACAGTGGTCTTCTTCAACCAAATTATTTCGAGTTGCTCTCAAATATGATCACTGGAAAGGAAGGAGAGGGAAGAAAAATAATTGTCCTGGGTAACACAGTTTGGTCAAGCTGGGAAGCTGTGATTGAAACCAGGGTCTTTGGAGCAGTGCCGCACAACTAGTGTTGCCCCGGGTCTAATAAAAGCTTCTGATTGGCCTAGGCATGCTATGCTAGGACAGCAGCAGCACAACAGGCACAAATCAGTCAACAATAGTGCAAGCTTTAGTTCCTCACATAATAGGACATGCATGGCAATAGGAATGCAAGCTTCCCTCTCTCACAGAAGACAAAAAGTGCAATCTTCCATTTCCTTGGAATAGATCCAGCATCACAGAGTTGTACAAGCTTTCATTGCTCACAGAATATGAACCAGCAAGGCATGAGTGACATGTAGATTACCGACAGATGTCTGGAATAGGGGCTTAACTCTCTATAGGAATGTATAGGTGGATGAGCAAGTGAATATGGGAGTTCTGACACCATTTTCATTTAGGTGATATTTCACGTCAACACCCTGAAAATCCTGCTGCTGCCACTCTGATGTCTGATTTTATTGATTCTTTTTTTCCATGTATTGAAAATTGCAGTAAACTAGTCGATCATTGTTATTTAGAACAGCCTCGCCCCAGCCTAAGTAACTATGCCCACTTTCTCTATCAATTCTTTATTTGTATCAGTTAATTAAAACCATTACAAATAGATAAAAAAAACTTTAAAAGCAGCAAATTAATTCACACAAGTGTATAGATACAATTTATCCCGACATTGATTTCCGCGTCAACCACTTTAACAAATGTGTACTCTATTTCATTTGGGAGAAATGGGTTATGTAATTGTAAGTACCTCTTAAAACACAATACAAGTTTCGAGCATCCATATAAAGTGCTAGTGCCTGCTATATTCGCTAATTTCAGGAGAAGAATTAAAGTAACTATGCTCTAGACAAGCACAAAGGTGTCAACCTCTTCGAAAAGATTTTGAATGGCTGTGTGTAAGCCCGGCCTCGGTGCCCCACCTGTTCAAAATGTTGAGGGCCACCAGTGAACTAGAACTCATTTGCTAGTAAGTGGTTATCCTGAAAATCTGAGGTATGGATCCGGCCGGCCTGAACCTATGTAGCACACCGGTTCTAGATGGTGTGACTAAAAAGGACGCAATGATGGCTGCCACTGCCATTATGTGAACAGGATTGCCTGACTAGTATGCTTTAGATAATGTGAAAAAGGTAACTGCTAGATGGATGCAACTGACAACGTTAATCCAAAATGGCTGAGCCTGCCATTATGTGGAAGGCACTTGGTTGGCTAGCATATTTCATGTGGTGCAAATCAAATGAATTAAAGATGGCTACCACTGCCAATATGTAGAGGGTGTTTCCCTAACTAGACACTAATAGATAGTACAATAAAGGTGAATCCAAGATGGTTGCTAGTGCCATTATGAGGAAAGTATTTGCCTATACTTGTGATTACAGTTACAGGGCACCCGCAACAGACTTGATGAACAAAAGAAACCTTGAAGTGTGGTGCAACTAATGTCTTAAAAACACAGCTAGTATTAGGGACAAGTTTTTTAAAAAAAGCCTGAAAAAAAGCCTTTTTCAGTTTTTGTGCAGAACTATTTTACCTGTTAATCTGAAAATATGCACACGGTTTTGTCCAATGTTATTGGCACAGTCCATCTCTGCATAAACAACACTCTGGCAACATATCTTGTTGCTTTAATCCACTTTGCCTAAACTTCGCTATGTTGCCATCAGGACATTGGCTAAAATTATGGCAGGTCCAATTCGGGCCTCTTATGAGTCATGACATCGACACGATAAGGACCGAGGTTTTTGGGGAACAATAGTTGTGTTACACATCTGTGTGAAGTGCTTTTTAGGTCGAGCTTCAGCACGCATGCGCTGTCTGCAAGACCTATTGTAATCTAAAAAAAACACTTTTATCCTGCCTGCTACTTACCATTGGCTCACTCCAGTGTCCGTCTTTTCTGCTGCCTCCTAACTCATTCCCCATGCCGCTACATCACTTCCATTTAACGCTGAGGCGCACCGGTAAAGTACAGTTTAATCAGTAGCGGTCCGTGGTAGGAGTGCCGGCCGGGCGGTGACGTGGGGCGGGGGAGGGACAGGGTGGGGGGTAGTAAACCACGGATTATGGCCGAATACAGGTAAGTAAACATTTAAATAAATAAAACGAATTTCGTTGTGAGCGCTGCATCGCCAAATACCCCCCACCCTGCCCCTCCCCCGCCCCACGTCACCGCCCGGCCGGCACTTCTACCACGGACCGCTACTGAGTAATTGCGCTTTCCTTCCTTATCTGTTCTGCGGGAGAACTCATTTTTTTGTTTCCTTCTTCCTGCTCCTCGCAAGCTCTACGGTCACCAACGCTCGCAGCTGGTCCACAGAATGTATTTTTCCATCTATATACCACGGCCGCCACGTACATACTTTTTATGTAGACGGGGCCGTGCTTTGTTTCATCACAGCGCCCGTTTTAATTTTTAAAGGAGGCTTCACCACTAGCAAAACCAGGGGTTATATCCGTGCCAGAACCATCCCTCTGTTTTATTTATGTGGCTAACAGGCACCCCTTCTTCTAGTGCTCTCTTCTCGCATCCCCGGGTGTTTTCCCTCACAGGCCGCAGGTTTCGGAGCAGAGCTTTGGGCACCAGCGCTTATGCTGAACGGCAGTGTGTGTAAAGCGTTTTTGCTGTTTTGAGCCTAATTTATAGCCTGGTGAATGTTGAAATGTTTTATGAAGACGGGCACCGTGCTTTGTTTCACCACGGCGCCCGTTTTCATTTTAGAAGAGACTTCACCACTAGAGAAACCAGAGCACAAGGGGTTAAATCCGTCCCAGAACTAGCCCTCTGTTTTATTAGGGTGGCTAACGAACATCCTTTCTTCTAATGCTCTCATCTCACAGCACCAAACGTTTTTCCGTGGGCTGTTCCCTTCGCCCCACACACTACCCCGTCTTCCAATCATTAAGTCTACAAGACCTTTGTAGGAAAACTGGTGAGCACAGGAGCCCAAGAACAGAAACTATTTGGCAGACAAGAGGAAAAATGCTGAAAAGTTACCATCCACTCGGGAAAACAATAAGGGGCATATTAGCAAGGGCACTATCGCCGCTTTAGCGGCACTTTTTGCCGCTAAAGCGGCGATATTTTTATCGCCCTATCAGCAAACTGTCTCTAACAGCAGTTAGCGACAGTTTTCGGGCATTAGCGCCCGTTTTTACCGCTTTGCATGTCAGCGATATTTATCGCTAATGACATGCAAAGTGGGCGTTCCTCACTAAAAATACACGCAGACAGTCGCAAACACAACTTCACACTATTAGCAAGGCCCGCGAAGCGATAAAAAATGTGCGTTAACCCCGATTAGCGCTGGATTTTAACACCTGCTAGAAACCTGACTTAGCCATTATAGTCTATGGGAGGTGGATTCTACGGTTAAGTCCCCACCTGCCTATTAGCGAGTTTTTCCTTAGCGATAGGAATTTATCGCAAGGAATTCTCGTGCTAATGCTGGGAATCGCCGCCATCGCTGGATTTGTTTCGCATTGGAGATAAAACGTTGCTAATAACGCGTTATCTCCGCAAACGAATCCAGCGATAAAAAAAACGACGCTAACTGTGGTTTGCGTTAATTAACGCACGCTGTTGGTAATAGGCCCCTAAGTTTTAAAAAGGCATCGAAACAACAGAATAAAAGAGACCGAAAAACAAAACTCGTTTTATAGGTCTATATATGTTATTAAACCTCAAAATTAAGCGCCCTTTTAAAAAACATCGGGGCATATTAGCAAGACTGGCGATAAAATTATCGCCGTTTTAGCGGCAGCAAACTGCCGCTAAAACGGCGATAATTGGCTTGCTAATAAGCGTTATAGAATTCCAATAGAAGCCCAGGTTAGATGTCCTGCACATCTAACCTGGGCTTCTATTGGAATTCTATAACGCATATTAGCAAGCCCATTATCGCTGTTTTAGCGGCAGTTTCCTGCCGCTAAAACGGCGATAATTGTATCGCCAGTCTTGCTAATATGCCCCATCATCTTAAATATTAACTCGAGTTTTAAAAGCGGGTTCATTTTCAGGGCAACTGTGCAAGACACCGTAATCACTACTAAACACAGTGGGAATCAAGCGTCCATATCTGTGCAAGGGGTTACATTTACTCTTTGTAGTGCATCTCACTCGATTTCAAGAATATTAGTTCATACATATGCCGCTACAGGGCAAAGAACGGAAAAGGTAATGCGGTTAGGGGCGGAGGTGTAACTTTTTATTCCCGTGCTTCGGCCTCAAGAGCGGGCAGTCTTTACAATCACAAGCTGGCATGCTTAAATGATATTTCTGCGAACATGCCCTTGCATTCATTCTGCAGGAATAAAACCAAAATGGTCGGATTGGCTAATGCGTTAAAGCTTTCTTATAGTACACATTACTCCTACAAATGACCACTGAGAACTATACTATAGTTGGTTGGTCATTGGCTTTTTTAACCTAACGGACCATGAACAACTTACTAAAGAATGATACTGATGACAATGTACACCAGAGGGGTGTGTGCATCAAGTTACAGTTCTGGGGCAAAGAAGGAATTACTCGCTGCTCAGAATTATATCTGATTATTCAATGGCATTTATTAGGGAAGTGCTCTATTTTCAACAGCTATAAAAAGTGCAGGTGCTTAAACCTTAATTTAACAGTCCAAGCGCTGCTGAAAGTTAATATTGGCAAACAAGGAGACCACCTGTGTTGGCTTCCAACGCAATTTGCATATTTAAAACAAAACATAAGCATACGTGGAGATTAGCTCGGCTTTAGGTAATTGGAGAACTGGTTTCTACTCCTTCATGATCTGTGTCTTTATAATTCATTTCTATGGAGCACATTACTTTACACAGAGGAGCTGCAAGCTACTGCAGTGCATTCTGGACATATTTCCAAACCACACCACCTAATTCTACACCAAGCCACATAATTCATATCAACAACACAATTCCACAACACACCACATACATCCAACCCACACAACTCCACATCGTACCACAAAATTCAACAGCACACCACATAATTAAGCTCCAGTACATACCACTACACAACACAAAACACCATTCCACATAATTACACTACTTAACACAATCCCACTCCACATATTACCAGTACACTCAATACCACATAATTACTATCCACATAATTCCACTGCACACCAGGCCACATATTTCGACTACAAAATGCACTTTACCCCACACAATTCCATGCCACACAATTCCACAATTCCAATCCAGCCTACATAATTCCACTACATACCACATACATATACTCCATAACTCATGGGTAAAACACTATCATTTATAACGCGAATAGCTCTAACTCAAGCAAATGCGAGACCTATTGCATTCCCAATGCTTGTTTTCATCGCCGCCAAACTAATTCCAGAACTCATACTAGGTCTGTGTTAATTTCACCTCTGTTTCTTATCCTACAGTTACCAGTTGATTACTGCCATTTTACTTTTTGCTCACAGTTTTAACTTTAACTAAATGTTCCACTATCTTGTTCTGCATGAAGCACAGTAATGTATTTTCAGTGCAGCAGCACTGTAGAACAAGCATTCGCAAAGTCAATAGGTCTAGCTGTAACGCATCAACAAATGTAAACACCACTCACAAATGGTATTTGCATGCATGCTCCTCCATGTGGCCGGAGGAGCGTCGCCCCGCTGCTTTCTCGAAGTGCGAGAAGCAGAAACATAAAATGGTTTTATAAATACCATTTTATGTTTCTGCTTCTCGCACTGCGAGATAGCAGAAGGGTTTGGTTGGGGGCGGGCGGGTGGGCGTTCCTGCTCGAGGGCAGGGGAGGAGTGGCTTGCCCACTCTGAGGGTGCTGACTGTTTCGTCGGCCCCAGGGCTGACCAAACCAGTCATACGCATTCTGCATTTTCTCCATGAAGGCTGTATTCAGCCTACATGGAGGTAATGGCCTCCCTATAGACGCCTGTGTGGTCGGCGTCCCAGCCAATCACAACGCTGCCATTGCAGCTTTGTGATTGGCTTAGGGGAGGGGAGGGAGTCTGCCTGGGCTGCTTCCTGTGAGGAGCAGAGACGACACGGGACCGGACCCGGCCAGTGAAGGTAAGTTAACTTTTTTTTTTTTAAATTAAATTAAACCCCCCGACTCCCCCTCCCCGCGCGAACCCCTTCCCGCGCGATGCCCACCCCCACCGCGAGTCATGCCGGCCGCGACTGTTTGCATGCATTCAATGAACAAATGTTGTTTAGCACATTAAAGCGTTTCCTGCTGGCTTTGTCAGATCTAGGAAAAGTAGCAAAAATATTGCTTTCTGTGTAGAATGCATATAGGAGAAAAAGAACTGAATGTGTCTAATAGCATAGTTGAGTTTATTTTTCAGATTTGAATAATCCCTTGTGCATTGTACTGGAAGCACATCTTGGAAGGTGGAATGATACATCTTCAGCTGATAGCATAAGGTCAATAAGCAATACTCCTCTGCGTAGAACCAAGGCAAAGCCCACTGTAAGAAAGTACTTCTTTTTGTATGATCACCTCCCACATTTTTGGACTGATGCTGCTGTTTTGTTTTAACTTTTGGAATGTACTGGGCCTTGCAGACCAGGCCCAAGGGGAGGTGCTTTGACCCCTCTAAGTGTATGTGCAATTGGCTAATCCCTGACTGGCATATTTAACTGATCTATACGTCCCTAGTATATGGTGCAAATTGTACCCCGGGCTAGTGTGTTAAATGTCACTAGTGGACTGCAGCAATTATTGTACCGCCACCACTACAGTGACAAGGTGAAAACATGGCTCTAAGTCTGCCACTGCAGCTTAGTCAGACAGCTTTTAAAACTGCCAACCCAAAATGGCAAAATAAACTCTTTTGCAAGGTCAAACTCTTCCTTTTTAATATTAAAGTCACCCCTAGGAAAGACCTTGGAAGCCCACAAGGCATTGTGCTAAATATTAAAGAGAAGGACATGTTCCTTTCATACGTTACATGTCCTGACAGTGAAAACTTAAAATTGTCGTTTTCACTGTAGCAAGGCCAGTGGCCCCAATGGCTAAATACGGAGTTTCACTAGGCCAGGTGTTAAGTGAAAATTTCCATTTGGGACCACCAAACCTGGTACTCCAAGGTAGCAAATTATTCGTTACATTAAACCTGACTTAGTGCTGAAGTCAGATTTAAGTTACCTTTTTATACAAATGTGACTTTAGGAAGTCACCACTATATAGCCCCAAGCTTCTACTGGCCACTTATGATTAATTGTAGCCGTTGTCACCCAAGATAGCCTGCTGCCCTCCTGCTAAGAGGCGTGAAGCACTCCCAGTAAGGGGAATAAAGGGTCTGCTGGAGGGAGGAGGCGTGACCTACTCCTGCCAGGATAGCCCAAGGGCCATGGTCACAGATGGCTCAGCTTCAATGGGGCTACCACCTGTGAGATGCAAATGTGAGTCACACCTTATTATGCCCATTCCTTTATGTTGGTAGACAGGTTAGTATCTCCTCCAGAGCAGGAAAGCCTGTTGCAGAACTGGTTTTCCTGGGAGGGGTGGCTGGTTATAATTGACACACCCCAGGGCGTGCCCATGTCCCTGTCCCAGGGAAGAAGCGTTCCAGAATCTTGGATTTGAGCAGAGAGATGCACTATGGGATTGCTTAGTTCCAATCCTCCAGGAAATTATGTAAATCTGGGTAAGATTGTCCTGTGGAGATTGTAGTTCCATTAGCTAGTGAGTCCTTCCCACTCAGAAACTCTAAATTGGCTTACAAATGGCACCCCTGGCTTCCAGTCTCAGAACACTGCTAATATTGGAAAGAACAGAAGAAGGACTGCTCCTGCTGAAACTGTGGACCCCAGAAAGAAAGGCTGCACCAAGGAAGACAGGCTGCACCTATTGGACCAAGACAGGAATTCAGAAAGAGAGAGATCCCAAGCACTGGGCCTGCTACTACTTGTGCCAAGGACCAGTGAGTGGGTTCCAAAGGCTTGTTGGCTGGCCTCCTGTTTAGCCTCAGGGACACAAAAGCTTAAGAAGCCCTCCACCTGCAAAGTGTGCAGCTGACCAGTTTGCCCTGGACTCAGCTGGTGTAGCAGAGAGATCGAGTCCTAGCCCCCAAGAAGTCCCTCCTAGGTCCTGGACCCTTGGCAAGGTCTAAAGTGTAGTCTTTCTCACCACAGGACTGCAACTTGTGAGCCAAAGCCAAAGGTAATGGCTTTTGAACACAGAGTCCGAGGCTCATAGACTAACACTACTTGCCGGTTTGTGGGTAGCCTTCAACGCCGTTGATAACCAAGGCTTTCATTGGACCTCTGGACTTCACTTATCCATTGATGTTGACCCCAAGGCCGGACTCCTGCTGCAGAGGACCTCACTATCGACGAGAAAAAGAACCAGAATTTTGTAAATGAAAGTGAGAAGGTAAAATCTTGACCTGGACCAACACAGCACTCATATCTGACCCAGACTTCCATCGCAGTCGGCCTGAAATTCTGACTTTGCTCCAGACTCTCACGTTCAAGGTTCATAAACTACTGCTAAGGGTAAAAAGCAGGATTTGCAAACTTTTCCAAACTTTTTGGAGTGAAAAGCCGTAATTTATGAAAATCTTACTAAAATCATAACTCCGGTTCCTTTCATCAGCTTTTTGCAGTCTTCTTACAGTACATCATACCAACTATTGATGCATTCAGACATTGCAAAGCCAGTTTAAATAGATCCCACTAATCAATATAGTAGGTTTATGGCTTACATACATCTGGATTCAACATTAAGTAGACTGTACCCGGTGTCCATATATTCTTAGGTCTAGAGGCAGCAGTTGGTCCAACTTAGATACAGATTTTTTCCCCCAGTTCATGGCTACACTTCGTTTGGCCAGTAGTGTGGCAATCGTCACTAGTTTACAATTGCATGGTTGCAAGGATTTCACCAGTCCCAGCAGGCAGACCTGTGGTGTACAGTTCACTCTTTCCATTACCAATCTGTCAATACCCTCGCCACCCGCTCCCAAAACTGATATGTTAATGCACATGTCAATGCTAGATGCATATAGTCTGCCTCTATTACCCCACGTCTAATGCATTGAGAGTTGGTTCGGAGACCGTATTTGTACAGTTGTAAGGGAGTGTAATAAATTTGCTGTAAAAATTTGAAGTGTATGATTCTTAAATTACAGTTGGCTGTAAGCCTACCCGTAAATGCACCACAGCCTCCCAATCCGACTGCGAGAGTGGTGTCAGGCACTGCATTTCACCGTTCCAGCGGTGCAGACAAGTTATTCGGCCCTTCTTTCTGCGAAGCATTATATAAACCTGTTATGAGTCGTCTATTGGAACTGGTTGGTAACATCGTCTGCAACACCCCCAGCGCCGTAGGCTCTTCTGGGAAGCTCGGGTATAACGTTCTAACCGCCGCCCGCAATCTCATAATACAAATGTCGTGAGGGTGGGTGGGGGCTGTGTTGACTCAAATGCCCCTGGTGTTAAAAACAGCCCCTCCTTGTACAGATTTCCCAGGGTTGTTAGACCCGCCTTAGCTAACATGACTAACGCGCTTGATTCCTGTGTAACGGAGATCGCTGGGTGGCATTTTAAGGGTAGTGCTGGTGCGTACGCTGGGGCCTTATTTGCTCTCACACTCAATTTAAACCAGGCCTTTGAGGTACTACATACAGTGTTTATTTCCAATCATAGGATCTCTACACAGTCATTTGGGGGGATGGCCATGAGGGAGATTGGGTGGGCGTCATTGCTCTCTATTGCTAAGCGTGGTAAACCGCGCACCGCATAGTACCAGTAATGTGCGAACTGTGCTTGTGCACATAGATAATATAGGTATAAATACGGTGCACCAAATCCCCCCTGCTAATAGGGCTTTGTTAATGTATCCCAGTTGCAGCATGGTTGTTTTCCGGCCCAGGCCAGTTTAATCATGCAGGTTTTAAGGGTCTTAAAAAACGCATTAGTCAAGAGAATGGGGATATTCACAAACATATATAGAAAGCGGTGTAATATAACCATTTTCATTATTGCTATTCTATCTGCGAGTGACAGCGGCAATCTCACCCATCTAGCCAATGTCTCCTCCAATTGTGTAATAGCCAATCTGTAGTTCTGTTTAATAACCAATTCCAGGTCTCCATCTACCCGTATTCCCAGGTATTTAACAGGTTCTTCACACCACTCAAGTGGAAACTCCAGAGCGTGAGGCTAAGTGGCTGGCGTGAGGGGGAAGACAGTGGATTTGTCCCAATTAATACACAAACCCGAATAGCATTCATATTTAGTATATTCATGGACGAGAGGCGCTAGCTGTTCCTCCGGGTCCCGTAAATTTAACAACATATCATCTACATACAGTGATATGACAAGTGGGCGCTGCCTAAACTGCAATGCAGCTGCTGTTTATCTCTGTCTGACCATACACGCCAGTGGCTCTAACGAGAGGGCAAATAATATTGGCGACAGGGGGCATCCCTGCCTTGCCCCCGTGCATATCTGGACTGGGGCTGAAACAGTGCAGTTGATTCTTATTTGTGCCACTGGATCTGTATATAGTAAGCAGATCCACTGCAGGAATGCTTTCAGCATTCCCATGCGTTGCATTACTATGAACATATAATCCCACTGTATTGAATCAAAGACTTTGGCAGCGTCCAATAGCACAGCCGCCACATTGAGTGCAGGGTCAATTTAATGTAATACTGCCAACAGCGACCGCAGATTGTAAGAAGTTGAGCGTGCTGGCACGAATCCAGATTGATCGGGCAGCACCAGGCTTGGTAGCATGGGCTGTAGTTTAGCTGCCACTATTTTCGCCAGGATTTTGGTGTCAATATTTATAAGTGATAATGGCCTATAGGATTTGCAGCGTGTTGAGGTCTTCTCTGGTTTCAGCAGCGTAATTAATAAGGCCTCCTGGAGGGACAGCCTTTGTTTTTCATATGCTTCCACATACATATCATGGAGATGTGGTGCTAATAGGTCAACATATGCCTTATAGAATTCACTGGGAATGCCATCCACCCACGCTGCCTAGCCGTTTCGCAATGTACGTAGAGCTTCCTTCACCTCCTCAAGTGTTAGTGGTTGGACCAGGAATTCCCTCTGCCCTCGAGAAAGCCATGCCAGCGCCACATCCTCGAGGTAGATGCAATTTCAGCTGGTGCTGCGGCCGCTCTAGGCCCATATAAATGGGAATAAAAATCCATAAATTGTTCTGCTATAGCTGCGGTATCCCAGTGCACCCTCCCGTCTTGGGACATTATCTCCACTATGTGTGTTTGTGTCTTGGGTTCTTGTATCTTAGATGCCAACGTACGTCCCGGCCTGCCTCCTTCCCCATAGGACCTTGGTATCCCGCATCTAGACATATGTTTTACTTCTTGCTCAGCTAGTTCATTATACTCAGATATGTGCTCTCTCTGCTCATATACTTGGTTCGGGTCACTCTTCATAGTCTCTCTCCAACCGCGCCAATTTACTTTCAATGGGCCCGATTCACAAAAGTAATCTGAGACAAAATCCAAACTTTATGACTTTCGGTATTCACAAAGGGCATTTAGGAGTAGTAAAGTTAGGATTCCTAACGTTACTACTCCTAAATGCCCTTTGTGAATACCAAAAGTCGTAAATTTAGGATTTTGTCTCAGTTTAGGAGTAGTAAAGTTAGGAATCCTAACTTTACTGCTCCTAAATGCCTTTGTGAATATCGAAAGTCATAAAGTTCGGATTTTGTCTCCATTTAAGAGTAGTAAAGTTAGGAATCCTAACTTTACTACTCCTAAATGCCTTTTGTGAATACCGAAAGTCGTAAAGTTAGGATTTTGTCTCAGATTACTTTTGTGAATCGGGCCCAAACGTTTTCAGTTGAAAGCGGAGCACCCCTGCCTGTAACCCAAACACTCTCCACAGATAGTTATCTTAAATGCTTGGCACAATGTTCCCCTTTCCTTCACTGAGCCCTCATTTTCCTGAAAATATCTTATAATTGCTGTTCGTACACTGTCCCTAAAGACGGCCTAGTAAGGAGATGACCTGCAGTCACCATTGGAATTGTCGGTATACTTGCGCAGGGAGAACTAATTCTAAAAGGACTACCTTCTGGTCCAACAATGTCCTTGGTAGATGCTGTACTCCTGTGGTCCATGTACACACCTCCCAGAACACCAGCCAGCAGTCCAGGTGGGACCAGGAGTTGTGTACTGGAGAAATAAATGTCCTTTCCCTGGCATAAGGGTGCAATGCCCGCCATATACCTACAAAACCTTCTGTCATATTCTGTCGAATTACCTGTGCTGAGTTTTTTGCCATGCCAGTCTGTGGAGGTGAATTGGTCTACTGCGGCACCTAAATATGTATTGAGGTCTCCACCCCAGATCACCACCGCAGGGTTCTTTTCATGCAGGCATCTCCAGAGTTTATCATAGAACCGGGGGTCGTCAATGTTGGGGCCATAAGCATTGATTATCGTCACCCTGGTGCCTCCCAATATTCCCTGCACTATAACATGCCATCCCTGGTCATTCGTTTCAGAGTTCTTAAGTGTGAACGGTGTGCCCTTTTTGACCAGCAACAGCACTCCCCTAGAATAGGATGAGGCCACCCGCACTTCTGGCACCTATCTTCAGTTCGGCAGCAGGCAAGAGGTGTGTTTCTTGTAACAATGCTAACTGTATGCAATGGCGGTCTAATTATGCCAGCACCTGCCTCACCTTCTTGGGATTATTGAGTCCTCGCACATTCCACGTTAATAATCGAGTGCAGCTTGCAGGTTTCAACATGTCAGTCATTTGTGCTTGTGGAACCAATAATGTAGAAATTGTAGTTTGCCATATCTTGATGTATTGTACGTCTGAGGATCAATGTACTGCATCTGCGGCAAACAACATAAACATACCCTCCACCCACTTCAGCACCCAAACTTTTGCCAAAGCCATCCCATTTAACAACAGGAACAACGTTCCAACTGGTAATATTAGAAATTACAGGCATGTCTATCATTACTAGCATACTGCACAACATCGCACGGGGTATACCCTCGTGGGGCGACTAGATACCAGGTGTCCCACCCGATGTACGGGGATCGCTGGATCCGATGGTGACCTTTGTAGATGCTGTCCTCACCACCCTGTGGTAGCCCATTGTAAGTCTTATGCGGCAGCCATTCTACGTGATTACAACCTACAAATAGATACATTTTGCATGTTTGCCATACATTGTCCCATCTTAAATACACAGCTGTAAGCTTGGATGGTAACTCTCACTTCTGGGGCATCCCTCCCCCCAGCATTGTCTCTTTGTCAACATTATTGATCTCATTCGCTCCTTATTTCTCCCATACTCACAGTCAGCCACTTTTCATGCGCTCCGCTAGCAATCTTCTGGGTTCGTGGAGGGGGAGCCTGATGGGCTCTTACGCTGGCGTTGCGTTGACTTAAGAAACGCCATTACTGCTCTGTGTTTGGTGTAGATTTTCTGACTTCCGCCGTATTCCACCCGAAGCCGCGCCGGGTATAGCACTGCATAGTGTATGTTTGCTGCCTGCAATTTTTTCTTCACTTGAACGAATTCCCTGCGCTCCGCCTGCACAGACATTATAAAGTCTGGAAAAAAGGCAACATCATATCCTTGATATTGGATGGATCGTTTTTTCCTGGACAAACAAAGCACTGTCTCCCGGTCCCGATAGCTTAACAATTTAGCTATTATGGGCCTCGGGGTGGAGCCAGGGGGCGGTTGCGCCATCAATGCCCGATGTGCTTGCTCCACTATCAGTACTGACAAGAGTTGTTCCGGGTTTAGGGAAGGGAAGCGTTAAGGGGTTTGTAGAGTTCAGGAAAGGTTAGCATTAAGGGGTAGTAAGAGGATTTTAGGAGTCACTGAAGGGTAGTGTTAAATGTAGTAAGGGTGTTTAGGACTGATAGGAGCGTAGCATTAAGGGGTAGTAAGGGTTTTCAGGGTTCAGGGATGGGTCGCATTAAGGGATAGTCAGGGCCACAGGAATTATGCGATTCTGCCACCACAACGTTTTTCATATAATTATGGATTTGCTGCATTTGACACCTAATCCATCATCTGTTACATTATTTACAGATTTTACCAAAAAATAGTTTCTAGCTCAAACAAATCAAACGTTACTAAAAATACATGTTGCCGCACAGTAGAAAGGCATTCACGAAAATTGTCTGGTCACCTTTCAATTGCCATTTGCTGTGTTTGATTGCTATACTGTTACTAATGAGGTGGAACCTTAGCCCAGAAAGTGTTAACGAGTAAAAAAGCCAGAAAAATGAAATACTACTGTCACAAAATGTGCCAAATTTCTTGCCGCATAATTACGTCAAACCTGCTGCATGATTTGGACCTCAAATGTTGCATAATTCCAGTGTCCATGGGGATATTAGGGAGCTTGTAGGGTTCAAGGAAGGTAGCATTCAGGGCTTTGTAAAGTTCAGACAAGGGTAGCATTAAGGGTTTTTTAGGATTCAGGGAAAGTAGCGTTGAGGGGTGGTGAAGAGTTTTTAGGGTTCAGGGAAGAGGAGTTTTAAGTGGTAATAATGTTTTCTGGTTCAGACAAGGGTGGGGTCATGGGACAGTAAGGGGATTTTAGGGTTCATGGAAGAGTAGCGTTCTGTTGTAGTAAGGTGTTTTTAGAGTTCGGGGAGGGGTAGCATGAAGCAGTTGTAAAGGTTTTTAGGGTTCAGAGAAGAGTAGCGTTAATGGGTTTTAAAGGGTTTTTAGCGTTCAGGATTGGCAACTTTGTGGGGTGACAAGGATTTAATAGCGTTCAGTAGGGCTTTTATGACTCAAGGAAGGATAATTTAAAATGACAGTACATTAAAGAAGCAAATTAATTTAATATATACAAATATTAACTTGAAGTAAATTAAATGTCATTAAAACATTTAAAATGAATAACTAAATTGGCTTTAGGGAGCCGAAGAACTTAAAAAGGTTCTCCAGCCCATAAATCTCAAAGACTAGGAATTTGAAAGAAAAAGCACTATTCTCTCAAGGAGTCTATCTCTGACATTGATGATGGAAAGGGGAGGGAGGAGGTACCTGGGACTGCATACAGCAATACATTCCTCCGGACTGCACTCCTCCTAGCTGTGGTACTGATAGAGAAGAACATACACCATAATTATCCAAGAGACATATAGCATTACTGAGGCATGTGTTTGGCCTAAAGGTCAAGTTCTGTGGTAACACAATAAGCCAGACTTGATAAAGAGCTCTGGCTCACACATCTTGAGAAACACATGACAGCAACTTGCTGAACATGTAAAAACCATATTAAGTGGTGGCTAAAATTAACATTTAGGCCACTGGAAAGGTTAGCATAGTTGTCAGAATCACCAACTTTTGAACTTGCCAACTTCGCAAAAAGGGAAAGAAAACATGATGAAGAATTTTCATTGTTTGCAGGATTTGTTCTCATTGTTTTTTTTTAAAACGTTGCAACCTTTGTGAACTTTACAAAGCTTGTAAAGGAAATCATTTGCAATTTGGGCACCCTTAAGATATTTCCTCTTCTGATTAAAGATCAATATGTTCCATTAAATACAGTATATGAAGTCTGTGTATATAATATATATATATTTATATATATATATGTGTGTGTGTGTGTGTTTGTGTGTGTGTGTGTTATTACCACAGTACAGCGTAATTCAATATATATTATTAACAGTTTAACGAAATATATTTCCTCTTCTGAGTAAAGATGAATACGTTCCATTAAATACAGCATATGAAGTGTGTATATATATATATATATATATATATATATATATGTGTGTGTGTGTGTGTGTTATTACCACAGTACAGCGTAATTCACTTGAGAAAACCCTGCTTAATGCCTCACAACTTTCTAGAACTAAACATCTGGGCTGCGCTATCAATGCCTAGTTATTGTGATTTGACCTCACACCATAAATTTGATTCCTTTTGCTCTGAATAAACAGCTTTATTACCACAGCACATGAAAAATAGTATGGCCTAAGCCATGCTACCAGATCCACTTGAGTGTAATATGCAATTTATTATCTTTGTTGAGGAATGGGAGGGGCAGTATGGCCCAATCCAGGCTTCGTCTCCAGTGAATCACGGATCTTGCTCACACTCAACAATGGTAATAAATGACATTTTACACTCTGCACATCTGCAAATATACATTCCATATTTAGCAGATCTGACGTCATAATGACAGGTTCTGCCGAGCTTTACCATTGCCTAATATTTCAATAGTCATCTTCATGAAAGTTAAAGCAAAACTGGAACATCTCCTTTGCAATCAGGGTCCATTGTTAGCTGAACGTTCTAGGAGAAGCTTGAAAGCTGCTGCTCATTGTTTGGCATTACTTGAGGGAGCTCACCAAACTCTGAGCACTTCCAGTGCATCCAGGACCTACCTTTAACTGAACACTGTAGAAGAAGCTTCAATGCTCTGAGCAGAACTGAAATCTATCGTTTAATCAACAGTCTGTCCAGGAAAGTTGTCCATTTCATTGTAATCATGGCCCATCGTTGGATGTGCCTTGAATGCAGTTGCTTCAACAATCTCTGCTATTCTAGAGGTGGAATATGTTTTTAATAAACAAGAGCCTGTTTTATCTGAACCCCTGTGTCCTTCAACTATAAATACTAGAATTGTCTTATGTTTACTGCAAACAAATTGTATAGTCCAGTATTTCCCTTCATGTTGTCAATAAACCTTTCCTAGTTAAAAAAAAACATTGTTCTGGTGCGAACTGCAATATAAAATATATATAGTGCATAACTTGTGTAGTATGTTTCCGTAATACCCCGCAGCCTGCAAACCCTGTATAAAAACGTATCTCGTTTCTCAGGTGTCTGAGTAGAACTACAACTGTAACTCAAACAGTACAAAAAAGAGAAAAATCATTTAAGCTCTTCTGAACTGTTCTTCTGAAATAAACAGCCTTATGCAGAAAGAGGCCACTTAAGGATGATTGTTTATTTTATGCAAAACTATAGATGATTACAAGAAAGCACAAATCTCTCTGTATTTTAGCACATATTATGAACTATGGCTGTTTTAGAAAGAGACCTACATTAAACTGGATACAATATGCCTTTGCAAGGAATCGCTAGTTCTATAGTGGTGTGATTAATTTCTCAATACATATATTCTACATATTTCCAACTATAGACATTCACATGAAGAAGCAAAGGGTCAAGGATTTAGAGGATGTGGCCTAATGGCCAGAGCGGTCAAAGTCGGAGCTGGGGAACCAGGTTTGAGTCTGGATTGTATATATATATATATATATATACACACATATATGCATACATATATCAGGGGTAGCAAGCACTATATAAATGCAAACCTTTTTTCCCTTCTCTATCCCTCCACTATCCTTCTCAATCCAAATAACTGGCTAACATCTCCACCACTCAAATTACTTTCATATTTTCACTATACTCATTCACCACTAATTCTTTATGGGTTCTGGAGTAGCATGCTACTCGCCGAAAAAGCGCTTCAACGCCTCGTCAGGGGTAGTAAGAGCTATATAAATGCAATTACAATACAAAACATACATATATATATATATGTATTTGTATATATACATATATATATATATACACGCATATATATATATATGCAGCCAAGAACTCTCCGAACCTCCACAGCAGCGCAAAGAGCAACAGCAGCGGCGAACAGAGGGAAACAGACCCCAATAGCGATGGCAGGTAGAAATTTATTTCCTTACTTCGTGACGCGTTTCGAGCACAGCCGTGCCCTTGTTCACACACAAAGAACCATTCCGCCATAACATTTTTAAACTGCTGGGTGTGCACCTTCCCGTGTCACATGACCATAGAAATAGAAGAAACCTTCATTAGTGCCATTGACATTTTCTCTTTGCCGGATAAAAAGCTTTCATTACAACGTGTAAACTAAAGATTGCAGCCATTCTAGTTAGATGAAACTTAACAGTATAGTAGAATTGATATTTACCCAGAAAAATAAATAAATAAATCGGGTTAAAAAACGACACATATTAAAACTTATCATTGTGAGACATAAAAATAAACATATATCTAAAATGTATATAAGAATAAATATGCTAAAAATTACACCGACTAAAATATGTATGAAATATAAAAAAATTATATACAAATACATATTCAGTTAAGAACAGCATGTCTGTCATTGTAGACGCTGTTACTATAGTCAGTCCTAACACATATTAATATATCGTAGAAAAACCCTATAAAATTTCATTTCTCAATCACATTGTTTCAGATGTCTCGCAATTGCCCAAGTGCATATCTATTCGGACATTGCTATGTATATATATATATATACACACGCATATATATATATATATACACACGCATATATGTCTGTTTGTATATATCCACACACAAACAGACACAAACATGTCTCCATCTTTGCCTGTAAGCCTTCCCTCCTGTGCTTGCAGCTGCACACGCACACGCACGGACTCTCGCTCTGTTAGCTGGTGTAGATCTGGAGCTGAGCCCCGGGCGTGGCTGGGTGTGTCGAAAGAAGGCGCTGCCATAGCGGCATCAGCAAGTGCCCCGTCCGGATGCCAATCTCCTGTGTCATGGCTAGCCGCTCTCTCCGCCCGCGTGGGAGTGCCTCTTCACCTCAAGACGAGTAATTTTGTTAGCCAAGTGATGCACAAAAGAATTCCTCATTATTGGATTATGGTTCTTATGATACAACAGGCTCACCTTCGCTGTGTCCAGGCAACCAATTCCCGCTGTATCTGCTAAACAATCGCCCTCGGTGAAATGGTTTAGCGAGTAGAGGTAAAGAGTTCGCCTTTCTTAGCTAAGCTCGAGGCCTTAGACTTCGGAAATAGTTTTAGGCCTAAAGCAAAAATAGCCGTCCTCCTAAACTCTTTTTACCGAAGGCATCGGCGTTAAATACAATTTTACGGCTACAGTTCGTGGCTAGCGGTCGCAAAAAACAGTTTTACATCAGATTTATATCAGAAGCATTTGCCCAGAAAATATTTTTCTGGCAATATCAAAGGCTATAGACGTTTGAAACAATTTTACATCTATGCAAGACGACAGCTAACTGCACATCATACCAGAGTCCATACGCATCCTAGAACAAAGGCAAACCCATACCAGAGGCAAACGACCCAGAAACGATTTGTACAACTATATCAGATGCCATAGACACCATGAACTATTTTTACATATATACCAGAGGCAGCTGCCCTAGAAATTATTTTATGACTATACTAGAGGCCTTAGGAACAGAATCGATTTAATAGCTATACCAGAGGCAATAGTTCCATAAACTGTACGGCCTACCAGATTTCGTATGTACCAGAAACCATTTTTTTACAGATATACCAGGGACAACTGTCCCTCAAAACGATTTTAACAGTTATACCAAAGGCACCAGGAATCCATTTTACAGCAATTGTCAGTGGTATAACTGGTATAGTTCAGCCAGAGGACATCACGGCCAGAGGTCACAAACATCTTAATTAATTTTATCGATGTACCAGAAGCATTTTACCCATAAAATATTTTTAAAGCAAACCAAAAGACAAACCCATCAAAAATAGTTTTAAGGTTCCCGTTGAGTCATCCGCAGTGAGCTGGATTTTAGGCAAACCAAGCCTGACCCTGTCACCATCTCTTTCCATAAAACTTCTACCTGTCTTCCCACACTGTTCATTTTGTATATCAATACGCATGGAGAGCCAATCGACCTCCTTGGGATCTCAGTGCATCATTCAGTGGATAAATATATGTTGTGTATACAGGATTCTTCCGTCATTGACATTATAAAATTAATCGTTGTCGTAGGTCCGTTGGGGCCTGAGTGACATTACTTAAAATCCATAGAGAACAGAGTTCCTGCTTCTCCCAGGTAGATAAAGGGAACACCCCAAAGTCTAACTTTGCCCCCAAGAGCTACCATTCAAGTCTTGGTACCCACATATTACTCAAATCCAAATACAGACAGGAAAGAAGTCTTCCTGCTTTCTTAAAGACATAGTCAACTACCCTCAGCCTAGCTCCTGCCCAGGAGTTAACCATTGAGGTTGTTGTCTCTTTTGTTTAAATTTGAAAACCAGCAAGAGCCTGGACTCTTCAATTGTAAGCAAAATCAGTCACCTAGCTACGATTTTCTCACCAGCGCAGGGAACAGTCTCTCTGGAGTAAATCTGCCTACACAGCAGCTAGGCGAAAAATTGGCATTAGGAAGTTTGGTCATCATATCTCTCCAATTCTAGTCACACAGTGAGCCACGAAGTATCTTTAAACTAGCCTGCTATTCCAATAAGGAACGTCACTCTGGCACCTAAAACTATCCTTCCCAGAAATCAGTCATCTCAGATGGCCATCACCAACATCCTATCTCCAGCACCCATTGTCTTGAAATCATAGCCTTCATAAATATATTTTTTCCTCTGCCTCTTCCTCTTTTTCCTTTACCATGATCTTTCCCTTTTCTTGGACATGCCCATCTTTCTATCGACCCACTGTAATGAAATGTAATCTCAGATCTCGCCTGGACCAAGGTATGTACCATCACTTCCCTAGGGCGAGAATATCAGTTCCAAACTTATGGAATATCACACATGCACAGCACTTCCTAAGGTGGGCAAACTTTCAACACTCCCCCAAAGGCAAGGCAAGAAAACAAATTCACATAGGCCTCCTCTAGATCAAGGTAAAACATACAACACTTTCCTAGAGCGAGGTATACTTTGCGCATCACTTGCCAGGAGGGCACTCTCATCACCTCCTACAACAAGGAAAAGACAAATTCATACATATGGAATATATTTATTAACACAATACTTCAATCACGGACAGGCCGAATGCATTAATCATGGCAGACTTCCAACTAGCAAATAACTGATTGAAATAAGCAATCAAAAATGAATATATACGTAGAAATATATATGTGTATGGATGTAAGAATCAGAAAATTAGAAGGAAAGGAAAGCATCAGTAAAGAATCAAGAGACAGTAGCAGAGACACCTCACCGACTGCTTCATCATTCCGCCCCACTTCGCCCAGGGGAGTCCGTTTCTTGGGCCGGGCAGAAGTTCCAGTCGAGACACAAGTCCCCACTCTTCCGCGGCAACACGTCTGTTCCACGGCGTGAACTTCCGTCAGGCTGTCGAAAGCCTCCCCCTTTAATACTAAAAAACGTAGGACGAGACTTCTAGCAAACCTCGCCCTCTTTTCTCATGAGAAAGCTTGTACCAGTCTGCGTCAAGGCCATACCAGCCGTATTATGGCTCCGAGACAGACCGCGCACATTCCTCTTCATAAAATCCAGTTCTTTCTGGTCAGTGAAGTGTGAAAAGCAGATGGAGAGCAAAACATGCCCTCCCCACCTTGCGAAGCTCAGAAAATGGCGACAGTCAAGAAAATGGAGTCGCTTATGCAAACACTATTCTATGCGCAAAAGAGCAGAATTAGTATGCAAAGTAACATGAGATCATGTCAAAGCCTGTCGCAAGCATTGCCCTACTTCTAATATCAGTCTACATTGTATAATAATACGCTAAGCAGATCTGAGATGGTGCTGCTCGATGATCATCACAGGATATCTGACCACACGAGTGGCTCATTCATCACATTCCATCCCATGATCATCGATCAGTACCATCACCAAGAACTAAAATTAAACGATGTGTAAACCATCCCTGGACCAATGACTACTATAACATATTGGCCTAGCATTAAGAACACGAGGACGGAACATAGAAAACAAATTCGGCACGCATTGAATGCAGCAACATAAGAAAATAATGATACACACTACTAATAATATACCACCTAGAATAGAGCGAAGGTATCCAAGATCCGGCAGCCACCCAAACAACCAGTCCCACCACCCTCTATCAACATCTTGTCTGATTTCTTTAGCCAATTTATGCAACGCATCAATATGGGACTGGATAGATAGGGAATGGTCCGAAAGATTAAAGCAACACATGCCTTCAAAATCAGAGCAGCCGTGATCATGTTTCAAGAGTAAATAATCAATCGCAACTCTATTCTGCAAAATAGCTTGTCGTGCTCCACTCATATCTAATAAAAATTCAGATAAAGCAATAGATGTATGGTTAATATTCTTGACCATAAGACAGGCCAACTCACTAACAGCTCTAGCATTATAAATCGCTAAACCTGGTATCCCTACTATTGAAGCAGCTAAACTAATATATTCAGATTTCGATAATAAATGCAGGTTAGAGTCACAAGTGTCAGTCAGTTCAACGGTTTCTCGAGCAGTTCGAACATGAGCCGAAGGGTCCAATGGAAACATCATTAGACTTAATCTAGTAAAAGCACAAGGGCCACCTGTAATGTTCGCTGGGATATAGGAAAAGTCATATTACCACAGGAAAACAACCAACCTACGGGTAATCGGACATGTTTAAAATGACTGGCAGCAATTACTACACTTCTGCATATCATATCATTGCGAACACTGGTACACATCTGATCGTTTCTATAGTGCCATAAAAGTTTCTCCTTTCGGGACATGACTGATGAATTATTGCTCAATTTGAGTTCAGCACACTTGCCAATCAAGTTCGAGTCACAAGTTAGGTTATAGCAGACATCACCTTCGGTGATATTGTAAGTAATAATCTGGGCCATGTTCTTTCCATTATTATTCGTACTTTCAGGGCAGGATCTGCAAAACTCGTAAAGGGACAAATGGGATCGGACATCATGCTCTTTCACTGCACCGTCTGAGTGTGTGACATTGAACGTCTGCAACAAAACACTGGCGGGAGTAGGCACTGTCACAAGGCACGTTGATACTACGTCCAAGACACTGCGCATATTTGACATGCAGAAATATGAACGATTCAGCACTGTCCGCGCCAAGTGCTCCCACACGTTAGTCTTCTGAGTCAGAATCGTAGTCTGTCTGCGCTGGCGGTCGGCCTCTTCACGATAAGGAACCTCTCGTCCCTCTCGGCTCCAGGCGCACCAAGCCAAAAGGAGTCCAGCGAGCACACATACCACACCAGCATACAGAACAATGATCTAGAAAGAACGGAAACACAAACAAGTATTATTCATTCTCGTAAGTAACATTTGTCAGCTGGCACATGTTCCCATTTTTCCTGTCCAGGTTTGATCACTAGTATGACATTATCTTTGCCCGTTGCGATTACTTCTGCCTCTTCGGGGGGGCATTGGGTGACTGTACCCACCCTTTGGCTCCTGGACTTTTATCAGTTGAGCCAAAACCTCCTTCTCCACGTACAGTGAGGAGGGCTGGGGCAGTCCCCTTCTTTACCACACCTCCATATACTGGCATTATCACAATCTGGGCAACTCTGTCACCAGGCTGTACAATCAGATCAGCATCACCACTGTTAAGTAGGATGACTTTAATTTCACCCTGATAATCTGCATCAATAACACCGCCCAGCACTTGGATGCCTTTCAGAGCTAGTCCAGATCGAAGCGCAATTAAACCAAAGTGCTCCGGGGGTATCTGAATTCCAATTCCAGTTTCAACTGGAATAATTTCTCTCGGTCTAATTCTGTACATCTTAAAAGCATGTAGGTCAAGACCAGCAGCTTCTGGCGTTGCTCTGTATGGAGCCAAGGCTCCCGGTACTGTTTCCCAATAAACAATTGTGTTGGTAGCCACAAAAGGCTGAATCTGTAGAGATGGAGTCAACATTCGAGTCAAAGGAGTTTCAGAATTAGCTAATGGTCTATTATTTAAAATTTGCAAAGCCTCATTTAAATTGTCACGCCAATTTTTCAAGGACCCATCAGACAGCTTTTTAAGTTGATCTTTTAACAATCCATTCATGCGCTCAATTAAACCCGCAGCCTGCGGATAATAAGGTATGTGAAAAATCCACTCAATATTGTGCTGCACACAATACCCTTGCACCATTCTCCCTTTGAAATGTGAACCGTGGTCACTTTGGATTTGCAATGGAATTCCGTAATATAAAACTAACAAGTCTAACGTTTTTAAAGTATTCACTTGGGTAGCACGTTTACATGGGAAAGCTAATAAATATCCAGAATATGTGTCTACCTCTGTGCACACGTATTGACACCCTCTGCTCACTGGCAATGGACCTATGTAGTCCATCTGCCAAATCTGTGCTGGTAACTTACCTCTGTTCAGCTGACCTCGCACTACTTGTGGGACTGATCTATGTCGGGCATGCTGACAGACGGGACACTGCAAAATCACAGTCTTGATCAAATCTAAGGGAATATGTATCCCTCTATTGTCTGCCCACCTGCTAGTAATTTGTTCTCCAAAGTGTCTACACTTTTGATGTGCCCACCTCGCAATCCCAACCAAGTCAGAATCCTGCATTTCCACTTCTGCCTCTGAAATTTTTGCTTTGTCATCTGTGAGGGAATTAAACCAACGGTCAAGTGAGTCAATAGAACAATGAGCATCTACATGATATACGGTAACTTCACTTTTGGTCAACATTGTCCAAATTTCTTTCCACAACTCCTTACCCCACACCTCTTTTGTATTGATCATCCAATTATGAGCATGCCATGTCGGAAGCCAAGTCGCTAGCCCATTGGCTGTGGACCAAGAGTCGGTATAAATGTGACATGTTCCGGGTAATTCTTGTCTCAAAACTTGATAAACTGCATAAAGTTCTGCAAACTGACTACTCTTTCCATCTCCAGTAGTAGTTAACAATTTCCGAGTCACAGGATTATACGACACAGCCTTCCAGTGTCTTTTTGCACCAACATACCTAGCTGAACCATCAGTAAACCATACATACTTTCTGTCCTCCACGGACAAATCGCTAAATGGCCTACCCCACTTCACAGGGGATTCCTGTATTTTAGGTACGTCATGCAACATCTCAGTCTCTTCCACTGGCGCCTGCGCCACTCGTTCGTGCAACATTGCAACACCCTTAGGACTTATCCGGGCCCTATCCTGAATGTACCACTTCCACTTGATTACACTTGCTTCCTGTGCATGTCCAATCCTATGAGTTTTAGGGGAACTCATCACCCACTGCATTATTGGAATCTCAGGTCTCAAAATCACATCATGCCCTACGGTTAACTGCTCCGTATCCACAAGAAAAAAAAGGAGTATAACGCTCTCCAGCGTCTGGCAGTTTCTTTGTCCAAAACCCTAAAGGTACTTTAGTTCTTCCCTGTCTCTGCCACAAACTCCAATTCGCATATGGTCCCTGCACTGTTACATTCAGATCAACATCTCCCTCTCGAACTGGCCATAAATCTAAAGCATGCTGAATAGCCTCTTTCGCCAATTCAAATGCCGTTTGCTGTTCTTCATTCCACTCAAACGCATTTTTCTTCTGTGTAACTTTGTACAAAGGGGCCAAGATCTGACTCAAATGAGGAATGTGTTGTCTCCAAAAACCAAACAGGCCTATGAAACTCTGAGTCTCCTTTCTATTCTTCGGTACTGCAAATTCCCTGATCTTTTGTCTCACTTGGGGCACTACTTCCCGATGTCCCTGATGCCATTGGATGCCTAAAAACTTTACACTCTGAGACGGACCTTGCAGTTTGTCGGGATTGATTTCCCATCCTTTACTTTGCAAATGCTCCACAATTCTGTCTAATTGAGTTTGTACTTTTTCCTGCGTTTCTCCCTGTATCATCACATCATCGATGTAGTGACTAAGCTGCACTCCAGGAATGATTGACACTTCATCTAAATGCTCTGCCACCAGCCGATGACAGATCGTTGGACTATGCAAGTACCCTTGAGGTAAATGCTTGAATGTCATTTGTCTACCATCCCATGAAAAACTGAATTGCTCTTGACATTCAGGAGCTATTGGTATCGAAAAGAAAGCATTGGCAATATCAACAGTCGCATACCAAGTCCCTGAGTGTTTCTGTATTCTCTCAATCAAAGTAACTGTATCTGGGACAGCAACAGTCAAAGGTGGTGTATATTTATTCAATTCACGATAATCAAATGTCATACGCCAAGAATTATCACTCTTGCGCACGGGCCATACAGGATTATTCAAAGCGGTAGTGACCGGAGTCACCACACCAGCATCCATCAAATCCTGAATAGTCGCACTGATTTCTTCATGTCCACCAGGAATTCTGTACTGTTTCAAACAAATCACTTTAGTAGCCTGAGGCAATTTCACTGGGGGAATTTTCAAATGACCTACTCTCACAATGCTAGCTGAAATGTATCGTTTTGATCCAAATTGATAATACCCATCTGCTAAGCACAAAGTAATTCCTTTCAAAATATCGATTCCAATTATATATTCCAAAAGGGGCACAATTAACACAGTATATTCTTTCTTTGGTATCCTCCCTATTTTCAAATGAATATTTGTTTGCACTGCCGGGGTCTCTTTTCCACCCAAACCTGTAATGGTGAAATACTGTCCACTAAATTTCTTCGGTTTTCCATGAATCAAAGTGGCCTCCACTCCAGTATCTACTAATGCTCGGGCCTTCTGAACATTACGATGTCTCCAATGAATTTCTATGTCAACGTAAGGTCTGTTATCTTTGCGAGCCCACCTCTGTACCGGAGCTTGACCGATTTCCTAGTCTGTCTTGTATCGGTCTTTTGCCCAAGACAAATCAGGATATACACTGTCGTATTTGGGAGGAAGAAAATCTTCTGCCGTTCTCCTCTCCCTCACAAGCCAATCATCTTCCGAATCTCTCACAGCCTTTCAGCCAGAGAAGGTAGATTCCTCCCCCTCCCGGCGCGGTTTCTCCCTGTCCCGGCGCGGTTTCTCCGGCGCTTCATTGTCACTCGTGTCAGATTGTATTTGCTCTCTATCCTGTTTATGGACCTTCCTGCTTCCTTCTTTCTTATCTAAACCTCTCTTTTGGTACAAGTTCCACAAACTTGGAGTAGGTACTCCGTCTATCAGTTCTCTCTCCACACCGTCACTTAGTAAGGCCATAAACAAATCTCTTCTAGACAGCCTGTTATTATCCGTACGATTCTCAGACCTAGAAGGTCTCTCTGTTTTTATCCACTCACCCAGTTCGCCTAGCTCACGAACTGCCTCAACCACCTGAGCCAAGGTGTTACCAGTCTGGTTAATCAATAATGTCATCATCACCTGTTTGTAAGCAGGAGGAGCGGTACGAATTATTTTATTTCGCACAGACGTATTCAACACTCCTTCCATGAGCCTATATGCCTGATCTAGGAAAATAGAGGTCTTCATCACCTCCTCTTTCAATCTCTGTATCGCGTCTCTCAGAGTATACCAGGGTTTCTCATTCACTGGCCAATCTGACTCTGTCGGGTACTTGTGACTGCATCCAGTCACAGCCAATTGTAACAAACTAGTCTGGTCTTCATCAGTATAATTTCTAAAGTGTTCTTGTACTGTAGAATCTAAACTAAGCGTACAAAATTTGACTGCATCTCCGTGGTCTAACATCACACCAGCAGCTCCCAAGTCATAAATGCGAACCATCCATGCAAGTAATGATTCCCCAGGCTTCTGCCGAAACCTATCTGAAATATCATTAATCTCCTGCTGAGTAAAATCTTCCATACTATCCATGGACACTCCCTGTGGAAAATTCGGACTACCTTGAATCTTTCGGCGGTAAATAGGTTGCGCTTGAACCACTTTACGCTCCACTGCCTCATCCTTTTTCTTAGTCTGAACGGGCTCATCAACCTTATCACATTCTCCGTTCGAGTCCGAGAACTCCGAAGAATCCCAAATATTCCCGTCCCACTCTTCAGGATTCCAATCAATTCCAGCCTTTGAAATAGCTAAATGCACTTTTCTTTTATTAACTCTTCCTCTTCTATTCCTATACTTGTATTTAGCAATACGAACTGCGGCTCTCTCGGCTACAGTCTGATAAGTCTCTAACTTATCCAACAACAATTTATTCTGACAAGTTAACAATGTAGAAGCATTCCTATTTTCAACACTTTGTTTCTCTAATTTGTCATACTCATTTTGCAATTTGACACATTTTTCATGCATAATTCTGTAAGCATTTAGGAGAATCCAACCCCTCCTTCCTAATGTAGAGAGTTCTTCTCCTTTCTGTATAGGCACTTTCTGCAAACACGCAACCACTTGGGCTGGTTCAACGTCAGCCAAACACGCACTCCAATTCTCACTCAATCCAGCACAATGAGCCCACTCATGGGCAAGCAACTCATACGGAGTAATTTCCCATCCGGGAATTTCAATTGGTAGTTGGGAGTCGGCCTTCGATTTTCTAGAAAACATAGTTCTTTTTCCCCTTAATTCCACCCCTTCGATCCTGTGAGTCACGACGCCAAAATGTAATGAAATGTAATCTCAGATCTCCCCTGGACCAAGGTATGTACTGTCACTTCCCCAGGGCGAGAATATCAGTTCCAAACTTATGGAATATCACACATGCACAGCACTTCCTAAGGTGGGCAAACTTTCAACACTCCCCCAAAGTCAAGGCAAGAAAACAAATTCACATAGGCCTCCTCTAGATCAAGGTAAAACACACAACACTTTCCTAGAGCGAGGTATACTTTGCGCATCACTTGCCAGGAGGGCACTCTCATCACCTCCTACAACAAGGAAAAGACAAATTCATACATATGGAATATATTTATTAACACAATACTTCAATCACGGACAGGCCGAATGCATTAATCATGGCAGACTTCCAACTAGCAAATAACTGATTGAAATAAGCAATCAAAAATGAATATATACGTAGAAATATATATGTGTATGGATGTAAGAATCAGAAAATAAGAAGGAAAGGAAAGCATCAGTAAAGAATCAAGAGACAGTTAGTAGCAGAGACACCTCACCGACTGCTTCATCATTCCGTCCCACTTCGCCCAGGGGAGTCCGTTTCTTGGGCCGGGCAGAAGTTCCAGTCGAGACACAAGTCCCCACTCTTCCGCGGCAACACGTCTGCTCCACGGCGTGAACTTCCGTCAGGCTGTCGAAAGCCTCCCCCTTTAATAATAAAAAACGTAGGACGAGACTTCTAGCAAACCTCGCCCTCTTTTCTCATGAGAAAGCTTGTACCAGTCTGCGTCAAGGCCATACCAGCCGTATTATGGCTCCGAGACAGACCGCGCACATTCCTCTTGATAAAATCCAGTTCTTTCTGGTCAGTGAAGTGTGAAAAGCAGATGGAGAGCAAAACATGCCCTCCCCACCTTGCGAAGCTCAGAAAATGGCGACAATCAAGAAAATGGAGTCGCTTATGCAAACACTATTCTATGCGCAAAAGAGCAGAATTAGTATGCAAAGTAACATGAGATCATGTCAAAGCCTGTCGCAAGCATTGCCCTACTTCTAATATCAGTCTACATTGTATAATAATACGCTAAGCAGATCTGAGATGGTGCTGCTCGATGATCATCACAGGATATCTGACCACACGAGTGGCTCATTCATCACACCCACCCATCTCAAAAGTCTGTATTTGTCTCTAAAAAAGTTTTCTTCCCAACATTACTGACATCACTTTCCGTCAAATTGCCAAATTGGAAACTCATGACTATGAAAAATGATAAACAGATACTGTCTTTGGGTCAAAATACCATGGAGAAACCCACCATTGAATCTATGAGGGGTGAACAGTTGGGGATGCTGAAAGTCTATGTGAACGGTATGAATTGAACACCTATAATGGTACATTGGAGATGTCTGATTTGCCTGTTACCATAGATAAATAATGAGAAAGATACATTACAGTGGCCAAACTGAATGAAATGGGCTTTAAAACTGATGTTTACAGTAAAAATGGTTTTAGACCAAAATCACACACCGTACCCACTGACAACATAGTTGAGTTCCATAAATTAATGATAATACACCTCAAACACATGAGGACGAGACACTATAGGGAACACAAAAATAATTTAACCTGGTCACAATATCAGGCACTGCGGAATGTGGGGCAAGACCCAACTGTAGTGATCAAACCCTCGGACAAAGGGGGAAATGTGGTGATATGGGCAAAGAATGATTACATCAGGGAAGCTACCCAGCAACTAGGAGACCATGAGTGCTATCAGAAAGTAGATCCATGTATCATAGACATTTGGTGAAGCAGTTTAATGATGTGTTGGCTAAATGGAGAGATATGGGAATTTTAGACAATGCAGAATACCTTTTTCTCAAAATAGATTATCCCCAAATTGGCACACTATACGTACTACCTAAAATCCACAAAAATCTATAAAGGCCCCCTGGGACCCTGGGAGACCAATAGTCTCTTCAAAAGGATGTTTGTTTGAGAAGATATATATATATATATATATCACAACCAAGGCCCCTTGAACGGAAGAACCGGGCACACACACAGGCTTGCTTCTGACCAGCAGATTTATTAGGACGGCATAATGCATTTCGGAATAGTTCCTTCATCGGATGCCTTCCCCAAACAAACAGTGCTGCCGGAGTCCAATGTTAAAATGATGCCTGCATCGCTCTGATAGGCGGAGAACACACGGTGGGCATGGCATGGATTCGAACACCTACGGTAAGTACCTTCCCCCAAGTGGATAGTGTTCACGTTCCCGCCAATTGCACCTGTGTTATAGGCATTACACTGCTGGTCCCACAAACCCTCACCCTGCCGCTTCTGTCTCCTCTGGAAATCCTGGTATGGAATATCGGACCAACTTTGATCCCAACTGCTGCACTACTTAAGGGTGGGGTGCCCAAGGTGCATAGTGGCCACGCACCGAAATACCACAACCAAGGCCCCTCGAACGGAAGAACCGGGCACACACACAGGCTTGCTTCTGACCAGCAGATTTATTAGGACGGCATAATGCATTTCGGAATAGTTCCTTCATCGGATGTCTTCCCCAAACAAACAGTGCTGCCGGAGTCCAATGTTAAAATTATGCCTGCATCGCTCTGATAAGCGGAGAACACACGGTGGGCGTGGCATGGATTCGAACACCAACGGTAAGTACCTTCCCCCAAGTGGATAGTGTTCACGTTCCCGCCAATTGCACCTGTGTTATAGGCATTACACTGCTGGTCCCACAAGCCCTCACCCTGCCGCTTCTGTCTCCTCTGGAAATCCTGGAATGGAATCTCTGACCAACTTTGATCCCAACAAGTGTTGCTGGATGTTCGAAGACAGCGGCGGTGCAGCAGCTTTCCAAACATTGAAAAATGGTTTTAGACCAAAATCACACACCGTACCCACTGACAACATAGGTGAGTTCCATAAATTAATGATAATACACCTCAAACACATGAGGACGAGACACTATAGGGAACACAAAAATAATTTAACCTGGTCACAATATCAGGCACTGCGGAATGTGGGACAAGACCCAACTGTAGTGATCAAACCCTTGGACAAAGGGGGAAATGTGGTGATGTGGGCAAAGAATGATTTCATCAGGGAAGCTACCCAGCAACTAGGAGACCATGAGTGCTATCAGAAAGTAGATCCATGTATCATAGACATTTGGTGAAGCAGTTTAATGATGTGTTGGCTAAATGGAGAGATATGGGAATTTTAGACAATGCAGAATACCCTTTTCTCAAAATAGATTATCCCCAAATTGGCACACTATACGTACTACCTAAAATCCACAAAAATCTATAAAGGCCCCTGGGACCCTGGGAGACCAATAGTCTCTTCAAAAGGATGTTTGTTTGAGAATATATATATATATATATATATATATATATATATACCCCTTCGTTTTTCCTCTATTTGATACATTACCCAGTTATTTGATGAACAGTGCTGACTTTATTTAAAAAAACACATTATGTGTATATATAGAACCGAGAATCTCTTTGTTTACCATGGATGTGAGCAGCTTATATACATGCATCACGCATGAACAAGGTATCTTGGCATGTAGAGAATTTTTGAAGGTTAGACCACTTACCATGTATGAACATACACAGGTACTGTTACAGATGATTGAGACATGGCAGACAAATTGTTTCATGGGCTGGTGGGAGAGGCATGGGTTCAATGATGATAGACTCACCAACTAAGTTCAAGTTTAATATAGTTTATTAGTTAATTAAAACCATAAACATGTACAAAGCATGCATCTAGCATATTTACAAGATTAAAAGAGCAATATAAAAAAGAACATTACATTTCCAGTTATAAAATAATCCAGTTATAAAAACCAACAATTCATTTCACGATAAATACATTGTTCCTAAAGAAGGTTAGAGGAGGCCTGCGTAAATGATACCCATAAAGTGTGTGGAACTTGGCCGAGGCCTTCCAGTAATGTAGCCCCCAGGGTCTTAATGAATCTGTGGGACATTGTTGATTTTGGTAAGCCCACCTTAAACACCCATTCATGACCTATTCGAAGTAAGCTGACCACTACACATAAAGTGTGAGGTGCATTTGTACAACTTCAACAAGGCCGAGTAGGGGATAAACATACCCTAGCAGCCCACTGAGGCCTTAATATACGGAGAGGGGGGTAGGGAACTGCCATGCTCCTAGCAGCCCACCATAAGCCTAAGTGTGCGGCACAGCTAAGCTGAATGGTGTACTATTGAGCCTGTGGTGACCAAAGCTTCTTCTATGCTTGGTTTAAAACCTCCTTACTCTTGACACCTGCTTCTAGACGTAACCTCGGCAAGGCGGGGTAGGGGAATGGGATACCACCAGCAACCCACCAATGGCCAAGACATATGGCACATCTGCACAGGGTACTCACCAATTATTTTCATAAGGTGTCCCTATGGCTCTGTTATATAGATTGCCTGTCCAATAGGATCTAAATGAGTTCCTGGAAATACTCAAAGATAACAACTATAACGGTTGATTGAGTATGGAGATAAGTACAACTAGCATCTGTTGCCTGAATTTGAGGGTAGAAATAGTGAGAAGCCGCATACATACTTCTCTGTACAGAAAGTCCATGGCTGGCAGTAGCATACTTCACGCAGTCAGCTGCCACCCATAACATATCAAATGGAATATACTGTATGGGGGATTGGTCCATATAAAGAGAAACTGCCATACGGAAAGAAGGCTATGAGGTTGCAAAAAATGAACTCATAAAAAGGATGTCAGCTAGCGTCTGGCCCTTAAAGATACTCAGAATAGCAGAAAACACAGCTAAGAGTTCGAAGAGGGAACATCTTATTTTCAAATCTAACCCTGAAACACCTAAGGAAGGGACCATGGAACAATTAAGCAAAACAATTAGACTTATAACCACTTTCTCTTGTCAGTACAATGTAAAAAGGAAGAAAATGTGAAGATATTGGGACATTTTGCTCAACGATACACTAAATACAACTTTTTGGGGGCCAAGTCCTCAGATAACATTTTGGAAGGCTAGTACCATAAAGGATAAGGCAGTATGTAGTCATCTTGATGACACCGTGGAGGAGAAACAAAGTATCTGTGGCTTCCTCCAATGCAGAGGTTGCAAAGCATATAGCTATAGTTCCAAAGTTTCAAACTATGAGGTTCCACATAGAAAGGAAAGGTATAGGATTAATCAGTATCTGACATGTACATTTGAGTTTACCATTTACGTGATATCATGTCCGAGTCCCATGAGGTACATAGGCAGTACCACTTTTTCTATGAGCAAATGTATCTTACAACATCTAAGGGGCAGCACAAAAAGATCAGAAATATCCAGTTGCAAGACATTTTGAGATATGTCATAATTCAAACTGTACAAAAGCAACCTTTTTGGCATTGACATAGAAATATAAGGGAAGGCGATAGGGAGGCCGCCCTTCATAGATTGGAGTCACGCTAAATAATTGATTTAGAAACCTGTTAACCTAATGGTCTGAATGTTGGTGAAGATCTATATGTGCATTTAAATATGGGTAAAAGAGGTCTAACCTGCCTTTGTTTCAGTTTTTTAATTGTACATAGTGTTTTAATTTGAGAATTTTAGAGCATGGTCAAAGTTTGGTCTCTTCAAGGGTTTTTTTAAGTTTTATTCCCCGGTGTTTGTGTGTGCCAGATCATTAATTTTGGCGTTTTCCCTTTTTCCAGTTTATAGAGTTCTCGCAATAGGGCTGAATCTGCAGGAAAAATCAGTGTCTCAGAACTGGGTTCTTTAATATCTTAATGATATGGAAAGTTGGGGACCAGCACTGCTGTGTGGATCACCATCTTCAGGTCACATCACTAACATGTCGCTTTCATAAGTGCATAGCTCTCTTTGGCATTAGACTTTTTATCATATGTTTTTTTTGTAACTAGGACAAAGTCAGGGTTTAGTTGATGCGGATTCCACCCAATTGGGTTATATGATATTGTACATGACAACATGTTCAAACATTGGACCTCTTTCAGTGAATTCAAGGCATGATGGGTAATGAACAATGTTCCATGATATACCCAGTGATTAAAGTATAAAACATGGACAATGCCATTACTTAATACTAGATAACATGATGCTCTTTCATTTGGGTCACGCTTATGTTATAGTTGAAGAGAGTACATTTGTTAGTACTAACCACCTGGGTTCTTAAAGTATTATAGTATATGACACATTGTGCAGTTTTCTGTGTATGATTTAAAGTGATCCCCCTTGTATGGGGTAGAAACCGCATGAATTGTGTTCTTTTTGAAACTGAAATAGAGCCTGGGACTCTTACATCTGTGAAAGACAGCATTTTTAACATCTGGAATGGCACACAGTGTTACTAAGACCTGGAATGAATTGTATTTGATTAATATTCTCCGACATCGGGGATTGGTGATCTTTGTTCTTTACAGAAAGTTTGCTTTGCAGGCCATTTACATTGTTCAAGAATAGTCCTTTTTCACTTTGTATGTAACGGGCAAATCCATATCACACATGAGAAAGATTGGAGTGAGAAAGATTTGAGCATTGAGTCGAAACGCGTCTGTCTGCTTGCATGCAAAAATAAAATAATTCATCAGAAGCTGACATCGCCTCACGTGAGTATGCCCCGCTATGCTCTTTATAGGAGCTGGTCTCCACCTAAACTTGGGACCTACACAGAGTGCTCTGCTTCTTTTTTGCTTAAGCAAAACCAACAACACTAAATCTGCTCAGATCTGGAGTAAAACCCCACATTTTGATGCTGTTTAGGGACTAGTTCTATGGCCTTCTTCAGTAGCATAGATCAAATGTCTCCCTTCAACAAATGTAGCTGTGTGTGTTTTATTCTGGGAGTTGGCGTTGTTGAAGGATGTAGAATGCATCCCAGCGTGTGATCGCAGTGAATGACATCCTGAACCCATTTGTCTGTATTGATTGCCTTCCAAAGGTGTTGTAGAAGGTAAATATTTTGCCTGCTACAGGGCTTGCTGTTGTTAGACTGCATCTCTTGGTATCCGGAGATTGTTAGTGACCGCAAACATCCTGACCTTCTGGCTGGGGGTTAGATTTCTGTGGTTGTCCTGAATAGGATTGTTGCTGCTGTCTATAGGACTTTGGCTGTTGATGTGGCTCATAGTCCTGGCGGTATTGCAGAGGTTAATAGGTGGGTTGATATGGTGAATACCTGTACCTCTGATATAAATATTGGTATCATGGCTGTCTGCCTCGTCCTCAAAAGGCCTTAAATCTTCACTGTTGTAAAACTCGTTGTGATCTGGCAGTTTCTGTATCTGCTTTGATACCCTGAAGCATGTCTTCTGCATACTTCTGAAATAACCACTCCCCATCGAAACGCATGTTCAATGTTTTGTGTTTGGAACTGTAATCTAAAGGAGGTGGCTCTCAACCATCCTTGTCGGTATAACACTGCTGCAGCAGCTAGCTGCCTGAACCCTATGTTTGATGAGTCTATTACCGAATTAATCTGTGCTGCTGATGACTTTTCTCTTTCATGGAGGATCATTTTCACCTCCTGTTTTTTATCTTCTGGCAGCAATTCCAGATATGGGGTTGTGTTGGACTACATTTGCTGGTCATACCTGCCTACAGTCGCCATGGCATTAGAAGCCCTTATAGACATAGCAGCCATAGAGGAAAATCTCTTCCCTGCCATTTCTGTCCTTGGCCTTCTCTGTCTGGTGGTGCTGTGAAAGGCACCATCAGGTTTCTGGACCTCCTTTGAGCTACCTGTATAATAACTAATTCTGCCCTAGGGTGACCTAGGAGGCATACTGGCGAATTTCAGGAATTTTATATATCTTATCTATCCGTGTTGCCACTGCTGCCTCTGTACCTGGCATCTGTATCAGCTTTCTACCTTCCTGCCAGATGTGGTCTACTAGGGGGGTTGACTTGATTGACGTCTTAGCTGCTTCCTTTAATTCATAAATGAAACATTCAGTTTCCTTAACAAGGAAGGCCGAACCTTTTGCCCGCTCTATCAACCAAAGAATGAAATTTGCTAACATGCTCTGGTGGGGAATCCACTGGTGGTGGAGTTGGTGGATTTGTAATTCCTAAAATGTAATCATTCCATTTGTTTCCCGTAGGTAGGTTAGTTGGGTGTATTTCCTCCTTGTCAACATCTATATATTGCGCATCATCATCTGAGGTATCTTCTTGGATGGGTGGTTGAGGTACATCTAGGAGCTGCTGCACTGGTTGCAGAGTCTGAGGAGGGTGATAATCTGCCTCTTGAGATTTTTGTGGTGCAGGTAGTATAGGAGTAGATGCTTGCTGAGGCGGAACAGATGATGTTACCTACTGAGGACCAGTCGGAAAATAAGAATAGTTGTGCGCCATTATGTATGTTAGGTCCTTAACCAGATCCACCGGTACCCGCATTATGGGCCTTTAGTCATAAGTTTCATATACAGACTCAAATCGATCTTAATGATGGTCATAGTATTCTCTGTCTTCCCATTGTTGGGGGGTGAACTGTGAGAGGTAGGACTCTTGTTGTGGGGAATGTCCCAGTTCCTCTTCTGTATCCAGGCTTTTTAAGTCTATTTGCCCAGGACTATGAGCTGTACCAAATGGGTCATCTGGATCTGATTCTTCCTCCACTTTTGTGTTCAAGAATTTTGCTAGAGATTGAGGTGGTATGTTGCTTGGAGATGTATGCTCCGGGCATAATGGAGTTCTAGGTTGTATTGTTATTTGAGTCATCGACGGTAGTGTCATCAGTGGGGCACCGTTGATAGGGCTGAGGTCCTAGTGTTGTCAGAGGGAGTTTTTTCAAAAGAATTGCCTTTACACAGTCGTGGATGGAGTCACTAACGAGTAGGTCATCGGTGTCATTGACTGACATTTATGGATCTAGTGTTGATGGGTCCATAGGTTCCTCACATTGACTTCTAGCCTTTCTAGATGTTGAAGAGGATTCGCAATGGGAGTCATCGACAGGGTGACCGTTGACGGAGGGTTTACCTTTTGGTTTTTTGCCAACGGGGATGATGGTGGAGACCTGAGGTTGGAGAGTGCCTCTTGTTCTTCTCTTTTTCAGGTGAAGACGAATCTGATGATTTCTTAAGTGCCTTTTTAGGCATTTTTCCCTTACATCTTTAGGCTTAGATAGAGGACTCTGTATCAACAGGCTTTCTTTTTCTCCTTTTCTCTCAGATTTATTCATCCCCTGAGGTGAGGTGTTCAGAAGCTTTGTTTTTCTGAATCCATCTGAGCAGTCTTCGCTCATGATCACTGAATGACTTTTCTGCATATCTTGCAGTCGTTGGCTTCGTGGTCTGGATAAAGGTACTATATACATCTCTTGTGAGGGTTATCTGAGAAAACCCTAATTTTCCCACAAGCATCACATGCCTTGAAAATGGCTTCATTTAGATTTCTCTACTGTCACTATTTTTCAGAGGCAATAGGTTTAAGAGAACCCCTACAGCCTAAGTAAACATCCAAAAGTTGAATAGTTTGTTCTCTGAGAAAGAGCAAAGCTCTAGAAGTATCTTCCACACAACATATGGTAGAAATCTGAGGGGTAAACTCCTCTTTAGAGGGGTGAGTCATACAACATTCTTACCAGGCCCGGGCGGAGCTGGCGTAGTTGCACTATGCGGAGTTCCACGGAGTTGGGCAAAAACTCCGCTCCGTGCCTCCACCCCCCCAATAAATATATTTTTTAAATAAATAAATTAGATAAAACAACACACTTGCCTTTATCACAGTGTCTCCCGGCTGCCCTCCTCCTCGCCGTGGTCTCTTCTGCAAACCGAAAACCCTACGTCAGACGTATGTCTTGTAGGACTGTGCGCGCATGCGCAGTCCTACCACAACGTACTTTTGACGTACGTCTGACGTAGGGGTTTCTGCAGGAGAGACCACGGCGAGGAGGAGGAGGGTAGCCCGGAGACGCAGCGATAGAGGTGTGCTTTTTTTATCTTCTTTATTTATTTATTTTAAATATTTATTGGGGGGGGTGGAGGCGGGGAGCTTTTACAGTGAGGCCTAGGGCTGAACTCTGCTCCGCTGCGGAGTCGGAGTTTTGACTAAACTCCGCGTTCTCAGCGGAACGCGGAATAGGCAAAAATCCGCAAGCTCCGCCAGCAGAGCGGAGTTCTCTGCCCGCCCCTAATTCTTACCTCATTGGCTGAGGTTCAGACCTTTTATAATGAGGTGGATATGCCAATAAAGTGGGCACTGCCTGTGGCCTTTACAATTATCAGTGCCTTTGGACTGCTATTTCAAACTTACCAAGCGACTCCCACTTCAACAATGGGGAATGATTCAAACATGTGAATCTATTAAATATCCAGTGCAGGAGAACTGAGGTTTACATCAGCTGCCTTTTACTGTGTTCACAGATATATAATCTGGAGGAAACTAGGAGAGGAGCACAGACACCTCACGTTTACCATATTCCTTGTATTCTATATTCACAATTATCTCTTCTGCAACAAATTAAAAGAGTTTGAGCCCCATACACCTACACCACCAGCAGTTTGATAAAGTCACAAATATCACATCTGAAATAAATTAGGGGAAGAGCGCTAACATCTCACCTGTTGTCATACCTTAGTTACAAATGTATATCCTCTTGAGGAACTTAGACGTGCAGAAGAATTTCAGAGCAGAAGCATCTCACGTTGCAATTATTTGCATTAATTGAGCAATGGAATTTTATATATCTATCTCTCTCATTTTGGCACCAATCGCTGTATCCCCTTTTCACAAATATCTTCTCCGGAACACATTTGGAGATAGAGCAAGAACCTCAGAGTTAGGCCAGTCCTCACATAGCATCTTCACAAAAAATCATCTGGAGAAATTTAGGAGAGTGCAAGCATCTCAGATTTATTTAATTTTGTTTTATACCATATACACAAATATTTTTACTGGAACAAATTAGAAGAAGAGCATGGCCATCTCACATCTGCCCCAGCCATCTTAAACTATAGCTAAACATATATTTTCTAGTACAAATGAGGAAGGTGTGAGCAATTGAAATTTACACAAGTAATTACATAAAAAATCTGACCAAAGGAAATGAAATAGCACAAGCATCTCCTTTTTACACCAGCTGCCTTATACTATGTTCACCACTATTTTCTCTGGAGCAAATTAGAAGGGTGTGAGCAACTCAGATTTACACCAGCCATCCTAGACCATACATACAAATATTTCTTCTGGAGCACATTAGGAAATATTGAAAGTATAAGAGACTTACACCAGCAGTCATGTATCTTATTCACAAATATCTTATCTGAATAAACTTCGAGAAGAGCGTGAACAGCTCAGATTTGCACTAGCTCACTTTTTTCATATTCATGAATATTTCCTCTGTAACAATTTGAGAAAAGTGTAAAAGCTATAAAAGTTACTTATTTGTAGTCCTTATACTGCATCGTAGGAATCTTCATTGAAAGAATAAACAATAAAAAATTATGTGCTGCCTGTGTGGACCCCGGAGCACTTTTTTATATATACCATTTGTGAGAAGCTTGGTCAGTATATGGTGCTCACTATGTAAGTGTAGCACCCTGCACTAACCCAGGCGACCTTTATGGTGATTTTAGGGGGTTAGATAACCATAGAAAGCCCTCTAAGTGGTAGCTGTGGAGAGCAGCCTTCAGGCTTAATCTAGTAGGAGTGCAAAGCAGCTTGGTTCACCAGTATCTAATCGTTTAGTGTAGGCTAAATGAAAAAGAACCACACAGTGTACTTATAAAAATAACTATTTATTACAATCACTCACTAATACATTACGGTATCTTCTACCCGGAGATATTCACAATGCACACAATAATTTGGACATAGGACAGCAGTTAGCACCAATACACAGTCCTCCCCAGAGGGGAGACAGACTATATACCAAATACGTAGGAAGTGAACCACGCCCTAAGTCAAGACAGTACCCAGGAGATGTAGAAGAGTCGGGGACCCAAGGAACCACCCCAGGTGAGAGTCGTGGAACCCCCCAACGGTCAGGTGAAAGAGAATAGTTGACCGTACACTCAATACTGTTCAGCAGGTACGTCGTGGTTGCAATCTTACCACTGAAGGACGAAAGAGTCTGTTGGAACTCAGAAGCGAGTTCGGAGCGAAGAGTACCTGAAAGCAGAGGGGACAGAGTCTATGCCACACCGGGACGTCCAGGAGGCGAGGATGACGAAGGCCACTCGAGTTCAGGAAGACAAGTAAAGTGAAGAGGCTTCAAGCTTGGGGACACCGAAGCTGTAGCCGTGCCTGAGCCACTAGGATGCTGAGGACAACAGAGTCGGTCCGTCCAACCAACCGTGTCGGCACGGGTCAGTTATAGCAGGGACAGACTCGTCGACAGAACCTTTCAAAGGGTACGACTCGGTTTAGCACGAGTCAGTCGGGGTAACCATTGCGGTCACCAGGTGATTGAAGTGATGCAGCGACACGGTGCACAGGGGTTCGGTTCCAAGGCACTCTACGAATAATGCTGGCCTCAACTCGATGAGAGGACAGCTCAGGCCTCGAGAGAACGCAGAACCACCATCTGTGTTGCAGAGCCTTGTGGAGTCCGTTGGAGCCCAGGTTCGACAAACCAGTTGAGCTTGTTGCGGTGCCTGCGTATGCAGGGGAGTGACTCCTTCACTCCAAGGGAGATTCCTTTAGATGTCTTTTGAGGTCCACAGGCCCAGGACGGAACCTGTACAAAACACGGACACTGAGGTTGTAGTGCGCTTGCAGGACGACGAGAACAGGAGTCGACAGAGTCTTCTCCGTTGCAATCTTGGTGCAGAAGGACGATGCGGTCAGTTCAGCACGGTCAGCACGACTCAGCCAAGATGTCCAGACGGTCAAAGAAGAAGTGGATTTGGATCTGAATCGAATCCCACGACAAATCTAGGGACCCACCCACAGGTAGGCCCTTAAGTACCCTAAGGTGAGGGTTGGGACGATTCAGAGGAGGGGTCGAACAAAGGGGAAGATACTCCCATGTCCTTTGTCCAGCTTCGCGCCAGAGCGGGGAGCCACCGGCTCCCTGATCTGGTTTGAACTGGACTATGCAAGGAGGGCACCAAATGTGTCCTTCTAGCAGACAATGTGGCGCTGGCAAGCGCTTCCGCCCCAATACACTAAGTCCTGTCTGGGAGATGGTCACACCTCCCTGCGACAGGAAACCTATTGTCCTACATTCCCATGCTCAGGCTTGGCCCAGCAGCAGGAGGGCAGAATTGGGTCTGTGGTCGGCAGCAGCCCTAGAGTGCTGTCGGGCTCTGTTAGATCGGTCCCAGGAGCATGGAGGGCCTCCCGGAGGGGCTCTACCGTGGATGGAATCATACCTCCAACACTGGTTACGGTGTTGGGGTATGATTCCAACATGTTTGATACCAAACATGCCCAGGTTCGTTCCAGCCAGTTTAGAGATGGTCATCACGTAATGACGCAATGCCCCTCTATATGTTATATGGCTGATACACTTACAACCCGGGAGAATGGACTCTGTAGGCTGTAGGGGTGTCCTGCTTATGCAGGGGCACCATCATACTTAGAACCGAGCACCCTGCCTTCGGGACTGGAAGGCCTGCTAGAGGGGTGACTTATGGGTCTCAAGTGCGTGAGCGGGAGATATAAGGACACTTATATCTCTTGTGAGTGGTGCATGCACCAACACACACAGGCTGCAATGGCAGGCCTGTTGTGGTAGTTTGGAGGGTCCACCCTAGGTGGCATACTACATGCTGCAGCCCATAGGGGACCTCTGGGGTACTCATGCCCTAGGTACCTGGGTACCATATACTAGGGACTTACAAGGGTGCCCAAGTAGCCAAATAGGAATGTACCAAGGTACTTCCCATAAACAATTTAAGGAGGAAGTACACTGACTGGGGTCCTGATTACAGGATCCCAGTCAGACTAGTCAGAAAATAGTTGAACACCAGCAAAAAGTGGGAGTAACCATGAAAGCAGATCCTACTTTCCTACACAATTCATTTTAAAGTTCCATGGAGTGTTAATGTCCATCTGATTTCATGATAATCAAACATCCTGTGATAGCCTAACAGAGACTTAATTTCTTTTTCTGGGAGAATAAAATGACTCTGAATACCAATTTCAAACATGTATTGCAAGATTATTGCACAGAAAACGTAAAGTTGTATGAAGAAGGGAAAAAGAAATGCAGCCAGATAGGCTTATATTGTAAAAAGATGAAAAAAGTAAAGCTTCTTTAAGAATCTATGAGAAGTCCTTAACCATAGTGCACCCTACTGGCAGTTTGCCTTAGAAAGCCAGTTCTGTTTTTTACGGTATGCATGTAATGATTCACAAGATACTATTCACTTTCGAAAGCCCAACAATAAAAGCCGGGGAGGTGTGCGGTTTGCTTATAACTTCAATGAAGATTCCTACAATGCAGAACCAGGACTACATGTGAGAAAACCTGTTGTTCTGCATCGTAGGATCTTCATTGATAGTCATAAACACTGAATAGAATAACAAGCTTACCCAAGCCTCAATATGCAGCTGTTGGGCAGCAGAAACAGAATGTTCTATTTGAAAACATTTCTTAATATTTCTTGGCCCATTTTAGCATCAGCCTGCACATTAGAATCTAAACAATAATGTTTAGTTAATTTGTGACAGTACTTCCAAGTAGCTGCTTTACATATGTCAGCTGTAAGTACATTTCTAAGGGCCAGATGTATCAAAGGGTTTTATCCATTTTGTGTCTATGAGAAAATATGTTCGTACATAAGGCCCTAAGCCACACTGTAATAGCTGCTATTCCTCTGGTTGTGTGTGCACTAGGTTTATCTGGTAATGGTATGTTTGCTAATTTAAAACATAATGTTGTGCAAGGCACTAACCATCTAGCTATAGATTGTTCAGAAGTGGCTAAACCTTGTCGTACTGGACCATAATTAATAAATAGTTGAGATGTCTTTCTCAAATCTTTTTTTTTATCCAAGTAGAATCTTAGTACTCTTATAACATCTTCAAAGATTACAGAGCCCTTTCTGCGGATGTTGAATGATTGGGAATAAATGTAGGAAGAGTAATGGTTTGATTGATTTGAAAACTGGAAACCACCCAAGGGAGACAAAATGGATGGGTTCTCATGACTACTCTGTTAGAATGAGAAACAGAGTATAGCTCAACTACTGATAGTGCTTGTATTCTATATACTCTCCTATCTGAAGTAGTAGCTATTAAAAATGCTTTTTCCACAATAAATGCTGCAAAGAAGATTAAAGTATAGATTTGAAAGATGAACTCATTAATTTGGAGAGTACTATATTTAGCTCCCAAGGTGGGTCCTTTATCCTTATTAAACACAGAGGCCAAAATTCTGGGCAAAATCAGAAGCAACAGACTGTCCCCCCTGTTGACTGGATTCGTGCACCTCAATCAGAGTGGATTTATTTCCAGACGTAAGACTCATGTAAACCTCAGATGTTTATTCCATGTAATAGATAGGTGCCCACATAATGGGCAGTGGACTTTGACTGCCTCTCTCTACATCAAGAAGGCTTTCGATGCCCTGCCATGGTATTACCTGCTTGAAGTATTACACAAAATGGGGCTGGGCAGATCTATACTCAAATGATCCACCCCTATACCTGCAGCCATCTGCCAACGTTCGGACAGACCTGGATTATTCTGCCCAGTGGAGGATTGAGCGAGGTACCAGGCAGGGATGTTCTCTGTCCCACATTCTTTTTGCCCTGGCTGTTGAGCCCTTGATTTGTTAAATGAAATGCAGGGCTCTGGCCTGGGGGATACAGATATCGCATGCTGCCCAGTGCCACACAATATCGCTACACGCCGATGATACCCTACTGTTTCTTAAAGACCCCATTTCAGATCTTCCAGACATAATGCGGGATTTGGAACATTTTGGACAGGTGACTGGCCTACATTTCAATTGGGACAAATCCTGTCTGTTCCCATTGCTCGGAATTGCAGTGGCTCCACAACCCTCTGAACTGGGTTTGCCCTTCAAATCGACCTCAACACTTTTAAGTATTTGGGAGTGCAGGTCTACAACAACAGGCTCGTTGGCAATAATATCATGGGGGTAGCTACCTCCTTTCGACAACAGACCTGGTTTTGGTGCCACCTACCTCTATCCCTGCTAGATCAGGTCGCTATAGCGAAGATGCTGCTTCTTCTCCAGTTCTTAAATCACAAAGATCTGAACACATCCCTAGCAAACTTGATCTGGGGTAGTGCTAGGCGTCGACTTTCTAAAAACAAATGTATGTCTCCGCTCAAAAATTAATAGTTACCAGCTCATAAGACCTGACTGATGAGTTGGAAGGGTCCAAACTCTGACATGGTGGGGAGGGACATTACAGTGGTCCTGGGGGAACATTCAATCAAGGAGGGTCTCTTTGGCAGAGGTGGCTGCCTAAAGACGTGCCCTAAAGCCCTCTGAGTCAATAAATACTTTTGGCAGGTATATCTTGGGAAGGCCAAGGCGCAGGTTCCATATTATCCTCAGCTGCCATTGTGGTGTCTCCCTGGGTTTGCGAGAGTGGCCCAAACACACAAGAAGAAGCCTTGGGATGGCGCAGGGGGTCACAACAGTGGGTGGTCTCTATCAGGATGGGAAACAACAAAAATGTGAGTACCTCCAAGAGGACTATGTCATTGCTGCTGGCTGTTTCTACTATATAATGCTCTTGTGAGATCAAGCCGAGCAACGTGGGCGAAGACAATGAACTGACCAGGGCTGAAATAGTAACTAAAATACTGACTGGCACAACATGCTTTCACACAACTACACTCTGAGAGTGCCCCAATATCCTACTCTGGCATGACAACATCCAGGACAAGATAAGAAACGAAGACCGGCAAAGAACTCACAGACATTGAATGTGATCATGTACTGGCAAACACAAAGGGGGTCTCTATAAACCCTAGCTTTACATTTACTCAGCTCAACGCTCTACACCAAACATACTTGCCCCTGGCAAAAATATGACAGATATACCCTGGTGCTATTGATCTATGCCCCATAAATGTGCTACCTAGGGCTAATTTTTGCCGTATGGTGTGGGTCTCCCCGGTGATGTGGAACTTTCTAACAAGAACTGCGGAACTGTATGAGGAGGTAACTGGGCTGAAGTTGGACCTCGATCCGACCGTATGGTTATTGGCGCATCAGGGAAAACCTAAGGGTTCTAAACAGTTATGTAGATTTATTGACTTAGTCCTGGTGCTGGCTAAGTGGGCTACAGCTATGAGTTGGAAGGCAAGGAGGGGGGGCGCCCGATGTTGCACACTGGTTGAGAGAGGTGGGAAGTGGAGCAGGGCAAAAGTGGTAGCGTTCACTACACAGCTCCGAGGGGCGGGGGCGGCACTGGTTCCACCACTGACTGAGATGACATACTGATTGCTTTAGCAGCCAAATCAGACATGAGGCTCCCTTGAGTTTCCATTGCTGCAGCAGTGTCGACTTAAGTCCCCGAAGACCTTGCTGGGGACCACTGGTTCCCTCTCCCTCCCCCTTAGCCCCACTTCCCCCCACCTCTCCCAGGTTTATTCACCTCTCCTCGTTCACTCGCCCTCTGTTTGGTGTCCACAGGGCTTGAAAGACCCTTAAGCCCTGACACAGCTCCTTGGCGGGTCTGACTTGCTTCTCCTAGGTTTCTTCTATTTGCTCCCGCCTTTCCAATAGATATGTCAATATTGCATGTATGCACTGTTGTGGCAATGTGTCTGATGATTGAATGATTTTTTCTCCTTTATGTAATGACAGCTTATTTTCCTGCAAAACTCAATAAACAGACTTTGAGCAAGAAGTGCAGAGCAGCCAAATGGGCATTGGAGGGTGGGGATGAGGGAGTGTATAGGTTTATATAACAGCTGTTTGGATCATGGCAATGCCCTCTTGGTAGCAGCTAATGAGTTGCTACTCTCCAAGCTGCAGGTCATTCAGAAGTTGAACGCTGCTGCCACTTGGTTTGGAAACTTCCTCCTCGCTCCCCATCGGAGCATACACTGAAATCTCTCCACTGGCTCCCTGTGAGAAAATGTTCTCTATTCAACCTCTTGTGCCTGGTTCACAAATCTTTGTTTGGCAAGGGCCCTCTCAATCTTAAAGAGAAACTCCGGCCATATTTTCCTACTTGGAATCTCAGATCCAAAGGCCAACGTCTGCTATGCCCTCGACGTATCCCTATGACCAAATATGGTGGGCAATCCTTTTCTTATCTAGCTCACCACCACTGGAACAGACTGCCATTTCATATTCGGTCCTGCTCTGACTTTGCCTGTTTTAAAAAACTACTTAAGACATGGCACTTCTGAAACCATTTTTTCTTAATCATGCACTCAAGCGTCAAGATACCCCTTTGGGGGAGTTTGTTCTGTGATATACTAAATGTCAATAACATAACGTATATTGTTATAGCTGAGATCTCTTTAACATGGGACAGTAAGAACATGAACGAAGATATATCACTTACTGACACTGATCCAGTTCAGTGGCACAGCTGTTTGATGAAAGAGCAATGTTTTCTTTTATTGTTCATGCGCTTATTTTTTTCTATAATAATCAATAAAGAGCGATGTGGGGGAAAAAAACCTCCCATGGTGGAGAGGGAGGTGAAAATGGAAGACAGACTTTTTTCAGTCCTTCTAAAAATCCGTGACAACTGGTATCTTGAAAAATGATATTTGAGCTGGAGATTTTCTGTATGCTGTGATGGCTGCCAGATTTACTTTAAATGACAACAACTGCAACTTATATTGAGCTAAGTGTAAAAAATAGGGAAGTATCACATCTTCTTGACGTGTGATCGAACAGTGTACTTTATGTTAACACTAAATATAGAATCTCTTCCACTTAAAAGCATAACATGTTTTTGTTGGAGCATGTTTAGCTTCTTTTAAGATTTCCATACAAGCTGGTGTTAGATTCAGAGACCATATTGTCTGATCTCAGGAACCATGCAGCCAAATTGAATGATGGAAGGGTCGTGTCGAATGTGACCCTGGAATCTCATTATTAGGTCCGGCCTGTATGACAACCTATTGGTCTTATGGATATTTGTAACAAGTCTCGGTACCACCACCGTCTTGGTCAATCTGGAGCTACTAGAATCATCTTCAATGTAAATCTTCGAAGCTTGAGAATCACAGTTGGTATTGTTGGTATTAATGGAATCGGGTGGGGGGGAGGCGTAGAGCAATGGCCTTGACCATTCAATAAAATGTGCATTGCCAAGGGATACCTGTTGTGGGAGCCTGGATGCAAAGTCTCTACATCTTTTGGCTGCTCTTGTTGCAAAGAGATCCAAAGACTAAGTTCCCTATTCTTGAAAACTATCCCGTACTCCCTCATGTCTAATACCCATTCGTGAGACTCTTCATAGTACCTGCTGAGAAAATCTGCTCGTCCATTCCTTTTTCCTGGAATGTGAATTGCTGATAAATTCAGATTGTTGCATAGGGCCCAAGGCAAGATCGACTGAGTTTGCAATGAAAGAGGTCTCAATCTGGCGCCTCTTTGCTGGTTTATGTAATGTATGGTGATGATATTGTCTGAATCTGAATGGTGGATGAACTCTCTTAGGGACGGAAGAAAGGCTTTGAGAGCTAGATGTCCACAAGTTTGGGAGAGGTACCCTTCTACACAGAAAAGGGACAGGGTCAATTAGCAATAGAAACAAGAAAGTATCCCTTTTGTGTCACTCGCTCTCTCTATCAATCCCGTACACCGATTTATGTTTTTGATGTATGAGTGAATGCAAATCACCCTTTCACTCCCATACTCTGCACTATCTAGGCACTGAACACTGTTTTATGCAAACATTTATCATTTATTCAAAATAAGTAAACACTTCCATGTTCAAAGTTTAAATATATTGTATACATTATTTTATGGCAATAAAAAAATCTTAGAAACCAATATGCATGTTTAGATATTAAAAAAAGCATCACCAGTATATCTCAATATTCTATAAAACAAATTTGTTTGTTGTAAAGACAAAATCTCTGATTTATAAAACCACAAGGTTAACGGTCATTAAATATCTCAAACATTACAAATTTATATCACAAGTTGTCGATGTGGCGTTTCGGTGGATTTAAGTTGATTCACCCCACCTTCTTCAGGACATAATATTTTAAAACATAAATTTTTCTCAAGACCAATTAATTTCTTTCATTCCTTTTTTGATTTTCAAACCCGTGGGTATGGATATCGTGGTATTATTCTTCGATGTCTAATCCTCCACTTTTCAATATGTGAGAATTTTAGGACACTCCCAATTGTCTCGAGTGGGATATAACTTCTCCCTCTTTTTGCTGTCCGCTTATTATCGGAACAGAACTCTTGATATATCAATGTTCTGTTATATTAGTTACATAGTTCATTCCATTGTATTGCTTTTCACTTGGGTGGACCTCTCTGTCCTCCTCCAGAGAATTTTCTTGCCATACCGCCGTGGGGCTCCTGCTTTTCGTATTCCCTCACGGTCTGTTGGAGTCTCCTCAATTGTGTTGCCCCCATATCCTAGATTGGGTGATTGTGGGTATAAGGCTTTATAGTAATACAATAGAAAGAACTGTGTAACTAATATAACACAACATTGATATATCAAGAGTTATGTGAAAGGGTGATTTGTATTCACTCATACATCAAAAACATAAATCGGTATACAGGATTGAGAGAGAGCTCCAGGTAGTTTACGTGGTAAGATGTTTCTTTTTCAACCAATATCTCTGACTTGTTTAATCAAGAAGGTGAGCTCCACAACCTGTCAGGAGAGCATTCAGTTATTATCACTCTCAACAAAAGTTGTTTTTGGAATTAGATTCTGATCCAGCGCAACCCCTAATTCATGAACCAGGGAAATCTCTTCACACATAAATTGCTTATCAAACAACGGGGCCCATCACACATTACCCATAAATGATCCCTGAAGACGGGCGCTGGATTTGGGGGGTTTAATTTGTCAGTTTTATTATGTACAATACTATACTTCACATTAATAACATTTGTATATATTCCTAACTATTCTTAATTTCAACTGTCTTCTTCCTTTGGTCGATGGACCATTAGTTGAAGAGTTGATGGTGACTATGATTAACTAAACAGTTTAATACTTTAAACTAAATAACCACAGAGTCGTTTATTCAATTAATAATTTTATCTTATTAATATTAAATGCTCATAATTCAGATTATCAGTGCATACACAAGACCACATATAAGAGAACAAATTATCAAACAATGTAATCAAAATGAATCATTTGTATCAATATCAAAGCGGGCATAGTAATGGGGGAAGAGAAGGTACAGCATAAACACTTGCAGAAATATATTGCAAAATTAAAGCATTTAAGGAGGGTGATACCCACCAAAGAATCAGGAAAACCACTTTCTTGGCCGAGGTTGTGGCAAGGGGTCCCCAGAGATAGGCTCAGAGGACAAAGTTAACAGGACAGATGCAGCTAAGTTTTGCCATAGACTGGCAAACAAATATAATCTCCCAATTCAATCTACCTTGATCTAGTTCTACTCGGACGCAGTCTCCTCCCAAGCACTCCCGCAACGTTCTCGTACCTAAGATGCTCTCTGGCTCAGTCTCGATCTGTTCTCTCTGTCTTGGTGCGCCTCCCTCTCGTTGTCTAGATGTTCTCTGCGATCTCTCTCTCTCTGCATGCTCGAATGACACTCTCTCGATGTTCTGTGTGTTCTGATCTGCCACACCCCTAATTGGGATATCAATTATACCCTAATGCCTAACTCACTATCTTACAATGTTGCAGTATCAGTAGAAACTCGGCCTGTGATTGGTTGTCATAAATCATGTTAGGGTCGCCTCATCATATTCTCCTCACAAATCCATCCCATACCGGTTTTAACAAAGGAAGTATTAAGGATAAATACATTCGTATACTACTAATATTAATAGTTATACATTTTGCAACATTCTCATATCATGACATCCGCTTCACATTCAAATTGCACGTAGCGATGGCAGTTCCCACAGTCGCTGTCGCATCTTGGCACATAAACAATAGGACACAGGTCAACATGGCCCTCACACGGATTACATCAGCTGGTGCACTCTGCAGTTCGTAAGCAGGCAAAACATTTTGGCGCATGCGTCCTCCGTACCGACCAAGACAACCACATGCTGGTTCAGACAAGAGGCCATTTTCATGCAGGCCCAATCTCGTACTAAAGTAAATAAACACAAAAGAGTATTAATTCATGAAATAAAACCCATTATGGTTACCTCCCACCATACTAATACCCTGTATTAATTAATTCCTAGCGAAAGCTATTAATTTAAAGCAACTTTTCATTATTTGTGCACAACATGCAAAATGTGCAATGTACAACATAGCATAAACATGCATTAGTACGATTTTTCAAAGCGCAAACATTTAATACATGCTCATGCCATCATGGTTTAGTATGTTATGTAAAATGCGTTTTGCCCCATGTATAAATGTGTGCATTCAGGGTTGGTTAGTCCATGCAGTCAATACATCATTATGGGGTTACTTAATTTCATGAGGATGTATTTTACAAACCTCACTCCATCAATCCCCCTTTTGATGGTTTACCATCATAAAAACCCTAAACATACGGTTTACCAAGTTATATAGCTGTTATTTTGTCTTCTGGCCCTTGCTCCTTACATTTTACGTATAGTTTTTTCTTTAAAATCCTCCAATTCTATCTCATCTATCTCTCTTTTCCTTTCTTTACGTTCCTTACTTAATTTCCTTTCTTTCTTTTCTTTGCGTTTTTTCTTCACACAAATATAAGTCATTCGTATTATGAATATCATAACAGCTACAGAAATTATTGGTACTATTATTTTTCCTACTAAGGAACTACCTATAGAAGAAAACCAATTGCTTATAGCAGAGAAACTCTTACTTAGGGGCCGATTCCGATCTCGGTCGGAGGCGCACCTAACACCATTCGGTCGGGAAAAAAGCCATGCGAATGCCTGTTTCCCGACCGATCCGCACATTATTCCGAACGAGCAAGTACGATGCGCACAACAGCATAGACTCCGACCCAGTCTTACTCACCCAATCCAGTTCCTGTTCCCCGACCGAGCCGGATCCGTAAACGCAGAATCGAGTCGCACGGAAGCCAAAATGCAGCTCCGTCCGGCCGGACAAGTACGATGCGCTTCCCGTACGCGCCGAACCCGTCGCTACGCACGGCACGTCAAAGCATCCGGGAGAGGCGCACATAAGCTCCGATTCGCGCCACAACACGATCCACGGCTACGAGACGAACACGCCAGCGACGAGGACGAGGCGAAGCAACGAGAAAGACGAACGAGACGAACCAACCATGAATCCCATCGTGCCGATCCTACCAATATTCTACATCTACTACCGGAACAGGCACGGACGCGTACGGCGCAGAAGGTAAGTCAGACACCAACCACAAAAACAAACTACACGTACCCGACATATCACACACACACAGAGGGATGCAGAAATTACTTACACCAGCAACAGCAGCACCATAGGGGCGGGATGGCCATCACCAATGCCACATATACACATAGGGGCCCGGATGCCCACCACCACTACCACCCCTACCCAGGGGGTGCCAGATGCCTACCACTACTACCACCCTTACCCAGGGGGTGCCAGATGCCTACCACTACTAACACCTCTACCCAGGGGGTGCCAGATGCCTACCACTATTACCACCACTACCCAGGGGGTGCCAGATGCCTACCACTACTACCACCTCTACCCAGGGGGTGCCAGATGCCTACCACTACTACCACCTCTACCCATGGGGGCTGGATGCCTACCACTACTACCACCTCTACCCATGGGGGCTGGATGCCTACCACTACTACCACCCTTACCCAGGGGGTGCCAGATGCCTACCACTACTACCACCTCTACCCAGGGGTGCCAGATGCCTACCACTACTACCACCTCTACCCATGGGGGTGCCAGATGCCTACCACTACTACCACCTCTACCCAGGGGGTGCCAGATGCCTACCACTACTACCACCTCTACCCATGGGGGGCTGGATGCCTACCACTACTACCACCCTTACCCAGGGGGTGCCAGATGCCTACCACTACTACCACCTCTACCCAGGGGGTGCCAGATGCCTACCACTACTACCACCACTACCCAGGGGGTGCCAGATGCCTACCACTACTACCACCTCTACCCATGGGGGGCTGGATGCCTGTCACTACTACCACCTCTACCCAGGGGGTGCCAGATGCCTACCACTACTACCACCTCTACCCATGGGGGGCTGGATGCCTGTCACTACTACCACCCTAACCCAGGGGGTGCCAGATGCCTACCACTACTACCACCTCTACCCATGGGGGGCTGGATGCCTGTCACTACTACCACCTCTACCCAGGGTGTGCCAGATGCCTACCACTACTACCACCCTTACCCAGGGGGTGCCAGATGCCTACCACTACTACCACCTCTACCCAGGGGGTGCCAGATGCCTACCACTACTACCACCTCTACCCATGGGGGGCTGGATGCCTGTCACTACTACCACCCTTACCCAGGGGGTGCCAGATGCCTACCACTACTACCACCTCTACCCATGGGGGGCTGGATGCCTGTCACTACTACCACCCTTACCCAGGGGGTGCCAGATGCCTACCACTACTACCACCTCTACCCAGGGGGTGCCAGATGCCTACCACTACTACCACCACTACCCAGGGGGTGCCAGATGCCTACCACTACTACCACCTCTACCCATGGGGGTGCCAGATGCCTACCACTACTACCACCTCTACCCATGGGGGGCTGGATGCCTACCACTACTACCACCTCTACCCATGGGGGGCTGGATGCCTACCACTACTACCACCCTTACCCAGGGGGTGCCAGATGCCTACCACTACTACCACCTTTACCCAGGGGGTGCCAGATGCCTACCACTACTACCACCTCTACCCATGGGGGTGCCAGATGCCTACCACTACTACCACCTCTACCCAGGGGGTGCCAGATGCCTACCACTAATACCACCTCTACCCATGGAGGGATGGATGCCTACCACTACTACCACCCTTACCCAGGGGGTGCCAGATGCCTACCACTACTACCACCTCTACCCAGGGGGTGCCAGATGCCTACCACTACTACCACCACTACCCAGGGGGTGCCAGATGCCTACCACTACTACCACCTCTACCCATGGGGGTGCCAGATGCCTACCACTACTACCACCTCTACCCATGGGGGGCTGGATGCCTACCACTACTACCACCTCTACCCATGGGGGGCTGGATGCCTGTCACTACTACCACCTCTACCCAGGGGGTGCCAGATGCCTACCACTACTACCACCTCTACCCATGGGGGCTGGATGCCTGTCACTACTACCACCCTAACCCAGGGGGTGCCAGATGCCTACCACTACTACCACCACTACCCAGGGGGTGCCAGATGCCTACCACTACTACCACCTCTACCCATGGCGGTGTCAGATGCCTACCACTACTACCACCTCTACCCATGGGGGCTGGATGCCTACCACTACTACCACCTCTACCCAGGGGGTGCCAGATGCCTACCACTACTACCACCTCTACCCATGGGGGGCTGGATGCCTGTCACTACCCTAACCCAGGGGGTGCCAGATGCCTACCACTACTACCACCTCTACCCATGGGGGGCTGGATGCCTGTCACTACTACCACCTCTACCCAGGGGGTGCCTGATGCCTACCACTACTACCACCCTTACCCAGGGGGTGCCAGATGCCTACCACTACTACCACTTCTACCCAGGGGGTGCCAGATGCCTACCACTACTACCACCTCTACCCATGGGGGGCTGGATGCCTGTCACTACTACCACCCTTACCCAGGGGGTGCCAGATGCCTACCACTACTACCACCTCTACCCAGGGGGTGCCAGATGCCTACCACTACTACCACCTCTACCCATGGGGGGCTGGATGCCTACCACCACCAACACCCCCACTCATAGGATGGCTAATGCATGACACAACAAGCACACACCAACATAAAGAATGCAACAAAAAGACATCCCCCCCAACACCATGACAAGCGTGTGTAGACTGTGTCAAATGCCTACAACACTGAACATGACTTTGAACATACAATGTGACCCCCTATCACATGTGTCACACATAAATGTGTGTGGCCCCCACAATGCAAGCAGACCATGACCACTGTGGCAATGGGGTCCAACCCCCATCATCACAGTGACCAAAAGGTAAGTGTGGGGTCCATAGCTGAAGCACATTTTGAACATTGAGGCAATGGGGTCTAAACCCCCATCATCACAGTGACCAACATGTAAGTGTGGGGCCCATAGCTGAAGCACATCTTGAACATTGTGGCAATGGGGTCTAAACCCCCATCATCACAGTGACCAAAATGTAAGTGTGGACAAAGAAAAAGCGGCAACTGCCAAACTGCATGGATGATTCCTGGTCACAGAACAACAAACACATCAGTGGCAAAGTAGTGCTTGTGTCCCATAGCAACATAGATTGGGGGAGGCAAACAGTGCAGTGCAAATAAGACATACCTTTGGCCATGTGCAGACAAACATCACCCATGGGGGCTGACACTGTCAATCAATCAATCAATCAATCAATCAATCATGTCACTTATATAGCGCACTACATACCCGCGAGGGTCTCAAGGCGCTGGGGGAAGAGGGGGGTGGTGCTGCTACTGATCGAAGAGCCAGGTCTTGACACAATGACAGAAGTGACCATCAGAATGCAGACCCACATATTTGCACCAATGGGCACACAAATGCAGATACCCTGTGGAGACTGTAGATGTGAGGTGAACAGATACCATACCATGGCAGCAATGGGACACACAAACAATGATCATTGTGCTGACTGATGACCTAGAAGTCCCAGGGACAGCAGGGGAAACACACCAAACAACATACAGCCAATGGCACACTAAAGATATGCCAATGCAGTGGTGCAGATGCACAAACACAAACAGGCAGACCCACACTGCACATCAAACACAACAGGTGAGGGGGGGGGGTGCCAGTGTCCCCAGGCAACCACACAACACATGAGGAGGCCTGAATACCAATTACACAGATGTGCATACAGTGCCACACAAAGGTAACTCATGGATCCAAATCCCCTATGTGGGCAATCAGGCATTGTCAGATGAGAGGGAGCACAAATCACACATGTCACGCAAGCATGTAGGAACAGCAACTGACACAGCAAGACACAGAGACACCAGAGCACTACCCCCAGGGCCCCCACAATGTGGTGACCCTGGTCTGCATTACAATACCACTGTGATGACAAAGCCAGATGTCGTTCACACTGTGAACCACAGTCATGTGTCCTGAGCAACAAACTACCATCACACCTACACAAGCACAAATCAATCAGCACGGCCAGTAAGCCAAGGCCAACATGGAGGCAGGGGTCTAGCCGGGCAACAACTCTCATCTGCACACACTCAACACCACACACCTCGACCTCCAACAATGTGCAGCAGTGAAGCTCACATGAACTGGTGACATTGCACATGCACCCATGACAATCCCAGGGGGGGTGGTGGGAAGCAAGGTGCAGAAACACATCACACATGGCCACTCAACAAGACTCCTGAATGTCTGACACACTGCACACTACGCTGTAAATGGACCTGACGGCAATACCACACCAACCAATGGGATCCCAGCCACAGTCACACACCAATGAAGAAGCCAAGGTCACCCACAAAGAACACACATAGACAACTACCAACATTGCAGCCCTGACCCTGAGGAGTGCCAGCAGTCACACACACAACGTGTCACAACCAATGAAAGCTAACACAAACCGGAAATCACATGACAGGTGTAAACAACAAGTGACAAGGGGAATCCTGACTGTGACCCATCAGCGTCTGCCCACAAACTCAGCCCTGACAGCAAACACACCTATGGGTGACACCCTGATGACCAGTAATGTGCCATGCACCCACATCACAGAGAACCCAGGGAGAAGACTTTGGGGGAACATAGGTCAACTCAGCAAGCATCACAAACAGGAACATCACTAGGGATCCCAGCATTCACAGCAAAATGGAAGTGAACACACAGACATGCTCATACAACACACACCTTGGGCGCAGGCAATGTCACAGGAGTACACACTGCCATGAGGGGACTCCACTCCTGTGTGAGGAAAGCTGTGCCATATGTTGCCTCAGTAGGGCTCCATCATGTCAGCAGAACACTTGGTCACACAGTCAACAATTAGCACCAAATGAAGGCTCCCATCACATCAGCCTGGTCATGGGAGTGTCAACGAAATCATCAGCACAGATCCAATACACATGTATAGCAAGTTGCACTGACAACACAGATGAGTCCTTCCCCATTGATGCCCAAACCTGCATGTCCAGTGGAGATGGCCACACGGTCAGGGAAGTAGACTAATTGAACAATGGCAAGCACAACAGATGTACAGGGGTGGAAGCCACAGATGTGACATTGCTAATGTAAGTAGGAAATCCCATTGCCAAATATTGAAAACATGACACCCTCAGATGCTGCTAAGGATGACATGGATACACCACAGGATAGGACACAGTCCCCCTGGACCACATGGGTTCCTGCACAGTAACACTTCATTTTCATGAGACCAAATATCACCATCACTGCAGCAAGGGCATGGTTAGCATCATCAACATCATGTACATCAGAAGAAAAAGCACTAGAGAACAGAAAGTTGCTTTATTCAGCATATGTGGGTTCAAAAGTTGAAGTCATGTAAAAAATAAACAAAGGCCAATGGCCAGTCCATCATGAAAGTCAAAACAGGGTGACAGTGGCAGATGTCACCCTATGCATGCCTGCACTGTTAAAACCAGGGACAATCCCCTCGGAGGGGCATACGGGGGGCAGGCCAGGCACCGCAGGGAAAGGATCAGGGCTCACCAGAAGGAGGCAGGGAAGGGGTGGTGGGTGCTGGAGAGCCACTGACAACTGCAGTGGAGGTGTCTGACATGGTGTGTGCCGGCACAACTGGGGGCATGACTCAGATGGTGTGGGTGCCGGCACGACTGCAGTGGACCGTGCAGATGGAGTGGACAGGTTCGCCACTGCAGTGCCCAAGTCAGACAGGGTGGTAGTGGACTCCACTGCAGTGCCTACCTCCAGGGGAGGAGAATGGGGATCAGGTAAGGTGGGCAGGACAGAGGGGGAGGACACCCTCACCACACCAGTGGCACAGACAAGCGCAGCGGGGGTGTGGGGCCGGAAGAGCAAGTGGCAGGGGAGAAGGCCTGATCCTTTTGGGGATGGTGTATCTGTGGGTGGGGGAACCTGGGGCAGGGTGTGGTGGGGGCACCTGTGGAGTGGGGGCCTGAGGGATGGAGGAAGGAGACTTGGTGCCTGAGCTGCAGGGCGGCGGCGGGGTCTTGCTCTTCCGGGTCCGGGGGACTTGCGGGTGGGGGCGTCAGTCGGTCTGCGCCTGGGGGAGGGTGTCCGGGGGCGAGGGGCACTCCGCTCCGTGTGGGTGGGCTTCCTCTTCCCCCTGAATGCTGTATCAGCTGGATCGGAGGGGAAGAGGCCGAGGTCACTGAGGAAGAGCCGCTGTGTCTTTGGGGTTGCAGGTGAGGCAAGGGAGGGGGCTTTGGAGGGAGAGGCAACTGAGGACTGCGCAGTGCTCGTGGATGCGTGTGTGTGTGCCTGGGCCCCATCCCCTGTGAGTGTGGTTTCAGTCCCCTGACTGTGCGTGCGTGTGCGTCTTGTTTGTGGCGTGTGTGTCTGTGTGCTGCTCGTGTCTGTGCTGGTGTGTGCCTGTGCCGGTGTGTGTGTGCTTGGGACAGGTAAGGTGCTGGGGAGTGTGGATGGGGCAGAGGCAGGAGGGGTGAGGGACTGTCGGAGGAGGGACACTGCTGCCGTCAGGGAGGAGTCCATGGACCTATTGCCCCTCTGTAGGGCAGACATGCCCGATGAGATGCCCTCCATGAACGACACCAGCTGAGTCAACAGAGTGGTGTGTGCATGGAGGACACTCAGCATCGCTGTCTGCCCTACATGGAGCTGGCGAAGGAGGTTCACAGACTCCTCACTCAGGGCAGCAGGGGACACAGGGGCAGGGGGTGGGGTGCCTGGCCCGAAGGAGACACGCTCCCGAACATGGGAGCCTCCACGGACCTCGGGAATGGGAGCCGATGGGAGGGCGGTGGTGGTGGTGGCGGGGACAGCAACACTAGCTGGGGTGTGGTGGCTGCTGACACCCGCGTCCATAAGGGAGTCATCCTCCGAGCTGCTGTGGTCCTCAGCTGAGGTGGATAGTGCTGAGGACTCCTCGGTGTGGCTCCCCTCGCCCTCCGTGCCACTGGGTCCCTCCGACCACTCCTCGGCTGCTGACCCAGTCTGGCTCTGCGGCTCCTCCTGGTCCGTGGAGCTGTCCCCTCCTGTGGCCGTGGATGTATCTGCAATCAATAGGGAAACAGACAGACATCAGTCACCTGCACCGAACGCACACACCACAGTAAGTACAGCACATCACAGATCAAGCCCTGGCATCCTTAGTTGGACATTGCTAAAAGTGCCCAAACAGAACAGGAGAAGCCAATTGTCAGTCTGATGGTCAACCATGGCACTCACATCCCACCTGGCCTTGCACCCATCTGTCTGGTGTCTTTTGGATGGCAATACCCCAGTGTGGACACATGCACCACCTACACAGTAGTTGGACAGTGCAGAGAACACGGTGAAGCATGTGAACATGCACACATCACGACTCTTGCCACTGAGTCAGTACAGGTGTCCGGATGAAAGGGATGCCCAGAGTCAAATAGGAAATGCATGTGATGCATACCAGCGACAGACACCATGATGCACCCATGTCCTGATAGCCATTGCCACAATGGTGTGCATGTAGCACATGTCACTCCCCTGCAGGATCACTCATAGGAAGTCACATGCCATGGCACAGGCATGCCTGCTAAGTCATACATCACTCTCTCCAGTCACATGGGCAGGGCAGCCAGACAACAACACTCTGCACTGTGTCACAATAGTAGGTCATGGGGAATGCAAGTCCTGGAGCCGAACAAGTGCACATGTACATCCCCCACACACCACATCATCTGAACCCTTATCTGTCCAGGTCATACCTATTGGACATATGGGAGACCTGTAACACAACCCTCTGAACCTGAGCACCTCACAATCTGCTGTGAATGGGAAACAGGTGCCTGAACTTCACATTCGCATACCCCAGTCTGCACGGTTAGGTGATCAAACACCTATGTGTTACACAAGTATCGTCTCCTATGGTCACATCTCCGGTGGCATGCTGAGCCCCAACCGAGAAACACCACAGCAGTCCTGACAACGAAGCCACAGCACACTGACACAGAGGCAGACACCTGAGGGGACATATCACTGAGCACAACGTGTCAGCTGATACACAGGAGTGGGAGTACAGAGTGTATTGTATGGCCTGGAGTAGGCATGACTGTCCTGCCCCACATGAATGAGGGATGAGCCCTGGACAGTAGGCAGCTGGCTAAGTATGTGTGACACACGTAATATACACACTCCTGGGGCCCAAACATTGTTCCCAGCCGCAGCATGGGTGTGTGCCAGATACCCCAGGCACATGTGGTGGATCAGCTCAGCAATTGGACCACATATCAAAGTAACACGCAGATTACATGTCAGAACACAGGCATTGTGTAAGCAATGGACCCACCCATGATGCCCACCACAGAGTTAGGGAAACAGATGCTGTCCCCCACCTTGAGTCAAGCAAACTGCAAGGACACAGTACCCAAGTGACACAATTCCCTGACTGAAAGGGCCACACCTGGGTATCAGATGAGGAGTGGGCAGTGCACAATAGAGGGACATGGGTCCTGGACCACATGACTGATGTACTGTGGAAGTTTAACCAGGCCAGGGGAGGGCACATAGCATGGCAGACAAAGTTCACAATGCAGTCATGGACTCACCCCCTCCTTGCTGCTCTCTGGCCTTCAGGTGCCCATCCAGATCAGGGAAGACCACCGCCAGGATCCTGAGCATGTGGGGGGTCAGGGTCCGGTGTCCGCCCCTCCTGCGAGGAGGCGACAGCTTCAGCTGGACCCGTGCGATCCTCCGGGTCCAGCCCCGAAGGTCCTGCCACCTCTTCTGGCAGTTGCGGATCCGGCGCTTGTAGACCCCCACGGATCTCACTGCCCGGACGATGGTCAGCCATATCTGCTGCTTCTGGTGGGCATCAACCTGTGAGGATGACAAAGTGAGAATGCCATTACTACACATGCAACATATCCGTGCATTACACAGTTGGATATACATGTCTCAATCACAGGGGCACATGATGTACACAGGCAGTGCAACGATGGCCATGGACAGTATGCCAGCAGTTACTACATGGTATCATTGCCTGGGAAGTAAAACCTTGTTTAAATGCACTGTCACTGCACTATACCTGTTCAGTGCATGTAACTACACACTATGGGGGTGACAACTACTCAGTGAGCCTGCTAGCCAGTGGCGTGCAGACTGTTAGCCTTGCTAGTCAGACAACATGCACATTTAGAAAGGCAGTGGACAGAACACTCACCTGCTCCCCTGCTTTCCCATACAGCTTGCTGTACTGTGGAAGGAGGCTGTCCAGCAGGGCCTGGTTCTCCTCAGTGCTGAAGGCTGGGGCTCTCTCCACAGTACGTGCCATTGCAGGGTCCAGAGGGTGCAGTTACAGCAGCAGTGGTGGTGGCAGATGTCGTCCTGGAGCATGTAGTGCAGGCAAGTGAGCTCTCAGGGGAACAGCCAGCATTATATGTGTGTTGCAGAGGCAGATACTGTCCCATGTGTCCAAAGTGATAGGTCCAAGTCGTTTGCATCTTCTGAATCTGGCCAATCCATGGAATTGCACCACTTACACACGCCCACAGCATCCTTCAAAAGTTCAACTTCATGACACCCATGAATTTGCAACATTGTTGTGGGTGACCAACTGAATTTACAGCATCAGACTCGTTCAAAATTTGAAAACGCGTCCGTTGCCAGGCCAGGCCATAGCCAATGGGTGCGCACCGATCGGTCCATTGCTGTTCAATGCGTACCCAGGATACAACGCGTACCCGCACACATTGAATGCAATGGGCCGGCCGGGCACACCGATCGGTCCATTGCTGTTCAACGCGTACCCAGGATACAACGCGTTCCCGCACACATTGAATGCAATGGGCCGGCCGGGCACACCGATCGGTCCATTGCTGTTCAACGCGTACCCAGGATACAACGCGTTCCCGCACACATTGAATGCAATGGGCCGGCCGGGCACACCGATCGGTCCATTGCTGTTCAACGCGTACCCAGGATACAACGTGTTCCCGCACACATTGAATGCAATGGCCAATGTGTGCGCACCGATCGGTCCATTGCTGTCCAACGCGTATTGCGAATACAACGCGTACCAGCACACATTGAATGCAATGGCCAATGTGTGCGCACCGATGGGCCATTGCTGTCCAACGCGTATTGCGAATACAACGCGTACCAGCACACATTGAATGCAATGGGCTATGTGTGCGCACCGATCGGTCCATTGCTGTCCAACGCGTATTGCGAATACAACGCGTACCAGCACACATTGAATGCAATGGGCTATGTGTGCGCACCGATCGGTCCATTGCTGTCCAACGCGTATTGCGAATACAACGCGTACCAGCACACATTGAATGCAATGGCCAATGTGTGCGCACCGATCGGTCCATTGCTGTCCAACGCGTATTGCGAATACAACGCGTACCAGCACACATTGAATGCAATGGCCAATGTGTGCGCACCGATCGGTCCATTGCTGTCCAACGCGTCCCTGTACAAGTCACTGGCATATGTCACCATGCCTGTCACAGGTGAACATATGCCAACCACATATACTTCCCAGGGAGTGAGGGGCACACCTACAACACCACAGCCTGTCCACACTGTATCCTAAGGCATGTAAGGCTGCATTACCTATTCCGTGTATGGGGGTGAACATGTTGTTCTGTGGGTGTCACTTGGGGGCAGCCACCCCCAGGCTGTGCACGTGTTCATGGGGACAGAATCCTTGGTGTTTCGTGTACATGACTACTGTGATGTGCAACTGTTCATATCTGAGCATGTGGCATGGTCACATTTCACGTTGGTGTATGTGTATGTCATGTCACATACCCCCTGAGTCCCATGTGGGACGGTATGTTTAACCCAGGGTGACCCATTGGCACAATAGTGATGGTCCTCCACAGTCTGTGTGCATGTTGTGTTTACAATGTCTCTGATTTCATGTGCACAATGGGAGACAGTCTCCACATCCACGTTGTTTGTGCATGGACTTTGATGTTGTGCGTGTGTGTGTCACAGACGTCCATGTCTGTCCTGCCGAGGCAACAGGGACCACTACCTGTGGGGGTCATGGTTGTTTTGCTGTGGTGTATACATGATACACCATGTCATGCCAGTGTCCATGTGGCAATACAGGGTCCCTGGGAATCTACCTGTCGTTGAGCTGTGATGGCTGGGGCACATCTGTCCTCACATGTCACTGTGGGGTGTGTTTGTAACGTGGCAGCAGGAGATGGGAACTGTGACACGGCCTCATGATATCCAATGGCACAACCTGGGACTTATTGATGCCACTTGTTGAACTGTGATGTTAGATGTTGGCCATGTATGTGCCATACATGTCCTTACGGAACTGCACACATCATGTACTTGTGCCTCATAATGATGTATCATGTGATATTGAGTGTGTTCAATGCCACATATGTGGGGTGACTGACAATCTTTCTTTCTTCACCTATGCACTGCAGGGCACCAGCTGTCCATAGACCATTCCCTGACCTGGCAACGATGGTGGAACGTGACAGCATCCGACGGTACCGCTTCACCAGGCAGCTGATTGAGGATTTGGCAGTGCGCTTGGCACCACATTTGCAACCTGGCCGGCCGTACCCTACAGCGCTGACCCCCAAGGTGAAGGTGATGGCAGCCCTACACTTCTTTGCCACCGGTACCTTTCAACACACTGTGGCGACTGCTGGTGGGATGTCACAGACCATGTTCAGCCGTGTGCTCCGCGATGTTTTGGAGGCTATGTTGATATACCTGAACCAGTACATCTATTTCCCTAGACTCCAACAACTCACTGACGTGAAGAGTGACTTCTATGCCCTGGGGAGGATGCCGCATGTCATTGGCTCCATTGATGGGACACATGTGGCTTTGGTACCACCACAGGCCCAAGAGCAGGCATACAGGAACCGCAAACACTACCACTCGGTCAATCACTGGTGGTCTGTCTTGCAGATATGACCATCTCACACGTGTGTGCCCATTTCCCCGGTTCTGCACACAATGCCTACGTGATGAGGAGTAGTCGCATCCCGAGGATGATGTCACAGATGCGGAACCAGCGTGCCTGGCTTGTTGGTGTGTACTGACTTTGTACCATTGTGTGTGTTCTGCAATGTAGTGTTCCACCCTCTTTTCCAACTCAGCTAATGTGCAATTGTCTGTATGTAGGTGACTCCGGATACCCCAACATGCCGTGGTTGCTGACGCCCCTCAGGAACCCTGTGACACCAGCCCAGATGCGCTACAATGAGGCACATGGTCGGACCAGGAGAGTGATTGAGCGGACATTTGGTCCCCTGAAGAGCCGCTTCCGCTGCCTGGACAAGACAGGAGGGGCCCTCCCATATGCCCCAGCAAAGGTGTGCAAGATTGTCATCGTCTGCTGCATGCTACACAACCTGGCAGTGCGGAAGGAGTTGCCTCTCATCCTGGATGACGATGACCAACATCCGCCACCTGTGGAGGATCCTGGCCTGGACCACGATGCCAGTGATGATGATGATGATGATGATGGTGATGGTGATGTCCGCACACAGCTCATCACCAACTTCTTCAGCTGAATGTGAGTATCCAGAGATGTCATGTCAATGATGTGAGTTTGCATGATATGTGTTGGTGGTGCTCTGGTGCTGTTTGAGTGTGTCCATGGGCTACATGACTGTATGCGTGTAGCGATGTGTCCTTACAGGTAGTCTGTACTCCCCAACAGTGTTAACATGCTAACTTGGTTCTGGGTGGGTATCGTGTGACATGTATTGGGCATGAGTATTGCAGTTCTGTCCTGTTCTTCAGTGCTTTTGACTGTGTGTCATTTCTGTCCTTCACAGGGTACTTTCAGAGTCGTTTGGTCAACTGTGATCCCCGACACCGTGATTCGACTTCCAGGGTGGTAGCTGTCGTGTCCCTACAGGTGATGTGCGCCACACCCATGGACTTCCTTCCTTCTACACTTGTTGACTGTGTGCCCGCTGCCAGGTGGGATTACCTTGCATCTGTAGTGGTTACAACATGTTGCAAATGTGTAATAAACCTGTGCTTCACTTTGTGATGTGCGTTGTATGTGGTCACACATTTGACTGACATTTGCTTACTGCACCAGTGGGCTAGTTGACAAACACTGTGAATAGGTGTTGTGTCTGTGCATTGCACCGTATTTCCTGGCAACATCAGTGTAGGCAATGAGTCAGATGGCCTAGGTGTGTATTTGTTGTGTAGCCCTGGTGGTGTGTCTCCCTCATATGTGTCACGTTGCCATGACTCACATGCCTGTGTTTTACTTGCTGTAGCAGTTAGCATGCACAGTGTAATTTCGCTGGTCATCATCTCCATGACAGAAACCACGTTGGAATCACGACAGAGGCAGGTATGGTGTATTAGTGTGTTTATTGTCATACATGTGTGTGAATAGTGCACAGGATGGTGAGTGCTGTACATTTTGATTGCAATCCAAAGTTCCTAGATGAATTGGAAGTCCTGGTAGCAGAAATGTCCTGTATCAAGTCCACAGTCATCTGAGACATTGGTCCAACTTGTACTCCCCATGTCATGTGGGGGAGTTGTGTTGCAGTCAACAGGGTGAACAGTTTGCGCACAAAGGTGATTATCCAGAACAGGTTTTAGCTTCCTGGGGGTTGCACATGGCCATCGGCCTCTCAGTTGCCCCTCCTCGGACGACCCCTCTTCTTTGGGGTGGGACCCTCAAGTGCAGGCTGCTGCGGTGCAGGGGACTCTCCGCCAGAGTCATCCTCCCTCCCTGTGGCAGTTGCAGTTGTTTCAGCACCAGATGTTGTGGGCACACAGGGAGGTGTTGACTGGTTGCTGCTCATCTGGCGGAGGCATTGTAATATGTCCCTATGCACCGCCGTCATCTCTTGCAGTGTGTCCCACTTGGACTCCACGCGGGACATGTGTGAGTCCAAGCGGGCATGATGAGCAGCCTGCTGCTGTTTAATGTCCCTGAGGAGCCCCACTACCTGGCTGAGCTCTCCGGTGCTGGACTGGTACGCATCGGCTATGTGTGCCAGTTGTGGGTCATCATGCACTCCAGACCCCTCTGCGATCAGCGACCTATGTCTCCCACCCCTGGCGACACGTGCAGTACCTGAGGTGGCACGCACAGGTGACCCTGGGCCCCCTTGGGGATTGTTGGTGGTGTTGGTGTCCATGGCCCCACGTTGGTCCAGGGTCCCTGTGCTGGTGGTGGTGGTGCTCCTTGGTCTGTCCATGTCGGCAGGGGTGGTATGTGTGTTGACAGTCGTTGGAGGGGTGGGTGCAGGGGGTGCAGCTGGTGGTCCTGCTGGTGCTGCATGATGACTTGCTCCGGAGGTGCCAGGTTGGTCTTCTTCATCCGAGGAGGGCAGAGGCTGTTCCACACCAGTGAGCTCCGTATCCTCTTGAGCCTGGGACGGGGAATCCTCAGCGTCTGCTGCTGTGTCCCCATCATCACCTGTTTTTGGGAGACACACACATTGTATGTAATGTTTCTGCAGGCATCAATGGTTGACACACCTGACAGTTGTGACTGTGCCTCTGGATGCGGGCCTGTACATTGCATTGTCCTAAGTTGTCACAGTCAGAGGTTGATATTGGTGTAGCACATTGTCCTGCATTATTTGGGCATTTCTATGTGAATGTTGGGGTGTGTACATGGTCTGCATTGGTTGTATTTGGTTGACATCCGGCCCTCCTTCCCACCCAGCCAGATATTCCACCATGGAACGTGCTTCCATTGCAAGGAGTGCAAGTTGTCTTTCAGGATGTCAGTCAGTGGTGTCCTGCTGTTGGTTGGTGCACAGTTGCCAGCAGGGCCTTGTGCTCCCCACAGCAGTAGCCAGTGTTAGCCATCTTGTCAGTTGTTTTCCACTCCCTGTGATGTGCGCATGGTTCAGGGTGGTGTTGATGGGACAGTTGTGAGGGTGGCCAATATCTGTGACTACCACTCCCATCATGCTATTGCCTCCACCTCACTTCCCAGCATGCCCATACTTACTTGCTTTTGGGTGGACTTCACTGTGTGTGAGTGTGAGAGCAATGGCAAGATGGCTGACAGTGGTGTCCTGCTGTTAGTTGGTGGCCAGTTCCCCACAACAGAGCACCAGTGTCAGACATCTTTGATGGGGCTTTCCACTCCCTGTGATGTGAGCATGGTTCAGGGTGGTGTTGATGGGCCAATTGTGAGGGTGACCAATATCTGTGACTCCAACTCCCATCATGCTATTGCCTACACCCCCCTACCCAGCATGCCCATACTTCCTTCCTTTTGAGTGGACTTCACTGTGTGTGAGTGTGACAGCAATGGCAAGATGGCTGACAGTGGTGTCCTGCTGTTGGTTGGTGCCCAGTTCCCAGCAGGGCCTTGTGCTCCCCACAACATTGCACCAGTGTCAGACATCTTTGATGTGGCTTTTGACTCCCTGTGAGGTGTGCATGCTTGGGTGTGATCTTGCTGGGCCATGTGGGTGGGGGATGTTGAGCTGTGACTACCACTCCCATCATGCTATTGCCTACACCCCCCTCCCCAGCATGCCCATACTTCCTTCCTTTTGACTCTGCTTCCCTGTGGGGTAGTGTGCCTGTGCTGACAGGATGGCTGACAGTGTTGTCCTGGCAGTTGTTTGGCTACAAGTCCCAAGAGTGTCCCTGTGCTTCACACAGCATAACCCAGGGTGGTGGTTCTTTGTGGGATATTCAATTCGGGTGTGAGGCATTGCATTCTCCCAGGTGGGTTATGTGGAGTTAGTGTTGTGGGGGTGTGTGAGGAGAACTGCTTGTAACTATGGTCAGTCCATCATCCCCTTTTGTATCGCTTTGGTCGCCCTAAGTTGGCGGGGGTATGCCCAGACGTGGGTCCCTTGCTCACTTTGCCACTGGATTCAAGCAAGCCTGGCTGATGGCGGCTGAAATGCCAGAAACCGGTCCTAGGATGCTTGTTTCCGGTCCAGGGAAGACATGGCTTGGCAGTTCGGGCTGGACTGTTCCCATGAGGCACAGGGTCAGACTGATTTGCATATGGCCATGTCTGAACTGGGGTGGTGGAGTGAGCTAAAGAATGATGATGGATTAAACCCAGATCAGTTGACTGGGGGTGAGTGTTTGATTGGCTCAAACGTTCCGTCCATCATCCCCTTTTGTATCGCGACAGTGTTGTCCTGGCAGTTGTTTGGCTACAAGTCCCAAGAGTGTCCCTGTGCTTCACACAGCATAACCCAGGGTGGTGGTTCTTTGTGGGATATTCAATTCGGGTGTGAGGCATTGCATTCTCCCAGGTGGGTTATGTGGAGTTAGTGTTGTGGGGGTGTGTGAGGAGAACTGCTTGTAACTATGGTCAGTGCTGTGAGTCCTCCTTCCCACCCACCCAGATATCCCACCATGGAACGTGCCTCCATTGCAGGGAGTGCAAGTTGGCTTTCAGGATGTCAGTCAGTGGTGTCCTGCTGTTGGTTGGTGCACAGTTCCCAGCAGGGCCTTGTGCTCCCCACAACAGAGTACCATTGTCAGACATCTTTGAAGTGGCTTTTCACTCCCTGTGAGGTGTGCATGCTTGAGTGTGATCTTGCTGGGCCATGTGGGTGGGGGATGTTGAGCTGTGACTACCACTCCCATCATGCTATTGCCTCCACCCCCTTCCCAGCATGCCCATGCTTCCTTCCTTTGACTCTGCTTCCCTGTGGGGTTGTGTGCCTGTGCTGACAAGATGGCTGACAGTGTTATCCTGGGGTTAGTTTTGCTACAAGTCCCATGTGTGTCCCTGTGCTTCACTCAGCATGACCCAGGGTTGTGGTTCTTTGTGGGATATTTGATTGGAGTGTGAGGCAATGCATTCTCCCAGGTGAGTTGTGTGGAGTTTGTGTTAGGGGTGCGTGTGAGTGGAGCTGCTGGTTACTATGGTCAGGGCTGTGAGTCCTCCTTCCCACCCAGCCAGATATCCCACCATGGAACGTGCTTCCATTGCAGGGAGTGCAAGTTGTCTTTCAGGATGTCAGTCAGTGGTGTCTTGCTGTTGGTTGGTGCACAGTTGCCAGCAGGGCCTTGTGCTCCCCACAGCAGTAGCCAGTGTCAGCCATCTTGTCAGTTCTTTTCCACTCCCTGTGATGTGCGCATGGTTCAGGGTGGTGTTGATGGGACAGTTGTGAGGGTGAGCAATATCTGTGACTACCACTCCCATCATGCTATTGCCTCCACCCCCTTCCCAGCATGCCCATACTTCCTTCCTTTTGAGTGTACTTCACTGTGTGTGAGTGTGACAGCAATGGCAAGATGGCTGACAGTGGTGTCCTGCTGTTGGTTGGTGCCCAGTTCCCAGCAGGGCCTTGTGCTCCCCACAACATTGCACCAGTGTCAGACATCTTTGATGTGGCTTTTGACTCCCTGTGAGGTGTGCATGCTTGGGTGTGATCTTGCTGTGCCATGTGGGTGGGGGATGTTGAGCTGTGACTACCACTCCCATCATGCTATTGCCTACACCCCCCTCCCCAGCATGCCCATACTTCCTTCCTTTTGACTCTGCTTCCCTGTGGGGTAGTGTGCCTGTGCCTGCAGGATGGCTGACAGTGTTGTCCTGGCAGTTGTTTGGCTACAAGTCCCAAGAGTGTCCCTGTGCTTCACACAGCATAACCCAGGGTGGTGGTTCTTTGTGGGATATTCAATTCGGGTGTGAGGCATTGCATTCTCCCAGGTGGGTTATGTGGAGTTAGTGTTGTGGGGGTGTGTGAGGAGAACTGCTTGTAACTATGGTCAGTCCATCATCCCCTTTTGTATCGCTTTGGTCGCCCTAAGTTGGCGGGGGTATGCCCAGACGTGGGTCCCTTGCTCACTTTGCCACTGGATTCAAGCAAGCCTGGCTGATGACGGCTGAAATGCCAGAAACCGGTCCTAGGATGCTTGTTTCCGGTCCAGGGAAGACATGGCTTGGCAGTTCGGGCTGGACTGTTCCCATGAGGCACAGGGTCAGACTGATTTGCATATGGCCATGTCTGAACTGGGGTGGTGGAGTGAGCTAAAGAATGATGATGGATTAAACCCAGATCAGTTGACTGGGGGTGAGTGTTTGATTGGCTCAAACGTTCCGTCCATCATCCCCTTTTGTATCGCGACAGTGTTGTCCTGGCAGTTGTTTGGCTACAAGTCCCAAGAGTGTCCATGTGCTTCACACAGCATAACCCAGGGTGGTGGTTCTTTGTGGGATATTCAATTCGGGTGTGAGGCATTGCATTCTCCCAGGTGGGTTATGTGGAGTTAGTGTTGTGGGGGTGTGTGAGGAGAACTGCTTGTAACTATGGTCAGTGCTGTGAGTCCTCCTTCCCACCCACCCAGATATCCCACCATGGAACGTGCCTCCATTGCAGGGAGTGCAAGTTGGCTTTCAGGATGTCAGTCAGTGGTGTCCTGCTGTTGGTTGGTGCACAGTTCCCAGCAGGGCCTTGTGCTCCCCACAACAGAGTACCATTGTCAGACATCTTTGAAGTGGCTTTTCACTCCCTGTGAGGTGTGCATGCTTGAGTGTGATCTTGCTGGGCCATGTGGGTGGGGGATGTTGAGCTGTGACTACCACTCCCATCATGCTATTGCCTCCACCCCCTTCCCAGCATGCCCATGCTTCCTTCCTTTTGACTCTGCTTCCCTGTGGGGTTGTGTGCCTGTGCTGACAAGATGGCTGACAGTGTTATCCTGGGGTTAGTTTTGCTACAAGTCCCATGTGTGTCCCTGTGCTTCACTCAGCATGACCCAGGGTTGTGGTTCTTTGTGGGATATTTGATTGGAGTGTGAGGCAATGCATTCTCCCAGGTGAGTTGTGTGGAGTTTGTGTTAGGGGTGTGTGTGAGTGGAGCTGCTGGTTACTATGGTCAGGGCTGTGAGTCCTCCTTCCCACCCAGCCAGATATCCCACCATGGAACGTGCTTCCATTGCAGGGAGTGCAAGTTGTCTTTCAGGATGTCAGTCAGTGGTGTCTTGCTGTTGGTTGGTGCACAGTTGCCAGCAGGGCCTTGTGCTCCCCACAGCAGTAGCCAGTGTCAGCCATCTTGTCAGTTCTTTTCCACTCCCTGTGATGTGCGCATGGTTCAGGGTGGTGTTGATGGGACAGTTGTGAGGGTGAGCAATATCTGTGACTACCACTCCCATCATGCTATTGCCTCCACCCCCTTCCCAGCATGCCCATACTTCCTTCCTTTTGAGTGTACTTCACTGTGTGTGAGTGTGACAGCAATGGCAAGATGGCTGACAGTGGTGTCCTGCTGTTGGTTGGTGCCCAGTTCCCAGCAGGGCCTTGTGCTCCCCACAACATTGCACCAGTGTCAGACATCTTTGATGTGGCTTTTGACTCCCTGTGAGGTGTGCATGCTTGGGTGTGATCTTGCTGTGCCATGTGGGTGGGGGATGTTGAGCTGTGACTACCACTCCCATCATGCTATTGCCTACACCCCCTCCCCAGCATGCCCATACTTCCTTCCTTTTGACTCTGCTTCCCTGTGGGGTAGTGTGCCTGTGCTGACAGGATGGCTGACAGTGTTGTCCTGGCAGTTGTTTGGCTACAAGTCCCAAGAGTGTCCCTGTGCTTCACACAGCATAACCCAGGGTGGTGGTTCTTTGTGGGATATTCAATTCGGGTGTGAGGCATTGCATTCTCCCAGGTGGGTTATGTGGAGTTAGTGTTGTGGGGGTGTGTGAGGAGAACTGCTTGTAACTATGGTCAGTCCATCATCCCCTTTTGTATCGCTTTGGTCGCCCTAAGTTGGCGGGGGTATGCCCAGACGTGGGTCCCTTGCTCACTTTGCCACTGGATTCAAGCAAGCCTGGCTGATGACGGCTGAAATGCCAGAAACCGGTCCTAGGATGCTTGTTTCCGGTCCAGGGAAGACATGGCTTGGCAGTTCGGGCTGGACTGTTCCCATGAGGCACAGGGTCAGACTGATTTGCATATGGCCATGTCTGAACTGGGGTGGTGGAGTGAGCTAAAGAATGATGATGGATTAAACCCAGATCAGTTGACTGGGGGTGAGTGTTTGATTGGCTCAAACGTTCCGTCCATCATCCCCTTTTGTATCGCGACAGTGTTGTCCTGGCAGTTGTTTGGCTACAAGTCCCAAGAGTGTCCCTGTGCTTCACACAGCATAACCCAGGGTGGTGGTTCTTTGTGGGATATTCAATTCGGGTGTGAGGCATTGCATTCTCCCAGGTGGGTTATGTGGAGTTAGTGTTGTGGGGGTGTGTGAGGAGAACTGCTTGTAACTATGGTCAGTGCTGTGAGTCCTCCTTCCCACCCAGCCAGATATCCCACCATGGAACGTGCCTCCATTGCAGGGAGTGCAAGTTGGCTTTCAGGATGTCAGTCAGTGGTGTCCTGCTGTTGGTTGGTGCACAGTTCCCAGCAGGGCCTTGTGCTCCCCACAACAGAGTACCATTGTCAGACATCTTTGAAGTGGCTTTTCACTCCCTGTGAGGTGTGCATGCTTGAGTGTGATCTTGCTGGGCCATGTGGGTGGGGGATGTTGAGCTGTGACTACCACTCCCATCATGCTATTGCCTCCACCCCCTTCCCAGCATGCCCATGCTTCCTTCCTTTTGACTCTGCTTCCCTGTGGGGTTGTGTGCCTGTGCTGACAAGATGGCTGACAGTGTTATCCTGGGGTTAGTTTTGCTACAAGTCCCATGTGTGTCCCTGTGCTTCACTCAGCATGACCCAGGGTTGTGGTTCTTTGTGGGATATTTGATTGGAGTGTGAGGCAATGCATTCTCCCAGGTGAGTTGTGTGGAGTTTGTGTTAGGGGTGTGTGTGAGTGGAGCTGCTGGTTACTATGGTCAGGGCTGTGAGTCCTCCTTCCCACCCAGCCAGATATCCCACCATGGAACGTGCTTCCATTGCAGGGAGTGCAAGTTGTCTTTCAGGATGTCAGTCAGTGGTGTCTTGCTGTTGGTTGGTGCACAGTTGCCAGCAGGGCCTTGTGCTCCCCACAGCAGTAGCCAGTGTCAGCCATCTTGTCAGTTCTTTTCCACTCCCTGTGATGTGCGCATGGTTCAGGGTGGTGTTGATGGGACAGTTGTGAGGGTGAGCAATATCTGTGACTACCACTCCCATCATGCTATTGCCTCCACCCCCCTTCCCAGCATGCCCATACTTCCTTCCTTTTGAGTGTACTTCACTGTGTGTGAGTGTGACAGCAATGGCAAGATGGCTGACAGTGGTGTCCTGCTGTTGGTTGGTGCCCAGTTCCCAGCAGGGCCTTGTGCTCCCCACAACATTGCACCAGTGTCAGACATCTTTGATGTGGCTTTTGACTCCCTGTGAGGTGTGCATGCTTGGGTGTGATCTTGCTGTGCCATGTGGGTGGGGGATGTTGAGCTGTGACTACCACTCCCATCATGCTATTGCCTACACCCCCTCCCCAGCATGCCCATACTTCCTTCCTTTTGACTCTGCTTCCCTGTGGGGTAGTGTGCCTGTGCTGACAGGATGGCTGACAGTGTTGTCCTGGCAGTTGTTTGGCTACAAGTCCCAAGAGTGTCCCTGTGCTTCACACAGCATAACCCAGGGTGGTGGTTCTTTGTGGGATATTCAATTCGGGTGTGAGGCATTGCATTCTCCCAGGTGGGTTATGTGGAGTTAGTGTTGTGGGGGTGTGTGAGGAGAACTGCTTGTAACTATGGTCAGTCCATCATCCCTTTTGTATCGCTTTGGTCGCCCTAAGTTGGCGGGGGTATGCCCAGACGTGGGTCCCTTGCTCACTTTGCCACTGGATTCAAGCAAGCCTGGCTGATGACGGCTGAAATGCCAGAAACCGGTCCTAGGATGCTTGTTTCCGGTCCAGGGAAGACATGGCTTGGCAGTTCGGGCTGGACTGTTCCCATGAGGCACAGGGTCAGACTGATTTGCATATGGCCATGTCTGAACTGGGGTGGTGGAGTGAGCTAAAGAATGATGATGGATTAAACCCAGATCAGTTGACTGGGGGTGAGTGTTTGATTGGCTCAAACGTTCCGTCCATCATCCCCTTTTGTATCGCGACAGTGTTGTCCTGGCAGTTGTTTGGCTACAAGTCCCAAGAGTGTCCCTGTGCTTCACACAGCATAACCCAGGGTGGTGGTTCTTTGTGGGATATTCAATTCGGGTGTGAGGCATTGCATTCTCCCAGGTGGGTTATGTGGAGTTAGTGTTGTGGGGGTGTGTGAGGAGAACTGCTTGTAACTATGGTCAGTGCTGTGAGTCCTCCTTCCCACCCACCCAGATATCCCACCATGGAACGTGCCTCCATTGCAGGGAGTGCAAGTTGGCTTTCAGGATGTCAGTCAGTGGTGTCCTGCTGTTGGTTGGTGCACAGTTCCCAGCAGGGCCTTGTGCTCCCCACAACAGAGTACCATTGTCAGACATCTTTGAAGTGGCTTTTCACTCCCTGTGAGGTGTGCATGCTTGAGTGTGATCTCTGCTGGGCCATGTGGGTGGGGGATGTTGAGCTGTGACTACCACTCCCATCATGCTATTGCCTCCACCCCCTTCCCAGCATGCCCATGCTTCCTTCCTTTGACTCTGCTTCCCTGTGGGGTTGTGTGCCTGTGCTGACAAGATGGCTGACAGTGTTATCCTGGGGTTAGTTTTGCTACAAGTCCCATGTGTGTCCCTGTGCTTCACTCAGCATGACCCAGGGTTGTGGTTCTTTGTGGGATATTTGATTGGAGTGTGAGGCAATGCATTCTCCCAGGTGAGTTGTGTGGAGTTTGTGTTAGGGGTGTGTGTGAGTGGAGCTGCTGGTTACTATGGTCAGGGCTGTGAGTCCTCCTTCCCACCCAGCCAGATATCCCACCATGGAACGTGCTTCCATTGCAGGGAGTGCAAGTTGTCTTTCAGGATGTCAGTCAGTGGTGTCTTGCTGTTGGTTGGTGCACAGTTGCCAGCAGGGCCTTGTGCTCCCCACAGCAGTAGCCAGTGTCAGCCATCTTGTCAGTTCTTTTCCACTCCCTGTGATGTGCGCATGGTTCAGGGTGGTGTTGATGGGACAGTTGTGAGGGTGAGCAATATCTGTGACTACCACTCCCATCATGCTATTGCCTCCACCCCCTTCCCAGCATGCCCATACTTCCTTCCTTTTGAGTGTACTTCACTGTGTGTGAGTGTGACAGCAATGGCAAGATGGCTGACAGTGGTGTCCTGCTGTTGGTTGGTGCCCAGTTCCCAGCAGGGCCTTGTGCTCCCCACAACATTGCACCAGTGTCAGACATCTTTGATGTGGCTTTTGACTCCCTGTGAGGTGTGCATGCTTGGGTGTGATCTTGCTGTGCCATGTGGGTGGGGGATGTTGAGCTGTGACTACCACTCCCATCATGCTATTGCCTACACCCCCTCCCCAGCATGCCCATACTTCCTTCCTTTTGACTCTGCTTCCCTGTGGGGTAGTGTGCCTGTGCTGACAGGATGGCTGACAGTGTTGTCCTGGCAGTTGTTTGGCTACAAGTCCCAAGAGTGTCCCTGTGCTTCACACAGCATAACCCAGGGTGGTGGTTCTTTGTGGGATATTCAATTCGGGTGTGAGGCATTGCATTCTCCCAGGTGGGTTATGTGGAGTTAGTGTTGTGGGGGTGTGTGAGGAGAACTGCTTGTAACTATGGTCAGTCCATCATCCCCTTTTGTATCGCTTTGGTCGCCCTAAGTTGGCGGGGGTATGCCCAGACGTGGGTCCCTTGCTCACTTTGCCACTGGATTCAAGCAAGCCTGGCTGATGACGGCTGAAATGCCAGAAACCGGTCCTAGGATGCTTGTTTCCGGTCCAGGGAAGACATGGCTTGGCAGTTCGGGCTGGACTGTTCCCATGAGGCACAGGGTCAGACTGATTTGCATATGGCCATGTCTGAACTGGGGTGGTGGAGTGAGCTAAAGAATGATGATGGATTAAACCCAGATCAGTTGACTGGGGGTGAGTGTTTGATTGGCTCAAACGTTCCGTCCATCATCCCCTTTTGTATCGCGACAGTGTTGTCCTGGCAGTTGTTTGGCTACAAGTCCCAAGAGTGTCCCTGTGCTTCACACAGCATAACCCAGGGTGGTGGTTCTTTGTGGGATATTCAATTCGGGTGTGAGGCATTGCATTCTCCCAGGTGGGTTATGTGGAGTTAGTGTTGTGGGGGTGTGTGAGGAGAACTGCTTGTAACTATGGTCAGTGCTGTGAGTCCTCCTTCCCACCCAGCCAGATATCCCACCATGGAACGTGCCTCCATTGCAGGGAGTGCAAGTTGGCTTTCAGGATGTCAGTCAGTGGTGTCCTGCTGTTGGTTGGTGCACAGTTCCCAGCAGGGCCTTGTGCTCCCCACAACAGAGTACCATTGTCAGACATCTTTGAAGTGGCTTTTCACTCCCTGTGAGGTGTGCATGCTTGAGTGTGATCTTGCTGGGCCATGTGGGTGGGGGATGTTGAGCTGTGACTACCACTCCCATCATGCTATTGCCTCCACCCCCTTCCCAGCATGCCCATGCTTCCTTCCTTTTGACTCTGCTTCCCTGTGGGGTTGTGTGCCTGTGCTGACAAGATGGCTGACAGTGTTATCCTGGGGTTAGTTTTGCTACAAGTCCCATGTGTGTCCCTGTGCTTCACTCAGCATGACCCAGGGTTGTGGTTCTTTGTGGGATATTTGATTGGAGTGTGAGGCAATGCATTCTCCCAGGTGAGTTGTGTGGAGTTTGTGTTAGGGGTGTGTGTGAGTGGAGCTGCTGGTTACTATGGTCAGGGCTGTGAGTCCTCCTTCCCACCCAGCCAGATATCCCACCATGGAACGTGCTTCCATTGCAGGGAGTGCAAGTTGTCTTTCAGGATGTCAGTCAGTGGTGTCTTGCTGTTGGTTGGTGCACAGTTGCCAGCAGGGCCTTGTGCTCCCCACAGCAGTAGCCAGTGTCAGCCATCTTGTCAGTTCTTTTCCACTCCCTGTGATGTGCGCATGGTTCAGGGTGGTGTTGATGGGACAGTTGTGAGGGTGAGCAATATCTGTGACTACCACTCCCATCATGCTATTGCCTCCACCCCCTTCCCAGCATGCCCATACTTCCTTCCTTTTGAGTGTACTTCACTGTGTGTGAGTGTGACAGCAATGGCAAGATGGCTGACAGTGGTGTCCTGCTGTTGGTTGGTGCCCAGTTCCCAGCAGGGCCTTGTGCTCCCCACAACATTGCACCAGTGTCAGACATCTTTGATGTGGCTTTTGACTCCCTGTGAGGTGTGCATGCTTGGGTGTGATCTTGCTGGGCCATGTGGGTGGGGGATGTTGAGCTGTGACTACCACTCCCATCATGCTATTGCCTACACCCCCTCCCCAGCATGCCCATACTTCCTTCCTTTTGACTCTGCTTCCCTGTGGGGTAGTGTGCCTGTGCTGACAGGATGGCTGACAGTGTTGTCCTGGCAGTTGTTTGGCTACAAGTCCCAAGAGTGTCCCTGTGCTTCACACAGCATAACCCAGGGTGGTGGTTCTTTGTGGGATATTCAATTCGGGTGTGAGGCATTGCATTCTCCCAGGTGGGTTATGTGGAGTTAGTGTTGTGGGGGTGTGTGAGGAGAACTGCTTGTAACTATGGTCAGTCCATCATCCCCTTTTGTATCGCTTTGGTCGCCCTAAGTTGGCGGGGGTATGCCCAGACGTGGGTCCCTTGCTCACTTTGCCACTGGATTCAAGCAAGCCTGGCTGATGACGGCTGAAATGCCAGAAACCGGTCCTAGGATGCTTGTTTCCGGTCCAGGGAAGACATGGCTTGGCAGTTCGGGCTGGACTGTTCCCATGAGGCACAGGGTCAGACTGATTTGCATATGGCCATGTCTGAACTGGGGTGGTGGAGTGAGCTAAAGAATGATGATGGATTAAACCCAGATCAGTTGACTGGGGGTGAGTGTTTGATTGGCTCAAACGTTCCGTCCATCATCCCCTTTTGTATCGCGACAGTGTTGTCCTGGCAGTTGTTTGGCTACAAGTCCCAAGAGTGTCCCTGTGCTTCACACAGCATAACCCAGGGTGGTGGTTCTTTGTGGGATATTCAATTCGGGTGTGAGGCATTGCATTCTCCCAGGTGGGTTATGTGGAGTTAGTGTTGTGGGGGTGTGTGAGGAGAACTGCTTGTAACTATGGTCAGTGCTGTGAGTCCTCCTTCCCACCCACCCAGATATCCCACCATGGAACGTGCCTCCATTGCAGGGAGTGCAAGTTGGCTTTCAGGATGTCAGTCAGTGGTGTCCTGCTGTTGGTTGGTGCACAGTTCCCAGCAGGGCCTTGTGCTCCCCACAACAGAGTACCATTGTCAGACATCTTTGAAGTGGCTTTTCACTCCCTGTGAGGTGTGCATGCTTGAGTGTGATCTTGCTGGGCCATGTGGGTGGGGGATGTTGAGCTGTGACTACCACTCCCATCATGCTATTGCCTCCACCCCCTTCCCAGCATGCCCATGCTTCCTTCCTTTTGACTCTGCTTCCCTGTGGGGTTGTGTGCCTGTGCTGACAAGATGGCTGACAGTGTTATCCTGGGGTTAGTTTTGCTACAAGTCCCATGTGTGTCCCTGTGCTTCACTCAGCATGACCCAGGGTTGTGGTTCTTTGTGGGATATTTGATTGGAGTGTGAGGCAATGCATTCTCCCAGGTGAGTTGTGTGGAGTTTGTGTTAGGGGTGTGTGTGAGTGGAGCTGCTGGTTACTATGGTCAGGGCTGTGAGTCCTCCTTCCCACCCAGCCAGATATCCCACCATGGAACGTGCTTCCATTGCAGGGAGTGCAAGTTGTCTTTCAGGATGTCAGTCAGTGGTGTCTTGCTGTTGGTTGGTGCACAGTTGCCAGCAGGGCCTTGTGCTCCCCACAGCAGTAGCCAGTGTCAGCCATCTTGTCAGTTCTTTTCCACTCCCTGTGATGTGCGCATGGTTCAGGGTGGTGTTGATGGGACAGTTGTGAGGGTGAGCAATATCTGTGACTACCACTCCCATCATGCTATTGCCTCCACCCCCTTCCCAGCATGCCCATACTTCCTTCCTTTTGAGTGTACTTCACTGTGTGTGAGTGTGACAGCAATGGCAAGATGGCTGACAGTGGTGTCCTGCTGTTGGTTGGTGCCCAGTTCCCAGCAGGGCCTTGTGCTCCCCACAACATTGCACCAGTGTCAGACATCTTTGATGTGGCTTTTGACTCCCTGTGAGGTGTGCATGCTTGGGTGTGATCTTGCTGGGCCATGTGGGTGGGGGATGTTGGGCTGTGACTACCACTCCCCTCATGCTTTTGCCTCCACCCCCCTTCCCAGCATGCCCATGCTTCCTTCCTTTTGACTCTGCTTCCCTGTGGGGTTGTGTGCCTGTGCTGACAAGATGGCTGACAGTGTTATCCTGGGGTTAGTTTTGCTACAAGTCCCATGTGTGTCCCTGTGCTTCACACAGCATGACCCAGGGTTGTGGTTCTTTGTGGGATATTTAATTTGTGTGTTTGAGGCAATGCATTCTCCCAGGTGAGTTGTGTGTAGTTTGTGTTAAGGGGGTGTGTGTGAAAAGCTGCTTGTTCATATGGTCTGAGGTGTCAGTCCTCCTTCCCACCCAGCCAGTTATCCCACCATGGAACGTGCTTCTATTGCAGGGAGTGCAAGTTGTCTTTCAGGATGTCAGTCAGTGGTGTCCTGCTGTTGGTTGGTGCACAGTTCCCGGCAGGGCCTTGTGCTCCCCACAGTAGTAGCCAGTGTCAGCCATCTTGTCAGTTGTTTTCCACTCCCTGTGATGTGGGCATGGTTCATGGTGGTGTTGATGTGCGCATTGTGAGGGTGGGCAATATCTGTGACTACGACTCCCATGATGCTATTGGCTACACTGACTTGCCCAGCATACACAGAATTCCCTCCTTTCAGTGGGCTTCACTGTGAGGTGGTGTTGTAGTGGTGCCTACATGTCTGTATGTGTTTGTTAGTTATATTTGTGCCACTGCCTAGCTGTAGTTGTAGTTGTGTTTGTACATGTGATGACACAGTTACATATCACTATGAGATGGCATGTGTTGTGTTTATCTGACTGACATACACATTTTGGGATGATTCTGTTCTGGTTGGTGTGTATTTGCTAAGGGTGCATGGTTTGACTCTCCCCTTGACAGTGATGTGTGTGTATTGTCGCACAATATTGTGTACATTTGTTGTGTACTCACCAGGCTCTGGGATGTTTTCTAGTCCATATACGCTCACTGGTGGTAGGATGGCCCGCACCTTCTCCTCCCAGGGCCTGAGGTATACTGGTTTGGCAGGAGGGCCACTGCCGGTGTGTTGGCTCAAGAGGTAGTCCTTCTTCAACAGCTCCCTGACCCTCCTGCGCACGTCATACCACCTGTTCTGGATGTCTACCTTTGTGCGCAAACATGGTGATTGTGCGTTCACCCTGTCGACGATCCTCTCCCACATCTTGGTTTTCTGCGACATGGGTGTCTGTTGGACCAGTGTACCAAACAGCTGTGGCTCTACCCTGAGGATCTCATCTACCAGGACTTCCAATTCACTATCTAGGAACTTATGATTCTTCTTTGGGGGCATGGTGATGGGTGGTGATGGTGAGTGATGTGTGTGTTGGTGTGCAGGTGAAGGTGTGTGAGTGTGTGTTTTGCTGGGTGTATGTGTGGGTGCTATTTGTTGAGGTGCTGATGGTGTGTGGCTTGTGTGATGGATGAGCTGTGGGTGTGTGATTGCTGTCTGTTGAGTGCTGGCAGGTAATTTGAATTTGCAAAGGATCATGGTAGGGATTTGTGTCCTTTATATGGGTGGAGTTGTGGGTGTATCTTTGTTCCCTGCCCCCCCTAGTATTTATTGGCTTTGTGATTGCTTGTTTGGCCTTTTTTTGTGTATTTTCCCTTTGTACTTTTTGTGCATGTAGGAGACGTTCTTGTGACCGAGTCGGACCCTGCAGTTGTCTCGTACGAGCTTCTCCGAGTCGTTCACGCTGTGTTTGTGCTGTTTTCTATGCTGCGTACGCGTCGGTCGCGGTGTTTTGGGTTGCTTCGGCTCGCAGTTTTGTATGCGTGTCGGTCGTACGGCTTGTCCTCCGTGCGACTCGGTCGTGTTTTCCACGCGTTGCATCATACTTGGCGGGTAGGAGTTCGCGGGTACGTTTCGTTCGGGATTGTTCTGGGTGCGTGTCGGTCGGTTCGATTCGCGTGTTTTTCCGGCCGGATTGCTGTTTTCCGCGCGACTCGGTCGTTCGGCTTGTGTTCCGTACGAGTCGGTCGGGTTTTGCACGCTTCTCATCGTACTTTGCGGGTCAGGCTGCACCGGTACGTGTCGGTCGGATAGAATTCCGGCTCCGAGTCGGTCGGTACGTTTTCCGGCCCGAATCGGAATCGACCCCATAGTCTCTCCCAGACACCATCAACCTCTAGTTGGGTTACTTTCTTATGCAAATCTGTGATATTCTGAATGTATCCTTCCAGATTCTTACTTTTATCTGGAATGTAAGTGCAACAATGTTGAACCTTCAGCATTCCACAGACTCCACCCTCTTTTGCCAATAATATATCAAGGGCAAGTCGATTTTGCATAACCATGGATCTCATAGCAATCATTTCAGTGTTAATCATTAGGAATCCTCCAGCAGTATCCGTTGATAAACGATCAACCACCGTGGACAATTGTCGAATTTTATATGCATTCAGTGTAACTCCAACTCCAGGTATCAATGCTCCAAATATATCACCTACAATTTCTGAAAAGCTTTCTCTTTTTTACGTTTTAGTCCTTGCCTTACTTCATGGATTCCATTTGTGCTTTTGTCTACATGGTAGACTTTTGGAAAGACAATCCCAAGATAACAAGTTCCATACCAGTGATCTGGTAGCCGATAATAGGCTTTCCTCCCACAGACATAATATATGCCTGGCATAACAGGGTCAGTTCCTCCCTTTAATCCCCAACCACCAATAATTTTATAGGTATCTTCACATTCACTGGAACCAATGAAGTAATTGTTATAGTTAGTCTTTTCCCTACGTAAGCATAATTTTCCCTTCTGCAACCAATCCAGGGCCATTGCAGCATAAGTCTCGCCTTTGTCATAGTTGCCTTCTCTGAAAACCCAAGGTGGTGTCTGTATTTCTCTTCAACAGCTTTTCTCTGAAACTTAGCCCTTCTTTCTTCCACCATCTCCAAAAAGATCTTCTCTTCCTTTTTCAATTTGCATGTTAAATTATTTTTATTAGCGTATTCTATATCTAAAGGCTTAGTTGTCAGGAACAAATCTCCCATGACATGTGCAGGGGCTATCTTATTCAGCTCAGGTATTACAGGGACTTTAGAAAAGATTGTATCTACAATGGAATAATAATAATCCAGTTTACCTGTTCTATACAACAAACTTGATAAGACACTACAGGTCACACCATAAGTCAAAGGAAGGTGATGGGAGGTTACACCTTCTGAAACAGACAATGGTAACTGTATACACACATAACAGTCACTCACATCCATTGTTTCCACATACTCATAGAGTAATTTAGTGAAAACATTCAGAGAAACATTAGTAACTGATCTATCGTGATGCAAATTACTAGCATCTATTTGATTCAGGTGAGTAATAGGAGTTTGCTTAATGTCAGTGTCTACCTTTGGACTTGTCAAATTGTTAGGACGAGGTGTATCTTCTTTTATCAGATGTAAAGGTATTACGATTGTTAATATTACCCAGAATACTATCAGTATACAAAATAGACACAAACAAGCTTTATAACACCTACACATAAGACTACATCTCGGTCTGGTTACTTGTGTATCTGCCATAGTAATATTAATTTTATAAGGTTCTAATGGATTTTTTTAAAAATCTATTTCTACTATTTTCTACCAAAAATTAAAATTGTAGTGTGATCCCACACTTCAAAAGCTTTCTTCTTTACCCCTTCTTTCATTTTAACTAATCCAATTTTTCAGGACGTCTTCTTGATTTTCAGAAAATTTCTTCAGTTGATAATGTGACACCTTAGTTTGTTTACAGTCTCTGAAGGTGGATTTAGGTCACTCTTTTCTTCTTGCTCGTTGTCAGTGCTGTTTCCTTCTTTGTTTAAATCTTCTTCTTCAATCTCTTCCAACACTATGTAAATCCAGTCAGGTGACTTGAACTTTTTGTTTGGTTTTCTCACTCTCTTTGGTCGCAGCACTGTTTCGTCATCCGACTCTCCCTGTTCTATCTGACCTGAAACTTCGTTTATTTGTTCTGGCCTATTTTCGGGTCTTCCTTTCACCCCCCCTTATTTCAGTCTTTTAACTCCGCTTGGCCACTGGTCGTCTTTCTTTGCCCTCTTTGGTTGAACTTCTTCTTCTTCTTTGTTCAAATCGTACCTTCATTTCTTTGCACCTACTTTGAGTTTGCTTTCTTCTTCTTTTTCTTTTTCTTCTTCTGTATTTCTTTCACCTATCTCCTTTCTATACTTTCCCTCTTCATCTAAGATTTGTCTTTCTTCTTGTCCAACAACAGTTTCCTCAGTCCGAGTTGCTGGTGCCCACCTTACTTGACTTGTGCTAAGCAATTCATCATCAAGCTGCTCTTCAGAGTCCTTTTGGTTAAGCTCACCAGTTTCAGAGTCTATTGCTCTAGCCTCACCAATTTCTTGTACTTCAGTTTCTGATTCCGAGTTCGGGCTTGAGATCTCCAGATGCCGCTCTACTCGTGTTTCAAGTGGACTTGGGACTCACTGAGTGTGACTGGCATGGATCCAGTTTGGTAAACCAGCACACTTTACTGCTGTAGTCGTCACCAATATGACCTGATATGGTCCTTCCAGCGGGGCTCTAAGCAAGTTTTTCTTCTATGCCTTTTCACATGAACCCACTCACCAGGGCTCAGGTCATGGGCTTGAGTCTGCTGTGTTGTGGTCGCGTCTGCTCCAACCTGATGAAACACAGAACGTACTACATCAGCCAATCCTTTGCAATAGTCAAGGATGAGATCATCAGATATATTTATAAATTTGTTGGCAGATATAAATGCTTGTCTCATTGCTCTTCCCATCAAGATCTCATGTGGACTCAATCCTGTCTTTTTGTCAGGAATGCTTCTGAGACTCATCAAAACTAGGGGTAAAGTGTCAGGCCAATACAGTGCTGTGGATTTACACACTTTGCCTAACCTGTTCTTGATTGTGCCATTTATCTGCTCTACTATTCCAGAAGCCTCTGGATGATAGGCACAATGAAGTTTTAGTTGAATGCTCAATGCCTCACAAATCAGTTTGATTGTTTCACTAGTAAGGTGTGTTCCTCTATCTGTTTCCATAGTGACTGGAAAACCATATCTAGGAATGTATTCCCTCAACAAAAGTTTTGCCACTGTCAAACTGTCATTCCTTCTTGTGGGATAGGCTTCCACCCAACGGGAAAACAAACCCACAATTTTGGAGAAGTGTGGCTCAATGGTTAGAGCGGCAGACCCTGATGCAGAGATCTGGCCCGGGACCAGGGTTCAATTCCCGCCTCGGTGGGTCTTGGGCTCAATTTCCTCGGACCTGATAATTCTCGCCTCGGTGCCTATTCTAATCATGGGTCCCACTCTGCAACTCTGGGCAATAGCTTGCTTAATCTCCACAACGGCCCCAACAGCGCTGGGATGCCTGGCTTCACCCTGGGGGTGCCCAGGAGTGGACATTTCACAGGGAAAAGCCAGGAAGGGTTCCACAGCGGTATGCGTACAGCGCCTGGACACCCCTTTGGGGGTATGGGTGCGCTTTACAAGTACAAATTTCATTTCATTTCATTTCACTAATACATACTTGAGCTTATTACATGGAGGCAACTCGATAAAATCGAGCTGTAGTCTGGTAAAAGGACCTCCTGCCCTCCCTATTATTCCCAGACTAACCACTGTTTTTCTTCCTGGGTTTTGCTGTTGGCACGTCAGGCATCTCTGACAGAGACTCTCTGCAATAGTCCTGAACTTGGTATTAAACCACGTTTGTTTGAATGATCAAACCATGGCATCTCGGCCAATATGTGTCATCCCCAGGGGCGGCTGGTCCATAGGGGCGCCGGGGCAGCGCCCCACAAAAGAATCGGGCAACAGGTGAACAGGAATGTAAGCAGACGAATTGACAGCTTACAATTCGTCTGTTTACATTTCCGGTCCGGCCTGTGCTTCACGGGTGAAAGTGCGCATGTCAATGTACAGCGCACGCAGGCGAGAGGCGAGCAGGAGTCCAGAAGATGGTCTGCGCATGTGAGAGAGGAGCGTTGCTCCTCACTCACATTCACAAACCATTAGGTATGCTGCGCATGCCCAGTGTAGTGCAGGCGTCTGAAGATAGGCTCCTGCTCGGGCGGTGATGTGTTTTACGCAAAGTCGCCCCATGCCCTATCAAATGCCAGGACAGAGTAAACAAGGGTCAGCCGCCCGGCCCCCCGTCGCATCCAGTCTCCTAATTGGCAGTTAGTATTTCCTGTTGCGGCAAAAGAAAAGAGCGGGGAGAAGTTACTTCCACCACCACGTTGCAGAGGAGACGTGATGCGACGCGGGACCGGAGGAGATGCCTGGTAAGTTTTATTCATTAAATTAACCCCCACCCCCTCTCCCCGCGTGTACCCCCCCCCAGTCATGCTGGCCGCGCCTGCCGGCCGCCTCTCATCCCCAGGATCTGCTGGACCTTTCAGTCACACGCCGAGGGTCACCAGTTAATTCCCTCCTAGCCTCTTCATCCGTGTCAATTGGGAATCAGGTGGACAGGTACGAGGCTAAATAAGATTCATTGTATTGCAATTTGATGAATTTTTCAGTTCTACTGTCTCACCCGATCTCGGATGTGTTATATAGATCAGAGGCGGCGCGGACCCGGTCACTGGCAGGTAAGTTTTTATTTATTTATTACAACCCCCCCCCCCTCGCGACTCGAGTATTGCTGTGAGCCCCGACTGAATGTAAAACGGGCGTAAGCGAGTGGGACACACAAAAGATTAATTTTGCTGGGCACCGTCACACCCTGGCCGTGCGCATTTCATCAGAGACCGTGGTAGCCTTCTGGATGTTGAAGTTGGCTCATCAGTAGCGTCAGTGTGGTTATTAGCTGCTGGTGTGTAAATGCTTGGTTGTATCTGTTATGGTGGATTATGGTGTTTGCTGTGAATAGCTAGAGCGCCTTATCACTGTGGCTGGGTGTCTTCTGGGAGCACAGCACTTGTGTGCACAGCACCAATCCTGAAGTACTTCAGGGTGTGGAATCTTGTGGGGGGCCACTGTGCCCCTTTGTGCAGGCCAGCTGATGGATTTAGGGTGGTCTTTACAGTGGTATGTTATGTTTTGCCCTGGAGGGTATATTGTTTTATGGAGGGTGGAGTGCTGCTGTGAGGTCCAGCCCACTGTGCCTGAGCTCTGTCAGATGAGTGTGTGTTGTTCTCTCTGATGTGCTCTGGTGGGGGTCGGATTGTTTATTCATTGTTATGGTTAGCACTCTTGTGACCTCAGTGGGGTGAACCACATGTTGGCGGTAGCTCCCAGCCAGTAAAGTAATACGAGGTAACAAGTAGAGCAGACAAACGGTTCCCCCACCGCTGGCACACAGCACACTCACTTTGGTGTCTACTCCCACAGTTATGTGTCAAGGCTGCGTGAAAGAGTAATAAAAGAGGCAAAGGGAAACTAATGAGAGGTACAGATCTCGAAGAAAGCACAATATTTCACAATATGGGAACACACTGTACTACTGCATCCCTCACACCTTTCTGCCCCGTATATCTGGCCCATATTACTGCAACAGGGCACTGCCCTGGTCTGCACCGCTAGTCACAACAGGATATTGCTCCAGAGGGGACAAGTATCTGTATCAGTACGGTTATATCAAAGAAACTGTAGAGAAATGCTGCATGACAGATTCGAGCGATGGTGGAAAAACATTGAAGCGTTTTTCATAAATACTAAATAATGACTGCAATAACGAAAATATTTTATTAACATCGGCGTTTTCCCCATTGCCATCCTAATGGAGCAAGAAACCGGGAACAGAGGTGCTGGGCAAAGGTGGCCAATAAAATCAATAAGGTGAATGCTCTAGCTGGTGTCCGTCATACATGTACAGCTACTGTGGGTGCTGAACAGCAACTGCATTGAAAAGTAATACTAACATGTGTAGCATCAAGGGATAGCTGCTGTTCTGCCAGTTAGACAGTGTGCACACACATAGGGCTGAGTGGCAGGGTTTAGCGTGACATCCCCAGCTGCCTCTTATGAACAGGAGAGCAAAGTTCAAGTCACGGCGTTAGCTCAACCATCCTGTGACTCTGGGCAAGCCAATTAATGACCCTGTGCATAAATCAGACCTCTTTCAATGTAACGTGTTCTTTTAAAGTGCTCCAAAACCTCCAGATCATGAATGCGCAGTCTAAAACTGTAAATTTATTGTGTTTTGCTGCTTATCTTTATATTCCAGACGGTACGTGTGTGTATGTTTGTGCCAGTTGTTCTTTATGCCATTTAATATGTATGTGACATTTAGCGTTTGGAGTGTCTGTGACGATTTCTGTATTTGGGCCTGCCTTTTGTTTGTATTTGATGTCCACGTTCTGCTTGCTGCTGAGTGTGTGTGTGGTATTTCGGGTATTTCTGTTTCCATGTGTATACTCCGTGTGCCCTTTATTTTATGATTTTCAATTGCCCATTGCGCTCATCTGGGTATGGAGCATCCTTTGTTTGGGGTGTCTGTTATTTGAAAGCGTGTTCTGTTTAGTGTATGTATGGCACTTCTATTTGTTTCTAGTTCTCCCACTTATCTACTGCTCTAGTCACAGTGCTGCAGCGGGCTCTATGTGTGATTGCAGCTCTACTCTCTGTGCTTCTCAAATTTGCTTAAAAATGCACCATTTACCCACTTTTGTTTTCAAAATTTTCTCGGGGGAGAATCCCCGAACCCCCCTTAAGATGTTTGGGCTCGCTCGCTACGGTGCAGTCCAACAGAAAGTTTACACCCCACCTCTTTCAAATGTCACCAGCCGCCCCTGGTCATCCCATGGTACATCCTTGCCATATGAGAAAGTAGACTATCTGGCATGACTGGTCTCCCATCAATGTATACCCATACATCATCATCTGCTCGTCTCCTACATCCCGCTTTTTCCCATTCCTGTTTTTCTTCTTCACCTGCCTCTTCCTGCAATTGTCTCACTTCATCCCATGTTTCAATGGTGTTAGTAAACATAAGTTGACAAACCGTATTTTCGTTTGTTTTTCCCCGATTTATGGAAGCCTGATTCTTTGCACAATATTGTGCTACTTGGTCAGCAAATCTGTTGCCTTGAGTCACATAATCATCTCCTGACTTATGTGCGGCACATTTGACCACTACAATTCGTTTTGGCAATTGTAATGCTTCAAGCAATTTCTTTACAAATTGACTATTCCTGATGGGGGACCCCAAAGAGGTCAGGAATCCCCTCTGCATCCATAGTTCTCCAAAGTCATGCACAATGTCAAAGCCATATTGGCTATCAGTAATTATAGTCACCTTCTGACTTTTTCCCAATTTACAGGCTCGTATTAGAGCCACCAATTCGGCGACTTGTGCAGATGTTACCCCTTTTAGACAGGATGCTTCCAGGATTGCTGCTACAGTACAGACAGCATAGGCAGAACTCAACACACCTGTTTCAGTTCGTAAACAGGAACCCTCAACAAACATCACACAATCAGATTCTTCAAGAGGAACATCCTTAATATCAGGACGGGGCTTGGTGCAAAATTCAGTCACATTCAAACAATCATGTTCTGCTTCATCCCTCACTTCCTCATCCCAAGCATCTGGTAATAAAGTGGAAGGATTCACATTTGTACATCTCACTATTGTCACATTTTCTGCACCCAGAATCACTCTCTCATACCTAGTCAGCAGACTATAGGTAAGATGCTGTGTCCGTGTTCTTGTTAAGAGGATTTCAACTGAATGTGGCACATACACTCTCACAGGATGACCCATTATGATCCCTTCACTCTGTTCCAGACTCACGCATGTAGCAGCTACTGCTTTCAAACATCCAGGTAATGCGGCAGCTACTGAATCTAAAGTAGCAGAAAAATATGCCACAGGTCGTCTTGCCATTCCATGTCTCTGAGTTAAAACTGCAAGCGCACAGCCATCTCTTTCACTGCAATATAATGCAAAATCTTTTGAATAATCAGGCATCCCCAATGCCGGTGCCTGGCACACACTGTCTTTCAATTTAACAAAAGCTTCCATGCTCTCTTCATCCAATTTAATTGGGTCTTTCACATCATTTCTTGTCAGCCTCTGTAGAGGTTTTGCCATCAGTGAAAACCCACTGATCCACTGTCTACAATATCCAACCACTCCCAAGAACATTCGCACTTCTCTTTGAGTTGTCGGTGGTTTCATGTCTTTGATCACTCAAATACGCTCTGAGGTTACCTTTCTGACTCCCTTCTTAATCTTGTGACCTAAGTATTGGACTTCTCGCTGACAGAATTGTAATTTTGCAGGGGACACTTTATGTCCACCTTCTGCTAAATGGTTCAGTAAAGCAATAGTATCTGCAATACAGGCTTCTCGAGTTTTTGATGCCACCAGTAGGTCATCAATGTACTGAACCAGAACTGACCCTTTAGACATTCTCAATTCTTCCAGACACTTTTTCAAGATCTGATTAAAAATTGAAGGACTATCAGTATACCCTTGAAAAACTCGGCACCATGCCAAAACACGGTCTCCAAACCAGAAAGCAAATAAATACTGGCTATCCGGATGCAGGGGAATTGAAAAGAATGCATGACACAAATCAATCACTGTATACCATTGCGCATCATGTGGGATTTGATAGAGAATCACTGCTGGATTTGGCACAACTGGGCAACAAGGCACAACAATTTTGTTCACCTTATTCTATAGGTTCCATTTGGCTTTTTCAATCCCATAATAGGTGCATTACAAGGACTGCTCATTATTTCTTTTAAAATTCCTTGTTCAATCATTTGATCAATTACAGGAGCTATTCCTGCTATTACTTCTGGCTTCATTTTATACTGTGGTGTATTAGGATAGTCAACACCATCTTTCACCGTAATTTTAATCGGGTCTAATTTTTTCATTAACCCAATCTCTTGTACTGTGAAATCCCATACATCCGAATTCACTACCTTCATCAATTCTTCGGGCACACTTTTATCTGTAAGAAGCTAAAATAACTCATTCACTTCTGTTCCTTGCTTTGCTAGCACCATTTTAAAAGCGACATCCTCATCAGGTGTCTGGAATGCAATACCATCCGGTGTGCAGTAAATAGTGCAATTCATTTTGCACAACAAATCTCTCCCTAACAAATTCATTGGACTCGAGTCACACACTACGAACCGATGCATGTCTTTAAATGGACCAATATGCACTTCAATTGGTTTAGTAACTGGGGTACTAATCTGTTTATTTGAGACTCCTAATACTGGGATAGTTTCTCCCGAGAGGGGTACGTTTGGAATTTCTGCTGCTCTCACAGTAGAACGGGTAGCACCAGTGTCCACAAGAAAGGTGATATCATTACCTTCCACTTTTCCATCAACAAATGGACCTGACTGATCTACCTCTAGAGTAGCGCCAAGCACGCACTCTTCCTCCCCCTCAGGCAGCGTCATTGATTCGACTCAACATCACTTCCATCACATTGCATCCAAAATTGGGGAATCACATTCGTGTTAGTATTTTTACCAACTTGGTCTCCTCCGTGGAACCCTGTATCCGCACTGTATCTTTGAGCATTTACAATGTGTGGCAAAGGTGGTTGCGGGACCGGATACTGGGTAGTAACTACCTGCTGCTGAGGTGGCTGTTGCACACCTACCTCACTCTGCACCTGTGGGGTTAAAATTTGATTTCCTCCATTAGTCCTCTGCACTGATCTACACTCATTCTTCCAGTGTCCATACTTTCTGCACGCATGACAAGGAAATTTCCTTTTCGCCTCTTCCCTGCTCATTTGTCCCCTACCTCTACCTCCACTGGGTCTTTGAGCATTCTGACTAACTCCTCCCATTTGGTTTATAGGCTGAGAATTCAACTGGGTTTCCTGCTGCTCTGCTACCTTTACTTGCGCCCACATCATCTTTTCTTTTAATTTGCGATGGCGAGACTCAATGTCATTGCTGCAATACTTTGCATACCTTAGAATCTCATCTATTGTCTTAGCCTGCCAACACAACATGTGTTGCTGTATCATCTGACTAATCTCAGGTCTCAATCCATACACAAATCTATACACAAAATGACTCATATCCTTGTCTCCAATATTCTCAAAACCACTATACTGCTTAAAAACTTGTAACAATCTCTCATAATATGCATGCACAGACTCTTTCGGCTCTTGGGTGGTTCTATCTATTTTTACCCAATCAGTTTCCTTAGGGGAAATTTTACTTTTCAAAAAGATAATCACCTGATTGTACTTTTTCATCACCTCATCAGAAGGTGCTCCTGTTTTAGGATCTCTAGGATATTCGTCTTTTGGCCAATCAACTGTAATCTTACATTCTGTCCATAAATCTGCAGGGACAACAATTTCAAATAATCCATCTAAATCTTTTAGCAACACTTTCGAGACTTTCACAAACCTCTCAACTTGTTTGTACCATTCCACTGGCTTTTCTCTCAACCTGGGAACTCATTTGTAAAAGACAATATATCCTGTCTAGACCATGGAACATGCACATAACCTCCTCCTGGAACTTCTCTCATGGGACATTCAAGAGTTACATTTTCTACTTCTCTTACTGGATGTAAACATATTTCTTTAGCAGCTGTTTCTTCTTTCTTCCTCATCCATCTACCCTTCCATCTCTCCACGTCTCCCCATTTTCTCAAAACAACCATTAACTCTTTTATCTGCAATCGTCTACCAGATGTATTCATATTTTCTTTATCCTTTTCAGTAAAATCCACTCTATACGTCTTCTGCAACACTTTTGATCTGCTCATGTCTACTCCTAATTCATCTGCAGCTTCCACAAACATATCATGTTGATTTCTCGCTTTCCAAGTAATACTCTTACACAGATACATCAATTCATCATCTTGATAAGTCTTTAGCCTGTCTGGACTTATGGTCCCAAGGATCATTTCTTCCAGATCTACTCTCAACTTACATACATCTATAGGTTGTGGCTGTGTTTTTCTCCTTTGTAACCCTTTCACCCAATCATCTAACTCTTCAGTTGTCGGACCTCTTGAAACTTCACTTCTGGGGATTTCCTCCAACTCTATTCTTCTTGGCTGTAACTGCATTACTTCCCTAGGTGTTTCATTTACTGTTAAATTAGTCGGAGGTGTTGACCTAGTAACGATAGTAGGCTGTTCACTTTGAACACTTACAGCGTTAATTCTACTACTAGCTGATGTTACAGCAGAATTTAGTGGGATAGTCAAGGAAGGGTCATGGATAAGTCTATTTTCAAATACAGGTATTGCTGGACCTATAGTTACTGGCACAGTTATTACATCTATTTTCATATTCATCTGATTTAATTTTTCAACTAACTCTTTGGTTTTTATTGCCAATTCTGTTTCTTCTTCCTGCACTACATCGCTTACAGTTGGAACTGGTGTCGTTTGAGGTGTCATTGGGGTTTCCATTGACGGTGCATTTGGTGTCACCATCGCCGGATTTTCCTGATAAGGGGGTGGTCTTTTAACTAATATATCATCCAGTAGCTCGTCATCAGATTCATTCGGGTTATATCCATAACCAAATGTCTCTAAATGTCTCCTTTTCTCCTTGCATTTGCTTCCTGCAGTCTCTCCTACCATTTAAAACTGGATACAATCCTTCAGTTATCTCTCCATTTCTCCATCTCTTCATTCTGTCCTCATGCCTTTCATCATGAAATGTTCCAAACATAAATCTATTAATTCTACCACCTCTATGTCTTTCCCTTTCATACATTTCATCTTCCCATTCCACTAATGCTTCAAACTGTGTAGGTCTGGGTCTTGGGTCTAACTCCATCATTTTGCCTCTCAAATTACGCAACACTGCCAAATTAAAAGAACCATGCTCTGGAAAAGCTAGCACACCATCATTCTTCGTATATCCTATCCAATTTTCTAGCCAAATGCATGTGTGATAACCAAATTTTAACATCATGTAAGACGCTGGTGTCTTCGGTGGAGGAATAGGAATTCCTTCTCTCGTTATTACGGGTTTGTCCTTTTTAAAGAATCTTTTAATTTTGCCAAACAAAGTCAATTTCTCCTGTCTCGGTTGCTCGAAATACATTTTTGCTAATTGTCAACAATTTTACTCAATCCAAATCTTTGGCAACACAATCCGCTATAATTCACCAATTAAATTCTTTTGCTTCCCTAGGCACCTGACCAAAGTCAGCGCGACACACTCTAACTCTTCCAATCGGAACTTTCTACGTCTCTGCTATCCTATCCAATACCAGCACGGCTCACACCAACCAGCCAATCTGAGCTTACCTTGCCTCTGCAGTCTGACCAATGCCAGCGCGGCTTTTTGTGACGTCAGCCTCTCCTCTTACTGCTGACCCTCCCTTTACAAAAATTATTTGCACTTTTCTAAGTCCTTTTTCTTTACAATAACTTATTAGTCACAACATAAAACAATACCACATTGCCTGTTTACTAAATAAAGAGATAGATTTTCACCTTAAAGAATGTTCCTTTCAATACGGGCAAATATAACAATTCCGCTATCCTTCCCTTCATCCAAGCTAGGGGAGGACCTGTTACTTCTCTAGGGATAAAGGCAAAATTTCACAAGAGGACCTTTTGTTGGAAAGGAGGTCTCGCTACTCTTCTGGGGATAAGGCCAAAGTTTCACAGGTGGACCCTTCGCTATCTTAATCTTTTTCTACATACACACTGAAATAACACATAAGTGTTATCACTAATTAAACAGACAATGCACCTATTCCTGTGTGATTTCACTTCTCACACTTTTCTTCTGCCTTATTTCAGGCTAACTTTTCCTGCCGGCTTCCCAGATACCCTTCTGTACCTGTGTTCCAAAGACTACATAGAAACGCAACACTAACTCACTTTACATAAAATGTTAAACATTTAATCAATAATCAATCACCAAACTAACCAATAATAACCATCATTCTGCTACCAGAAAAACTGATCCAGCGCAATATGGGACCAGGGAAATCTCTTCACACATAAATTGCTTACCAAACAACGGGGCCCATCACACATTACCCACAAATGATCCCTGAAGATGGGCGCTGGATTTGGGGGGTTTAATTTGTCAGTTTTATTATGTACAATACTATACTTCACATTAATAACATTTGTATATATTCCTAACTATTCTTAATTTCAACTGTCTTCTTCCTTTGGTCGATGGACCATTAGTTGAAGAGTTGATGGTGACTATGATTAACTAAACAGTTTAATACTTTAAACTAAATAACCACAGAGTCGTTTATTCAATTAATAATTTTATCTTATTAATATTAAATGCTCATAATTCAGATTATCAGTGCATACACAAGACCACATATAAGAGAACAAATTATCAAGCAATGTAATCAAAATGAATCATTTGTATCGATATCAAAGCGTGCATAGGAATGGGGGAAGTGAAGGTACAGCATAAACACTTGCAGAAATATATTGCAAAATTAAAGCATTTAAGGAGGGTGATACCCACCAAAGAATCAGGAAAACCACTTTCTTGGCCGAGGTTGTGGCAAGGGGTCCCCAGAGATAGGCTCAGAGGACAAAGTTAACAGGACAGATGCAGCTAAGTTTTGCCATAGACTGGCAAACAAATATAATCTCCCAATTCAATCTACCTTGATCTAGTTCTCCTCGGACGCAGTCTCCTCCCAAGCACTCCCGCAACGTTCTCGTACCTAAGATGCTCTCTGGCTCAGTCTCGATCTGTTCTCTCTGTCTTGGTGCGCCTCCCTCTCGTTGTCTAGATGTTCTCTGCGATCTCTCTCTCTCTGCATGCTCGAATGACACTCTCTCGATATTCTGTGCGTTCTGATCTGCCTCACCCCTAATTGGGATATCAATTATACCCTAATGCCTAACTCACTATCTTACAATGTTGCAGTATCAGTAGAAACTCGGCCTGTGATTGGTTGTCATAAATCATGTTAGGGTCGCCTCATCACATTCTCCTCACAAATCCATCCCATACCGGTTTAAACAAAGGAAGTATTAAGAATAAATACATTCGTATACTACTAATATTAATAGTTATACATTTTGCAACATTCTCATATCATGACATCCGCTTCACATTCAAATTGCACGTAGCGATGGCAGTTCCCACAGTCGCTGTCGCATCTTGGCACATAAACAATAGGACAGAGGTCAACATGGCCTTCACACGGATTACATCAGCTGGTGCACTCTGCAGTTCGTAAGCAGGCAAAACATTTTGGCGCATGCGTCCTCCGTACCGACCAAGACAACCGCTTGCTGGTTCAGACAAGAGGCCATTTTCAGGCAGGCCCAATCTCGTACTAAAGTAAATAAACACAAAGGAGTATTAATTCATGAAATAAAACCCATTATGGTTACCTCCCACCATACTAATACCCTGTATTAATTCCTAGCGAAGCTATTAATTTAAAGCAACTTTTCGTTATTTGTGCACAACATGCAAAATGTGCAATGTACAACATAGCATAAACATGCATTAGTATGATTTTTCAAAGCGCAAACAGTTAATACATGCTCATGCCATCATGGTTTAGTATGTTATGTAAAATGCATTTTGCCCCATGTATAAATGTGTGCATTCAGGGTTGGTTAGTCCATGCAGTCAATACATCATTATGGGGTTACTTAATTTCATGAGGTTGTATTTTACAAACCTCACTCCATCAATTCCAATTACCAAATTCCGTCTCCTGCATCATCTTGTGAGGAATTGCTTTGCTGACACCGTCAGGGTAACTTTATCTTCATAGTTTTTTTCTCTTTGCGACAATTGGTCCTCTAAGCATTGTTGGAGAGGTTTCATCTGCAATCTTGCATTGGACACAATGTTTATACCAGAGACCATTGATCCCAGAAGGGAGGCAGTCTTTCTCTCAGTAGGGTGAGGAGTTGACTTGGGGACGTGACATTTGTCCAGATAGTAGACACTTTTGCCTTTATAGTGCCCAATGTTGCTCTTAAATACAATAGCTTTTGTACTGGAATGGATATTCATTTCTGGTGGTTGATTTGAAGACCTTAAGTTTTCAGTAGTCTCACTGTCCTTGAAGAATCCATCTGAACTTTTCTTGGACTGCGAGCCTTCTAAAGTCAGTTGTTCAAGTATGGGTAGATGAATAGTTCTTTTTAGATGAGCCGCTACTACAGCTATGCATTTGGAAAACTTGTGTGGTCAGGTCAAATGGAAGTTCTGTGCATCGATAATGCTTGTTTCCTACTAGGAATTTTCTGTGGGAACGTGCTATAGGGATGGGAAACATCCATTACAACGCAGTCATTACATCGCAATGCCTTTACAACGCAACTTTTACAACGCAAGTGCCTTTACATTGCATGCCATTACAACACATGCCAATACAACGCATGTCATTACAACACATGCCATTACAACGCATGCCATTACAATGCATGTCATCACAACGGATTATAAGGTAAGTAATGGAGAATTTTAAGTTTTAGGGTGGGTATGGGTTTGGAGTAGTTGGGAATAGTAATTTTTACCCCTACGCTATCCAACACTTTCCCTACTGTTGCACTCACTGGAGGGGGAATAGTAATTTTTACCCCGACGCTATCCAACACTTTCCCTACTGTTGCACTCACTGGAGTGGGATAGTAATTTTTACCCCTACGCTATCCAACACTTTCCCTACTGTTGCACTCACTGGAGTGGGATAGTAATTTTTACCCCTACGCTATCCAACACTTTCCCTACTGTTGCACTCACTGGAGTGGGAATAGTAATTTTTACCCCTACGCTATCCAACACTTACCCTACTGTTGCACTAAAAGTATTATGCGTTGTAATGGTATGCATTGTGATGTAATGCGTTGTAATGGAATGCGTTATAATGGTAGTTTTAAAAAATGCGTTGTAATGGTATGCGTTGTAAAATCATGCGATGTAATGGTAGTTGCGATGTAAAAACCACGCTGTAAAAGCATGCGTTGTAATGGTTTGTGTTGTAACGTCATATATTCATAGGGATGTGGGAGTATGCACCTTGTAAGTCTATTGCATACATCCATTCCTTTGCTCTTAGTTGGTGAAAGGCGAGTTTCCGAAATGTTTTGTTTATTTAAGAATTTGTTAATTTACCCGAGAACTAATATGGGTCTGATTTCTTTTACTGGATCCTTTTCTTTATGAGAAAATATCTGCAGTACGCTCCCAGATCTTTTTGGCCCGATGGCACAGGCTCGATGGCCCTTTTCCTTAACAGTAGAAGATTGCAGACTACATTTGAAATGCACAATATTTAGAACCCACTTGTCTTTTGTGACTATAATCCACAGTGCCATATGCTAGGAAAACGCTCCCCCCACTAAAGTGGCTTTCACAGGAGGGACTATTAAATCATTACTGTCTTCTATCTGACAATTGTCTTCCTCTTGAAGACGGAGATTTTGTTTGAGTTCTTGTTTAATGAACAGTATTGGTACGAGAACCGGAGTCTGTGGATACTGTCGCTGTTGTTGCTGATGTTGGTTATAAAGCCAACAAGGGGTTTGGGCCCTATGTCGGTAGAATCTGCAGTCTTTAGACATGTACTGTGTTCTAAAGAATTTCTTGTGTTCTTCTGAACCTACTGCCTTTAATTTCTCTGTCTCACTTTCATTTTTTGCATCTCTTCTGTGTGTTGACTGAACAGAGATTTACCAGAAAGTGGGAGGTTCATAATGTTTAATTGAGCCACTGGCTCGAGTGTAATAAGTTGTATCCATGAGGATCTTCTTATGGATATGCCATGGCAATATCCAAATGCTGTCAATTCTGTATAGTCCACCACAGTGCCAATTATTTGGTGAGCTGCCAATGAATTTTCCTGTAACATTTTGATGTAATCCTGATGACGGTGTTTTGGTAGGTCTTCGATTAATTATCGCGTTCCTTCTCAAATCACCCTCTGGTAACGACCAAGAAGAGCAGTGGCACTTGCATTTGTAAGTCGGGAGGCATCTGTTCCACATACCTTCCGACCAACCGCATATCTATGCTTGCTTTGATGCTCTGGTGGAGCTGTTGTTTCTGGTGTTGATGAATGACTTTTTCTGACAGATGTTACTATCATGGAGTCTGGTTTAGGTACTTGACTCTGTACTGCGACTCATCCAGACGACGAGTAGCCCAGCTTCCAGTGGACGAGGGGGGAATGGTGGCCCTGGACCTTGAGCTCTACTACCTGGCTGAGAAGTTACAGTGGGTGACCAGGTGGTCCTCCCATTTATGGGACACCCTAGGTCATGGAGAATGTGGCCTGCAGTCTCGGGATCCTTTGACCCAGGTTTTGCTAAAGCCAACAACCGTATCGATAGTACGTAGTGAGAACATACTGATTAGAACAGTGAGGCACGTCTGGGCCAGGGCACTGCAAATGACACACATAAGAGTCCCTTATATCTCAGAACTCTCCTGCCTGACCGCGAATCACTGCCCTACCCCTGGGAACTGGGTGGGCCTGCACACATTGACTGAGGCAGGATTTACTATATTGGGTGACCTGTATACAGGAGGCAGACTCACCCTCTTCTCGGAACTGCAAGAATCTTATGACCTTCAGGCTGGGCACTTTCTTCTATAAAGGGCATTGACCGGACAGGTGCGTGCTTGATGGGGCTCGGGGTCCGCGGAACCTCCAGAACACGAATATCTCTGTTATTTATTTCTCATAATGGGGAAGACAAGGGCAGTTACCTTCCTATATAAGGCCCTTTTAAAGGGAATTTGGCAGACCTGACTCCACTACACCAGCAATGGGTGACGGACCTCGGGTGATGGACCTCGGGTCCTATTTTGACTTTGCAGCCTGGAGGGGAATGTTGGCTTTCACCCCTAAAGTATCACGCAATTCTCTGTTGAAATTGATTGAGTTTTACTTTCTTCACAGAGTACATCTTACCCCGCAACATATTCACATGTTTCCCAGAGCATTTCAGCATGCCCTCGCTGTGACGCAGAGGATGCCGACTTCTACCACATGGTGTGGAGTTGCTCTATGATTACCCACTTTTGGGACATGGTTTTGCGGGTTGTCCGTAGAGCTACGGAGAGATGTTTTGAATGCACCCCGCAGTTCTGCCTGCTGGGTCTCCACTAATGCAGTGCTGCTCATAAAGTCACTGATAGTTTCACAGATTTGCCACTAATCCTCGCTCGTAGACAGTTGCCGATGAGCTGGAAAGCAGCTGGGGGCCCAGATCTGTACAGGTGGTGGAAGGAAGTGATTAAGTGGGCAGACTGCGAGAGAGAGGTGATCCGGAAGGAGGAGGATAGAGTGGTACGTAGAATACCAATCCTGCCGGCGTGGGATGCAGTGTTCCTGGCCTGCCCAAAATTGGATCCCATGGGGAGGACTGTGGTGGAGGAAGGATCGTACCCGACAAGCTCGCACCCCTCCGCCACCCCGCCAAACAACGCCCTCTGAAGGCCGCCTGGTTCACCACGGAACTGCAAGAAGCCAGACGCTCCTGCAGACGCCTAGAGAAAATCTGGCGAAATCAGAAAACCACGGAAGCACGGGACAACCACAGGAGCGCCCTGAAGGAATACCACCAGCGCATAAGAGACACCAAACGGACCTTCATAAGAGACAAAGTCCAGACCAACGCGACCAACGCCAAGGAACTGTTAAACGTCATACAGCTGTTCACAAAACCCCCCAGCGAAGCCACGGACGTCACACCTTCCCAGGAACTCTGCGACAAGCTCAGCTCCTTCTTCCATCTGAAGATTAAAGTCCTCTACGACAACTTCAGAGAACAGACGCCGGACACCACCCCCCTCCAACGCCGCCGATAAGCCAACCATCATGACCTGGAACCCCGCCACCGTCGAACACATCACCGTGACCATGAAGAAAACCCACTCAGGAGCCCCAACGGACCCCTGCCCACCACACATATTCCACAGGGCCGCCGCCGCCATCGCACCCGAACTAGAACTCCATCCTGGACGCCTCCCAGTCCGGATTCCGCAGCAACCACAGCACCGAGACCGCCCTCCTCGCCGCCACTGACGACATCCGCATGCTACTCGACCAGGGACACACCGCGGCCCTCATCCTTCTAGACCTCTCCGCAGCCTTCGACACCGTTTCACATCGCACGCTCGCAACCAGACTTCACGACGCGGGGATACAAAGAGCCGCCCTCGACTGGATCCGATCCTTTCTCTCGGCAGAACCCAGAGGATCAGACTCCCTCCCTTCCTCTCCGAACCCACCGATATCAACTGCGGAGTACCCCAAGGATCATCGCTCAGCCCCACGCTCTTCAACGTCTACATGGCCCCCCTCGCCGCCATCGTCAGACTCCATGGGCTCAGCATTGTATCCTACGCCGACGACACCCAGCTCATCCTCTCACTCACGAAGAATCCCGAAGACACCAGACTCTGCTTCCAGGAAGGAATGAAGAACGTGGCAGCCTGGATGAAAGACAGCTGTTTCAAGCTCAACTCAGAGAAGACCGAGGTCCTCATCCTCGGACCATGCACCTCCGCCTGGGACAGCACCTGGTGGCCCCCCGCCCTCTGGAATCCACCCACCCCTACAGACCACACACGAAACATCGGCATCATCCTCGACTCCTCCCTCTCCATGAACCGCCAGATCAACGCCATCGCTTCCACCAGCTTCAACTGCCTGCGCATCCTCCGCAAGACCTTCAAATGGATCCCCCCCGACTGCAGAAGGACCGTCACCCATGCGCTCATAACCAGCAGACTGGACTACGGCAACGCCCTATACGCCGGAATCAACAGAACTCTTCTACACAAACTCCAAACCATCCAGAACGCCGCAGCCAGACTCGTCCTCGGGACACCGCATCACGAACACATGACCCAACACCTACGAGACCTCCACTGGCTCCCCGTCGAGAAGAGGGTCACCTTCAAACTCCTCACCCGCGGATCACTGACAGAATATCGAGGAGCAAAATATCGACCTGCCAAAATATCGAGAAAAAAATATAGAATGCCAGAATATCGAATTCCTATCTACAAACAGGTAAGTACAAAAATATCGAATCCAAAATATTGTTGTAAATAATATTGGGGGTCATTACGATGTACGGCGGATCGCCACCGCCCGCATGGCAGTGGCGATCCGCCGTACATTTCCCTCCGCCCTCCACCCATTTACCCCCGCCATATTAGTATGGCGGGGGGGTCAGCGGCGGACGGAAAGACCGCCCGCCGCTTTTCCGCCGGTCGACTTGTCGACCGTGCGGAAAACGGGTTTAATATGGTGGCGGTGTCTGTGAGACACCGCCATCCATATTAGGATGTAGGCGGTGAGGAGCCTTTTCATGGCGGCATTTCCGCCATGAAAAGGCATGCGGTGATTCGCATTTGGGGCCCCGTTGCGGGCCCCCAGGATGTTGGAGGGTGGGGGCACATGGGGGTACCTATGGTACCCCCCTGCATTTGCATGCACAAGGTGGCAGGCACCGCGCGGTGCCTGTCACGTTGTGCATGCAAAAGCACAACATTCATTTTGTACATTGCGGCGGGTGCTGCTGACAGCACCGCCCGCCGCAATGTAAAACATGCGGGATGCGCCCGCCAGTGTGGCGGGCGCATCCTAATGTGCCTGGCGGGACCGCCGCGACTTCGGCGGGCGGTCCCTGGCTCCGTTGCGGTGGCGGGCGGACAAAGTCCGCCCGCCATCGTAATGGACCCCATAGTTTGTTAAAATATCGAATTTTTAAAATGTCTTAAAAGTAATGTCAAATTAATGAAATAATAAATATAATTAACTAAAACATACTTAAAAATACTTAAATAACCTTAAAATTAATAAATGATTAATGTAAGTAAAAAAAAAAAAGAAACATGCATTTTTATTTTTTAATACATATATATATTAACTTAATATTAATAAAAAATATTCAATATTTTTAGCGTAGGATAGCGGGAGGGTAAAATGTACTATTCCCACTCCAGTGAGTGCAACAGTAGGGAAAGCGTTGGATAGCGGGAGGGTAAAAATTACTATTCCCACTCCAGTGAGTGCAACAGTAGGGAAAGCGTTGGATAGCGTAGGGGTAAAAATTACTATTCCCACTCCAGTGAGTGCAACAGTAGGGAAAGCGTTGGATAGCGTAGGGGTAAAAATTACTATTCCCACTCCAGAGAGTGCAACAGTAGGGAAAGAGTTGGATAGCGTAGGGGTAAAAATTACTATTCCCACTCCAGTGAGTGCAACAGTAGGGAAAGCGTTGGATAGCGTAGGGGTAAAAGTTACTATTCCCACTCCAGTGAGTGCAACAGTAGGGAAAGTGTTGGATAGCGTAGGGGTAAAAATTACTATTCCCACTCCAGAGTGTGCAACAGTAGGGAAAGTGTTGGATAGCGTAGGAGTAAAAATTACTATTCCCACTCCAGTCAGTGCAACAGTAGGGAAAGTGTTGGATAGCGTAGGGGTAAAAATTACTATTCCCACTCCAGTGAGTGCAACAGTAGGGAAAGTAATGATTTAATATTTAAATAAAAATAAATTATCAATACCAAAAAAATTTAATTAAAATTAATTACCAATTACAAAATATTTAATAATTAATTAATTACAAATACCAATAAATATTATTTATTAAAAATTAATTACCTATTAATAATTAATTAACAATCAATTACTTTTCAATACCAAAATTTAATAAGTGATAAAAAATTACCAATTAATAATTAATTAACAGTAAATTAATTATCAATACACAAAAATAATTTCAATAATTACTTAATTACAATTAAATTACTTCCCACCCTATTCCCCCATAAACCCACAACCCGCTGTGAATAATAAATTAATACAATTAATATAATTATCAATTAATCAATTAATAAAAATTAATTACCAATTAATAAAAATTAATTACCAATTAATAATTAATTACCAATAAATTAATTATCAATACCAATAAATAAAAATAAATAATTACTTAGGGGCTCATTACGATACCCGGCGTAAAAAAATCCGCCAGGCATGGAAGCGGCAAAAATCCGCCCGCACACACCGCCTGAACACCGACCACGCCATTACGATTACACAAACCGAAAACCGCCATCGGCGGAAAAGCACACAAAATACCGCCCGCCATCGTCCGAGTCGGAGTCAAACCGCCCGCCACGGACGGAAACACGCACAACAACACAAAACCGCCCGCCCACACGGCCGACACACCGCACGTGAAATTACGATCGCACCGCCATGAGCGCGGAAAACCACAAACATACCGCCCGCCAGCGCAAACAACGCCGATGAGAATCGACACGGCAGAAGCCATGGCGCCCACGTCCCTGCACAGAAACCATCCGCTCACAAAACCAATAGCACACAACATGGCCAACAAGTCCACACAGCAAGGCACGCACAAATACACAAGCACAGTACACATCCCGAAAACACCCCCGGACAAACAAAAACTACAAAGGCCAGAACCCCAGACACAACACACCTGAAAACAACAGACCATGAGGACACACCCACATAGGTGAGTACAAAAGCAGCACTCCCACAGACCACAACCCCTTGCTACATTGCAAACCAGAGAGGAGAGGAGAGGACACAGTGACACAGCAAGGACAGCAGCACACCACAGAAACGCACACATCACAACCACCACCACCACCAAACACCACCACCACCACCACCACCACCAAACACCGGCACCACAAACCCCTGCACATTACACAACACACACCGCACCAGCACCACAAACATCATGGCACCACAAAGAATGCCCAAGTTCACGCCCATGGAGCTGACGGTCATGGTCGACGAGATCATCAAGGTGTACCCACAAATCTATGGGAACATGGTCCAGCACACACCACTAGCCACCAGAAACAGAATGTGGAACCGGATCGTAGACCAGGTCAATGCAGTCGGGACCCTGCCCAGGAACAGAGTCGAGATCAACAAACGTTGGAATGACGTAAAGAGCCTGGTCAAGAAGAAGGAGGGCAAAAACAGAGAGCTGGCTGCCGTCACTGGCGGAGGGAATCCCGCGCTCTTTAAGACCTTCAAAGCGTGGGAGGAGAAGGTGCGAGTCGTAATACATCCGGAGATCCTCGCCGGATTAGCAGGGGGAGTGGAGGCTGGTAAGTACAAACTAATGTATACCAGCACACCGCTATGTACTCACATGCACTACCACCATGCCACAGCTCCCAGGGACAAACACCCCCATGTCCAGCACACAATACACAACACATCACACACACATGCAACAGACACTACCACACACAGCCCAAACAGAACAACTGTAAGATGCGTGGGGACATGTGTACACTAAGCCAGCCACGTAACCACCAACAGGTCCCCAAATATGCCAGAAGCGCCACAACGAGCACCCACCACACCCATGTGTCCGCCACAGCTGCACTAACCGACAAGTAACAGGTAAGTGGCAGGAACACAAAGTGCAGTGGGTGGGAGGGTGGACAGCCCAAGTACAACACACACCAGGCCCCAGTCCCACAGCACAGCAAGGAGGAGCATCCCCCACACCCCACAGCCACGTGTCAGCCACCGCAGTGCACAACGACAGCCGAAAGGCAGACATCACGGTCCACAACAATCGGTGTCAGTGGGTGTCCAGCCACCCCCACGACCCACAACACCCCCCACCCCCACAGACCTGCAACATGGAGCACCCCCGCTTAGAGCCATGTGGCATCCAGTACAGTGCACGCACGAACAACTTGCAGGTGGGAAACTGGACAGGGCAGGATTACTGGAGGCATGAGGACCATGACACGACCAACACA
>CAWUFW010019427.1:0-186969 GCA_963921515.1 Calotriton arnoldi
CCTGCTAATCCGGCGAGGATCTCCGGATGTATTACGACTCGCACCTTCTCCTCCCACGCTTTGAAGGTCTTAAAGAGCGCGGGATTCCCTCCGCCAGTGACGGCAGCCAGCTCTCTGTTTTTGCCCTCCTTCTTCTTGACCAGGCTCTTTACGTCATTCCAACGTTTGTTTATCTCGGTTCTGTTCCTGGGCAGGGTCCCGACTGCATTGACCTGGTCTACGATCCGGGTCCACATTCTGTTTCTGGTGGCTAGTGGTGTGTGCTGGACCATGTTCCCATAGATTTGTGGGTACACCTTGATGATCTCGTCGACCATGACCGTCAGCTCCATGGGCGTGAACTTGGGCATCCTTTGTGGTGCCATGGTGTTTGTGGTGCTGGTGCGGTGTGTGTTGTGTAATGTGCAGGGGGTTTGTGGTGCCGGTGTTTGGTGGTGGTGGTGGTGGTGGTGGTGGTGGTGTTTGGTGGTGGTGGTGGTGGTGGTGGTGGTTGTGATGTGTGCGTTTCTGTGGTGTGCTGCTGTCCTTGCTGTGTCACTGTGTCCTCTCCTCTCCTCTCTGGTTTGCAATGTAGCAAGGGGTTGTGGTCTGTGGGAGTGCTGCTTTTGTACTCACCTATGTGGGTGTGTCCTCATGGTCTGTTGTTTTCAGGTGTGTTGTGTCTGGGGTTCTGGCCTTTGTATTTTTTGTTTGTCCGGGGGTGTTTTCGGGATGTGTACTGTGCTTGTGTATTTGTGCGTGCCTTGCTGTGTGGACTTGTTGGCCATGTTGTGTGCTATTGGTTTTGTGTGCGGATGGTTTCTGTGCAGGTACGTGGGCGCCATGGCTTCTGCCGTGTCGATTCTCATCGGCGTTGTTTGCGCTGGCGGGCGGTATATTTGTTGTTTTTCCGCGCTCATGGCGGTGCGATCGTAATTTCACGTGCGGTGTGTCGGCCGTGTGGGCGGGCGGTTTTGTGTTGTCGTGCGTGTTTCCGTCCGTGGCGGGCGGTTTGACTCCGACTCGGACGATGGCGGGCGGTATTTTGTATGATTTTTCCGCCGATGGCGGTTTTCAGTTTGTGTACTCATAATGGCGTGGTCGGTGTTCAGGCGGTGTGTGCGGGCGGATTTTTGCCGCTTCCATGCCTGGCGGATTTTTTTACGCCGGGTATCGTAATGTGCCCCTAATATTTTTTGTATTATTTTAGTTAATGTAGTATAATTAATTTTTAAAAGATTAAAAATAATTTTATTTTTTTAAATTTGTTATATATATTTATTTAATTTTTATTTATAGGATTGTTTTATGTGTATAGATGTATTTATAATTTATATATTTAAAAAAATATATAAGTTATTAAAATAATTATTAAAAATTATTAGTAAGTATATATATTATATATTATATGTATATGTTTAATTTATTTTTACATTACATATATATTACTTATAATTTTTAAACATTTTAAAATATTTTAAACTATGTTTATTTTAATTATATGTATTATTTACTTTATTTTACATTATATTTTTAACTTAAATAAAAAACGATATTTTTAACAACGATATTTTTGACCGATATTTTTTGTCGATATTTTTGTACTTACCATAATAAAGATAGGATGTCGATATTCTTGACTTCGATATTCTTGCGTCGATATTTCTGTAGGTCGATATTCTGACCTTCGATATTTTGTCAGTGAGTCAATTGATAGCACCCCGTAATAGTTCATATGCAAATTTGCACACTGTATATTAGGTAGCTGCACTCTATCTTCCCTGTATATAACCTCTGTTTTTTCTTTTATACAATCTTAGAAATAATAATTCACATGGGCACTTATAGGCTAGTTCGCACTTTATGGTACATCGGGAGTAGGTGTATTGCACTTTAGCACTATGCACTTTATCATACTATGCACCTTACATTTTAGCAGACTAGATTGGCCCACTGGGGCCGTATTTTCTTAGACCTATTGTAGCCAAACAAAAAGCATATCTCAGAGATTCGGCACATGCGATATCTATATTTGAAGGTATGGTCTTCAATGGGGTGACCCAGTTCCTGGTCACCTTAGACATTGAAGCCCTATACACCAATATTCCCCAGGATGACACCATAAAGACTGTGAGAACAATCCTGGAGACAGAAGATTTAGGTGGAGGCAATATTGATTTTATTACTAGCTGTATCAGCATGGTACTTAAAAACAACTTATTCTTATATAAAAAGGATCTCTTCCAACAGATAAAGGAGGCCAGCATGGGCGCAACCTGCGCCCCTAGTCTGGCATGCCTTTATGTGAGTATATTTGAACAAAAGCATGTGTTCAATGAACTAGCGCCCTTTTTTGAAAACGTCAGTCACTGGTACCGTTTCATTGATGATATCATTTTCATCTGGAACGGTACCAGTGAAGACCTGGCAGAATACATTGCATGGTTAAACCTGGGAGATTCGAATCTCAAATTCACATCACACTGGAGCAAGACCAAAATCAATTTTTTAGACATCTGTATTAAAAACAGCGAGAATAGACTATCTGTAGAACTATTCACAAAACCAACAGACAAGAATACACTTCTCCATTATGAGAGTAACCACCCTCAAACACAAAGAGACAATATCCCCTTTGGGGAATTTTTGCATCTTCGTAGAAATTGTACAACCCTAGAAGATTTTTATGCCCATTCAGAAGTTATGAAGAAAAAGTTAGGCGATAGAGGCTATCCTAAAAAGCTCATTAACAATTCATTCAAACGAGCGAGATTTTATGATAGGGAATATATGTTAGATATGAATAGAGAGAGAAGAAATAAAAACAAAAATGAAAAAATAGTTTTTGTCAGTAAATTTTCACAGGTAAGCAATCAAGTTAAGAATGTGATAAACAGAAATTGGAAAATTTTAAATGATGAAAGAGACTAACCTATTGAGAAGCCAATGTTCGCTTTTAGGCACAACGCTAACTTGCGCAACTCTCTAGTCCATACTTACAAAGAACCTGATGAGAATATCCAGATGAACATGCATTCCTTGATAGCAGTAGGAAACTACAAATGTGGATCCTGCTCAATATGTGACCAATGCATAGTAACCAAAGACTTTGAGTTCAATGGTTTTAAATCAACTCCTAACTCGTTAAACAACTGCCGGAGCAAAAACGTGGTTTATGTCCTGATTTGCCCATGTGGCTTAGGCTACGTGGGGGAAACAGGATGTGAACTGCGTTTTAGACTAGTGGAACACAAATCTGCATTGCGTACCAACAAAGAAAATGCACCTCTTACGTTGCATTATACTCAACTAAACCATAAATGCGAAGAATTTAAATGGTTGATTTTAGAAAGAATGAAACCTAATAGAAGAGGAGGCAACATTGAGAAATGTAGAAAGAAGAAAGAACAGTGGTACATGATGAAATCAGACACCATTAGAAAGGGGTTGAATTCACGAGAAGACTGGATGTCTTTTATTATATGATAGCAACTATAATTACTAAATAGGGTGCCATTGACACTCTACTAAAGCTAGTTGCATACTGTTGAATCCTTTTGCACATATTCTGGAATTTTTATTAAGTAACTTCTGTATGCATGATAGGTTAGCATAAAATACGGTATTTTTAGGAGGTTGAATCAATGCTTAGAAGCAGTTTCTGGACCTTTACGAACATATAGTCAAAGGTAACATAGATCGAGTTATAACAATTATATAACTCTTCACCCTCAGTGGATTTAGGATTCACGTACTTCATTACTTAAGAAATACTTCATAGAAAGACATTTAGTAATGGCGGAAGCAACAAAATAGTACTAAGAGACTAGGAAAATACCGTCTTCTATGTTGTGTGCTCTAGATTCATTTAGAAATGGCGGACTAATCCAAAAGAAGTAGTATATAGGGGAAACAACCTTTAGAACGCATGCATTACATCGCATGCCATTAGATCACGGTTTTAACAACGAAAGTCGTTACAACGACTTGCACTGGAGGGCGCTATAGGACAAGGTGTAGTTTAAATTACTATCCAACACCTTCCCTACTGTACGTAGGCTGGAGTTGGAATAGTAAATTAAACTACTCCTAAGTCCAGCGCCCTCCAACGCAAGTCGTTGTAACGACTTGCGTTGTTAAAACCGCGATCTAATGGCATGCGATGTAATGCATGCGTGGTATCGTCATACATCCGTATATAGCGAGCAAGCCTTCTTCTATGTTGATTAGTAACCCGGAAGGTAATCTCGCCGGAAGTGCCTGTATTTGAATTTAATCAATTGCTCAACATTCCCAGGTGTCACTTAGATGCATTACGTATAAATATGCTCAGCCCGGTATGCTCGCATTATTTTGACTCGGACGACGCCATAAGCAACACGTGAAGACGGAGTAAAGGTAAATAAGTAAGGGTTTGAAAGGTGTTTCAAGTGTAGACGGATGGCTCGCACTAGGTAAATATTGCAGAGTAGAAGTATACTTTATTACGTGGGGAGGTGAATATTATAGCAGCCCGTGAATCGAGCACATAGAATAGGTTTCAGTTTCTAAACTTAGCTTAGAGAATAGTTTGGAATTCTACACTCGGTTTTAAACTAACGAGTCTAGAAAGTAGGTTTGAATTTTCTAATTATGCTCCAAACTACAATGTTGGTTATAACCAGCAATGCAACCATTATTATTTTTACAGTTTTAAACAACCAAAGACAAACACGAACGTCTGGGGTTGTTGAAAGAGAAGATTGTTATATGACAAAGATTTACATGGACATATGTACTCTCTCGTTTTTTTGTAGACCCTAATTATGAGAGGGTTTTTTGCTGGTGCAACTGACAAATTATAAAGTGCACCCAAGGACGTACAAGAACAGTCTTATTTCTGCCATCTTTTCGAGAATTAGAGTATTACGAGCAGGCCTGCCAAGTATCACGCATCAAGTGTGACGCTAACGCATTTCAGTGTGGTGTTCCGCATCACCGCACTGAAATGCATTGTCACGCATTTTAATGCCACTGTCAAGTGCTGTACCAGCACTGAAACTGACTACCCTACGCCAGGCTGCTAGCGCGCGCGCCAGCGCCTGTGACACCTGTGTGCCGGCTCTGCTGCTCCCCGGACTTGACAGCAGGCTCTCAGTAAACAGTTAATCATCTTGCACTGCTGGTTGCTACAATGTAACATCTTGCTGCTGCATTGAAATTCCGCCCGCCTCTATCTCTCTCCGGCACTCAAGGGAGACCTCCCAGCGTCCGGTGAGCGTGTGGCATGCAGGGACCGCCCCTCGCTGTTGTCCTGTTCTCGCGGTGCGATCCTTAGCGTTTCGGGGGATGCCTGGCTCCTTACAGTCTGCAGGGCCCCCGACCACGGATGCAGGTTTGCCGCCTTCTCCTCACGTGCCCATCTATCACATGGCGGGCCCGCACAGCAGGCTGCGCGGGCTCGTGAGGCTGCGGTCGAGGAGACTTCGCCCACTCTGCCGTAGGGCCCTGCAAAAAACAGTTCCAGCCACCATGCGCAGATTGCGGCGGGTGTCGGGTCATGGCGGGAGGAGCCACTTGACTTTAGTCACCCGTCCTCAGTCAGTGCGGCAGTGGGGAAGACCGAGAGTCTGGATGCGCCATTTCCTACGCCGGGCAGCTCCCTCAGTGCATTGAGGCGCGTGGTTGGGCCACCCGAGAGTGTAGACCGGGGGCGGTGGTCCGTAAGGGGAGCCCCAATGACCTTGAGGTGCTCCTGTTGATGGACTGCACCCGTCCAGCCTACAAAATTAAGTAAGTGTGCCTAAGCGCTTTACTGGCCATGGGCTGCTATTAACGGTTGAAAGCTTCCATTCGGATATGTTGCCTATTGTTTCATTGCACAGGGCCTCTGACTCTGCAGCACGCGCGCCTCACTTAGCAAGCTACTTCAGCATGCTGCAGAGGTGCGAGTCCCGGTGGTCTTTGTCGTTTGCTATGCCTGCTTGAATTAACAGGTCAGTTTTTAAAGCTAAGTGGTATCTAGAAATGCTGTGCTGCCTCCAATAAAATATACTTACTTCATTGGATGTCTGTTGTGGGAGAAACGGTGCACCAGAGACTGCCATATGTTCATTATCCGGTATGAATGTTTCACCCAGGCTTGGAATTTTCTTTGCATTCTAATGTTTGTTGTTATTAATTGTACCAAAATGCAAAAAAAAAAAAAACAGACCAAGTCGAGACACAGTGAATAAGTAGAAAATACCTTACCCTCACCCATTACAAGGGCACTAGGTTAGTGCCCTTCCAATTCTAGTGCTTTGCAGATGTTTTAAGATCTTCTTAGTGTTTTTTGTTGCTCAAATGGGTATAATTTCTGACATTTATATTTGTCCCTCGTCTTCATTGCTTGATTTTGCTTGTGAGAAAGTGTCACTCGTAGTCGCTGAATTTGCACTGAAATTATGAAAATGTCACACATAGCAATATGAAACCTTGGAAGCTATGTACGAGGTATGTTATTTATTAGTCATTACTGTCATAGATAACAGGGTAGTAGTCAAGGTTGGGTTGTATAATAGATAATCTAAATGCGTATCTCTCACTCTGTAGAACCTTTACAATCGCCAGTACGAGGCCAACCACGTCCGTGACCCGTGCATATTTAAAACCGGGTGACATACAGGTTTGTTTAAGGAGAGAAATTATAACTATAACCGAGTGAACCACATTATATTTCCCCGAGACCATAGAGTCCTAATTATTTATTCTGTCATCACTATATTTTTTAGACAATCCACATTCTTCCCATTGGGACCTGAGTAGAATTCACGGAGGCATATGCTCCTGACTTCCAAGGGTACCGTTATGCCCGGAGTGTCCTTGTTTTCACCTGACTACAGCAGGAGGTGAACTATTATTTTACTCTATAAATAGAATTTAAGGAGTAGTGTTAACACATAGGTGTGAAAGATGGAAGTGACGCTTAGTGGCAACTAGCATTGTGGTATGAGTGAGGGGAGATTAGTATATCTGCTACGTACCTTAAAGAGTATTGGGTCACTTGATAGTCAAGCATAATCACATGGGGGTCGAACACATGTGGCTGTAAAAGAGTGTTCATATTAAATACTTGGGCCTATGTACTTAATGAATTGATGTAAGCCTTGCCATTATTCAGTGCTCTATTACTTATTGCTAATGTAATATGGGGCTGTTTTTAACTATTGTATGATTTTGTAATATTAAGCGACACTTACTGACATGTGCGTTTTATTGTCCAGGTGGTCCTAACTGTTCCAGTTTTTAACCTATATGTTTGTGAGAGTTACACAAAAAAAATCAGTCTTGATAAAGATGGCAATATAAAGTCCCCATCGAAACGCGTCGACGCTTTACCAAAGGAACACAATCTGTGAAGAGACTGGGACCTTTGAGTGCTTATTAGCTACATGGTATCGGGTCTCAGCCTTAAAATACAGTAATCGCGGATGTGGGCCGTTTAATGACATAGGTTGTGTCTATTGTATGTACTCTCCCTCCCCTTCTTTTTATGTGTTATATGTTTTTTTTTTTATGAAATTGTATGCATTTGATGTTTTTAATGTAGACGATGTTCTGACCGAACAGAAATATTGATAATACATATATTGTCAAGCTTATGTGTTTTTTAACATAAATCTGGAGAAAATTGATTAATAAAGTGATATATTTTTTCGCACTATTTGCATTTGACTAGTAAGAAATGGGTTCTGGGCATGTAGTTATACTGCTCTCTCCATGTGTGATGGTAGCTTGAATGAATGCAAGTTTGGTGTGTAACAGGTTACATAGTGAATAGTCTTAGCTTCAGAGTTCTTTCCAAAGGAAACATTTCTTGCTGACATAGCCGTATTAGCAAAACATTGCAACTCTGGCATTTATACAAACCAAGTCGGTGAGCAGTTAATAAAGACAAAATAATGTTTAAAACACGGGAACCCAGAACAAACAAGTTTTGTAAATGGCATGTATAAATTGTAAACTGCTTTTTATTAGGTTTTAAGTGTTTTTATGCGTACAGGGCTGTAATGAGCAACTGCTTACAACCTAGAAATGTATTCACACAGATATTGTATATACATTTAGTATGCTCATGGGTTATGAATTTAGCCAGAAACAAAAATGTGAAAATGCAAACACGCTGCTTTGGGTAATGAGATGAATGTACACGACGGAAGTCTGTCTTCTGTATTGTTTATGCACATGTCACTTTAAAATGAGGATGGTTCGTAGACGCGTCATGTGATCAAGGCCTGCAAAGGCCGAAACGCGTCATGGCGTTGAGCTGATTTTCAAATAAACAAAATTGCACCAAAAGAAGTGGAGTCCGTTCCTGTTTGTTCCACATGGTGACGGAACATTAAAAACAAGGTTGCGAAGTGATATATATATATATATATATATCTCCACTCGGAGCAGTTAAAAAACAAGCAGCACCGTAGGGCTCGATAGTTCAAATTTTATCATTATTTCACCATATAGTGCAAATTAAAAGAGGGAGTGTATATATATATATATATATATATATATATATATATATATTACAAGGGGCCACTAGACACGTAATTTGACGATGCCAATATGTGGGGAGACATGCGTAGATTTTGGGCATGAACAGACACTTTATTATTCATCTGAATGCTAATATTGACTTTTGTTTCCAACCCCATTAGGGTAAATGCAGGCTACAGGGACTACATTACCCAGCAGGCGCTGGGACTCATCTGAGTAGCCCATTGGAGGGCGTGTATTTAAATAAAGTCCGGTGGCAAAGCAACTGTTTGGAGTCAAGCCTATGATTAAGGGATACATACCCGAAACGCGTCAGGCTGCTGAAGTGCTCGTTCCTACCTGTGCATGATTTCTTGTCTCTTGAGTGCGCCCTTGCTGCAGAAGCACCCGTTCCTTTATGTTTACACGCCGGCTTCAGGCGTGAAGAGCTGCACCACCCTGAGGATTTACAAGGGGCCACTAGACACGTAATTTGACGATGCCAATATGTGGGGAGACATGCATGGATTTTGGGCATGAACGGACACTTTATTATTCATCTGAATGCTAATATTGACTTTTGCTTCCAACCCCATTAGGGTAAATGCAGGCTACAGGGACTACATTACCCAGCAGGCGCTGGGACTCATCTGAGAAGCCCATTGGAGGGCGTGTATTTAAATAAAGTCCGGTGGCAAAGCAACTGTTTGGAGTGAAGCCTATGATTAAGGGATACATACCCGAAACGCGTCAGGCTGCTGAAGTGCTCGTTCCTACCTGTGCATGATTTCTTGTCTCTCGAGTGCGCCCTTGCTGCAGAAGCAACCGTTCCTTGATATATATATCACTAATCTGCTTGATGCCTTCTTCCAAATACTTTTCTTTAGATAGTATCACAATATTGCCGCCCTTATCGGACTTCTTAATTACAATATTGGTGTCATTTCTTAGACTTTTAATAGCTTGAATCTGGGTTTCTGATAGATTATTGTTGCCATATCCTCTTACCTTGGATATTTTGTCAAGGTCTTTAATCACCCCTTTCTCAAAAACATCTATTGATGTGTCCGGAGTTGCTCCCTAATGATAGGCAACGAAGTACTGTACAAGGGTTCTATGTATGTGGCAGATGCAAGGCCTGTAAATACAGTACGAATTGCAAAGAGGTCAAGCTCTCTACCGAATGCAGACCGTTTAAAATCCGAAAACATGTCTCATGTAATACTGAATACGTGGTATATGCCCTCAGATGCCCCTGTGACAAATACTACATTGGTAGTACTATACATAAAGCCAAAAAGCATGTTTTGGAGCATCTGAGGGCAATAACACATAATGATAAGCAATACCCTATAGCGAGACATTTTGCTACCCACCACAATCAGAATAATAGTCTGCTATCATTCATTGTACTGGACAACATTCCTAGAAGGGAAAGAGAAGGTGATAGGACAAAAGAGTTGAGACGCCTGGAATCCAGGATGATTATAAAATATCACACAATGCAGCCTAAGGGACACAATAGTGATGAGGCACTAGCCATACATTTAGGTTGAGATATCAACAACTAACATACAGTTTCTCGTAAGGAAAAGCCGGAATTGAACCAAGGAATTTTAACGATTGTTTTTATTCGCACTTTCTCTTGTCCAATGTATTTTATGTGTTAATGTAAAAAAACAGAAAATTTGTAATATATGGTATTCACTTTTTTGTTTTATATTTTTTCAGATTTCGGATTTGTATCAAAAGCAAGTGGAAGGCTAAATGAGCCAAATATCTGCCTGAATTGCGTTGAAACAATTCCCAACAGTATATTGAGACTTTAGAGTTGGGGCGCCAACTACTATCGAACTGTGGGAGTTTCCTTTTGGAATCCTATCAAGCTGTAAATACAAACCCACTTGGGGTGAGAACGGGTGTTGGTTTGGCGCTTCTGGTGAAATACACACTGGCCAGTGCGTGTTCAGGACAGTGTCGACTCCTCAATATTAGTAGGGATAGCAAAGTTCAGTACCTAGAATGGGGAATCCTCTACAATTCCGTAGTACATAACAGTGGCCCATGCCGCGTATATAATTAATTGAGTCCACTGGGACAGTAATTTAATTCATATATACTGGACAGTACCTGTGCACCGGGAGTGGCGATCACGAAGTACAGATGTCAGCCCACTGGGGCTTTACAGTAGGTTAATCTAAGGCTGAGAGACACCGGTGGCAGCGGTGATAACAGCCAATTAGTGTAATACATCCACTGTGATGTTGCCTGATACCGTTTCACTATGCGGTAGATAAGCCCACAGGGGCTTAACTTGGTTAATTGTATTTAATTTAATTCACGGTATGGCATACCGGTGGCGGCGGTGACGACTGTCGACGATTGTCATGACATTAACGGGGTAGATGATGCGCCCGTTTTTGTCCGTTTAATAATAATTTGGGTGTCCACATCATTTGTAGAACGACCCCTATTAAAGTTATTTCATTTTGACACTTTGTGCCCGATACCATTGGGAAGTGTAGTCTTCACAATATGTCCTACTTTATGCGAGAGTGAATTTTGGGAAATATAGTTCACTGGTACAGTGAGGCACTGAATGAGAGGGAAGTTGCTTCCGGAAACCGCGATCACACTTGCAGCAATTGATTTGTTAAAAATTGTAAAAAATTCCAAAGAACCTAATGCACTGAACTGTTGAAGGCTGATGGTATAATGTTGTTTACAATATGGCAGAATGGCTTATATTAGTTACGCAATTTTGTTTAAAAGGACGAAAATCCGAGAAGTCTGTTTTCACTTGTTATGAAACTGAATGTCACATGATATGTTTAAAAGACTTTGGGGCATATTCACAAGGACTTATCGCCGAGTTATCGCCACCTTAACGCATCAAAAGTGGAGATAGATTCAACGCCCCATTCACAAGCGGGTGCAAACTGCAGACATCGCCAGTATTCCCGCGATAACTGCCTCAAAATGTATCTCCACGGGTGACACCACCAACTAACCCTAATGAGATGCAGAGTAGGCGTTCCCGTGCAAAAACTCACGAAAACACCACTACACCACTTTCACAACGAACTGCCAGATCTGCGATGCGAACCAAAAACAGGCGATAAGCTGCGGTAGCAGCAGGGAATTAACACCTGCCTTTTGCTGGTGTTAAGCAGGATGACTACCTGCAGCATGAAATGGAGCCCAGCCAAGAGCCACATCTGAAGACCCACAGATGCCATGGAGCCAATGATCATGCAGCTCGGAGACCCATGAGGGCCACAACACCCACCGTCACCACTCCCAGGCCCCCCCCAGAACACCCTCTAGGACAAACACATACCTTGCACGACACAAGAGCCACAAAAAGCGCATGAGGTCACACAATGACAACAAGAAACACATGTGTGGGCAGAAGAACGAGAAACAGTCACTCATCATTGAAGTAACAACCAAAAACTTTATTGAATACAACACAAAACACCAATGCGGAATACTCCTGTCGGGTCCGTCCGGGACAATCTTGATGTCACAGCCTGGAAAATAAAGCACAAAATCAGAACGTGTGTCATGCGCACATCAGAGGAGCGAGACACAGAGAAACAGAGAAGGAAAGAAAGGCAGAGGGAGAAAGAGAGAGAGAAAGAAAGGGAGAGAGAGAGAGAGAGAGAGAGAAGGAAAGGAAGGGAGAGAGAAGGAAAGAAAGGGAGAGAGAGAGAGAAGGAAGGGAGAGAGAGAGAGAGAAGGAAAGGAAGGGAGAGAGAGAGAGGGAGGGAGAAGGAAAGGAAGGGAGAGAGAAGGAGGGACACTGCCGCCAGCGCACCCAGGCACCACTGCTCACCTGCTGCCACCGGTGTGTCTCCAACCACGTGCCGGTATACACTGCAAGCCACCAGGTCTGCAATCTGGCAGAGTCAATCATGGCAGAGTCCATCTCACTGCACACGGCAACAACGCCTGTCTGTCCCTGCGCACACATGCAGCCGCACCCTACCCCCTCCCGCCCGCCAGCGCTGGCTGTCCGCACTTGCGCACCCAGGCCCCACTGCTCACCTGCCACCAACGGTGTGTCCACCAGTGGGCACACCACATGCCCAGCTCCAGGCCCAGGTCCCGCCACCATGGCATGCTGCACATCATGCGGACCCGCACCGCGGCCCAGCAGGTCCCACACATGACGCTGAGTCCTGAGGCATCAATGGCAGAGACCACATCAGTGCACACGTCATCATCGCAGGCCGCACACCCGCTCAGCAATTTTGGTGCCACTAACCCTGTGCAACCCCAGTCAGTGCCACATGGTGGTAGGCCCGTGACGGCCGCAAGGCTTCGGGTGCCACTAACCCTGTGCAACCCCAGTCAGCGCCACATGGTGGTAGGCCCGTGACGGCCGCAAGGCTTCGGGTGCCACTAACCCCGTGCACAACAACTCATGGGCCCTTTATGATTGAGAATCGTGGAACGTCCGTCATCCAGTCACCACCGGCAGTGGGGAATGTGACATTGTCGGCCCCTTATATTGGCGGGGTCACATGGCCTGTGCCGGATGGGTGTGGTGTGTGTGCAAACCTCCCCTCAGGGAGTGGCCGTGACATGCTGACAACTAGACCAGCGACCTGCAGACCACTAGCGTGTGAACCTGCGACTTGTAGCTATGTGGCCCCCCCCTCGGAGCGTAAGCGGAGTGGTCTGGCCTGGCGTACGTCGGACCAGCGCAGGGCTTGCAACAATGACTCGGGGGCTCTGGGCGTGGTTCAGTCCATGTCCGATCAAGGAAGTGACTAATGTGTGTGTCCCTGTTGTAGTGTCTACGGCACCCGGAACGCAATCGGCAATGTAGGACACTGTGACTGGAATCCCACTAGATGAGCATCATTGACGTTAGGGGGAATCACTGACCCTACATTCAACCACACATTCGTACATGAATGATGAAATACATGACACAGCAGTGCGTTTCTGAATGTTTAATGCACATCCAGTGGAGTTTTGCAGCTGGAGCAGTACAGGGCCATGCCAACCCCACTTCACAATATGGGCCCGTGGAGGGCAAGCCAGAGTCCATCGGGGAATGACAAGTACAGCGGAAGAGGAAGGGTACAGTCCGCAGTCTGGTCGCCGTGTCATTGGTCACCAAACAGGATATGGCAGTCCATGTCGCGGACCAAGGTGAGTGCAGCAGAGTGTATTGGGGGTCAGTGGAAGGTCATGGGGCGATGTGCGGCACCAAGCAGCAACAGGCCAGGTGGCGGACATGAATGCTAGTGCCTCCTTCTGATCTCAAGCCCATCCACGTCCTCGTCCTCGGATGTGTGCTCTGCCCCACCTGTGGGTGGTGCAGTTCCGGCTGCGGCACTGTGTGCCACTTACACATCAGGGGACGGAGGTGGATTGTCAGCCGCACTGTGTGGCAGTGACACATCAGGTGCCGGAGTGGAAATGCCTGCCGCACTGTGAGGCACTGACACACCAGGGGGCGGAGATGTGGATGGTGTAGGGGCAGCAGCATTCATCTGCGCCACGCCTTGTGGCAGCAATGCCATGATGAGGACATGCAGGGCATGGTAGATCCCAGCTACATTTTGCTGATGTGCAGCGGTGACTGCCATCCTTTCCGCCTCCATCCGCACCATGTCCTCCATGAGCCTCCGCATGTGTGCCAGCTCACGGCTGAGATTGCTGGAGCCACTCTGAGCGGACAGGTGTTCTTGTCTCCGAGTCAAAACTCCAGCGATGTCAGCCAGGGCTCGTTGGAGACCATGGAGTGGCGTGTGGGTGTCCGTTATGGACTGGAGGTGGTCCCTGATGGGACTCAGACACCCATGGATGGCGTCAAGTTTGGTAGCCATGAGGTCGAACACCACCCGCACCTGCTCAGCCATCTCCCTCTGGCCCTCCAACGCACGGCGTTGGAAGGCCATGTGTTGTTCGGGGGGTCTTGGGAGACAGCCGGCTTTGTGGGTGCCTCCTGCTGGGTGGTTTGTGGAGTGGGTGGGGTCTCCTCGATGCAGCTGGGCTGCCCTGGTCCTGGAGGTGATTGGCGGATGAGTTCAATGATGTCTTGGAGCGCTTGGGTGTCGATGCTGGTGGTGTCCTCCTTGTCATCAGTGAAGAGTGGCTGGGACTGCTCTGCAGGAGGTGTTGACGGTGCCCCTGCAATGTGAAGGGGAGATGCTGTGTTACAATGTGTCCACATGTATGTAGCCGCATGGTACATGTTCACATTCAGACAGCATGGCAATGTACATTGTGACAGTGTGTAGATCAGGGCCATGATCCAGAGTCATTGTGGGTGTGCACTGTGCTCTGCTTGATTGTGCATGTGTGCCATTGTGGCCATCTCCCCCCGTCCCCCCAGTACCTGGTGGTTACTCACCCTGTTGCTGTTGTGTTGTGTCATGTCGAGCAGTGTCCGGTGCCCCGACTCCTGCCACGGTCTCCACACTGATGACTGTCGACACCAGCTCCTCCATGTCATCCAGCTCCAGCTGTGACGCTGGGCTCCCACCTCCAGTCTGCCTTGCTGCCTTCTGGTTGCCTGCGAGTTTATCCTTGGTTTTGCGCTTGATGTCAATCCATCGCCTCTTGACCTCGTCCAGTCACCTCTTGTGCTCTCCGACGGCATTCACCTTGTCCACGATGGACTGCCATAATCCATTTTTGGTCCCCAATGACACATTGGAGGCGACAAACAGTTGTTGATGGTGTTCTATCACCTCCGTGACCAGGATCCTATTCTCCTGCGGACTGAACTTCGTCTTCCTCTTCCTCTTGTCCTTGCCCTTCCCTGTCACCGAGGTCCCAGGCTGGTCGTCCGGGGTGCTTGTGGGGTTGCGCTCGTCCTCTGCCCCTGCTCCGGCTGCCTCCATGGTGCTTCGGTGTTGGTAATTTTGTGTTTGTGTGTTTTTTTTACTTTTGTAGTGATTTTCCCGCCTGCCGTGTGTGTATGGCAGGCCTGGCGCTGCTTATCGCTGATTTCCTCATCGCGAATGGGCTCATCGCACGTTTTTTGGTGTTGGGGTTTGTGTTTCTATCTCCGTCGCAGTGGTTGTATCGCGGACATTGGCCGCGTTTTCGGAAGACTATCGCATGGTAACCCTGTGTTGTGAATTCCAGGTTAACACGGGGTTATTTTCCCGCGATAGACTGCGATGTGTAAAGTTGCGTTAACATTTTTTGTAGATGTTTAGCGCACGTTCTTGTGAATATCCCCCTTTATTGTTTTTGCATTCACACTACTCGTGAGCAAGGAGCGGACGCTCCGAAACGTGTAGGGTGACTTTGCTGGAATACAAATCATGCTTAAGAAAGTTTGTGGCCAAGGTGTGTTGTCTTTTGGATTGGTTCGAGACGACGCTTTTGTTGGAATATATATATATATATATATATATATATATATACATATATATATATATATATATACAGTCTATTTAAGGTAAGTGCTGCACACACGCACGCACACACACACACACGCATATTTATGTGTGTGTGTGTAACACTTACCTTAAATAGACTTCCCATGTGTGGTAAAGACATCTCTGTGGTAAAAGAAATGTGTGGTAAAAAATGTGTAGTAAAGGCTTGTGTGATATTTGTCAGCATTGTAATGTCGTGCAACCATTTCAAACGTGTGTGATGTACAGAGGCACATACTCGTTATCTCTTTCTCTGCCTGTGCACCAAAAGCCTCAAATGTGACCTTCAGTGTTATATTAATTGCATGAAAACCATTAAGTTCTACAATCTTTACTTGCACCATAACATGCTAAAATGTATTAATTTCTGTTCATGTTGTTGCTCAGAATAGGGCAGATTTCAACTGTCTACAATTGAAGGCCATTTACTTTGGCAGAACGAAAATGCTGTTATGTTTAGAATGTGCTTTTGTTTTCTGTTGTGGGGCATAATAAAGGATTATTCAATAAAGGTAGAGCAATAGTCATTGTACTATGTGATGTGATTCTGTTTTACTATTGAATAGCTCAAAGTAACTTTTACATCATGTCACAGTGAGTGGATGGTTTCTCTGTCTAATAGTGTATAAAAACTCTCCATTTGGGAAATGAGCCAAGGTTTTCCCTTGCTCTCATTAGAGGTAGATTTCACATTGAGCTTTTATTATTTAGCCCTTATTTTTAATTTTTTAAGGTTCCTTACCAGCCGCCTTAGAGAGATGACTCCACTTTAGTCTGTTTACTGATCTTTACTTTGAATATTTTTCATGTCCCTTCTCTTCTGCCTTAATTGAGCAGCTCTAATGACAAATGCTCCTTTACTCTTCTTTACTTTGTGCTAGACTGTAACTGGTTCTAGCTATTGATTAGATTAGGGTTTAGCTTCCACTGTCAATGCCGATATACATTTATTTGCATTTTGAGTATTTTTAATTGATTTACTAACCATTACTTTTTTGCCTTCTGTAATGACTTCTCAAATTTTAAATAAACCGTTAATAGTTTGTACTTTGATCCGTGTCTTGTGTGGATTTTCCTGTGTGGATTTTTTTTAAGTGATTTATTTTAGGTTTGTAGAAATCTTTGCTTAGGGCTCTTGTTTTTAAAACTCACACATAGCCCTCCTCCATCAATTAGTCCTTTTAATGCTAAAAGCACAAACAATAATTATGCTGTTCTTGGCATAGAAGTGGACACATATCTGGTTGCTAAATCCTGTTTGATAACCTATTGACAGTCCTTATTCAAATGGAAATATAGAGGCTTACCACTTTACAGGTGGTTCGTAGAGAGTATTGTTACCCTTATATGTTCTGAAGCTTTAGAACATACTTAGGGCCTGATTACGATGTCGTTCGGAAACTCTTCCGACCGAATCGGTTCCGGAATCATTTTTGACCCAATCAGCTTCTGCGAGTCCGACCGACAGATTGCGATGCTTCCCAACATTGTTCGGTTGGACTCATATTGACTTCAATGGGAGCCTGTGTTCCGAACGAGAACAGTCTCCCATGGAAACAAGCATTTGCAATGCAATAGGTCTCGCATTTACGCGACTTTGAGCTATTGGCATTGTAAATGACAATCGCTTTTATTTATGTTTTGGTTTTTAAAACATAAATAAAAGGCATTGTCATTTACAATGCCAATAGCTTAAACTTTCGCAAATGCGAGACCTATTGCATTACAAATGCTTGTTTAACTATGAAAACAGAAATCAAACGTGTAAGCAGCAAGTAAAAGTTGCAGGTTTGAGAGCAGCCCAGATCGCCGTAGGGCACACAGCGGAGCAATCCAGTACAATCCGCAGGAGGCATGGCTCTCAAGGCGCGAGGGGTGTAATTATGAACCTTGAGACTTGATTTATAGACATATCAGTGACATGAACCCTAGTGCATGGAAACCACTGGAAAGGTGAGTTTGGTGAGGTGCGCGGCCGCTATAAAAGTTAAGTAGCAAAAGTTAAAGCGCAGCATAGCGCTGGGAGGCCGTCGGTCACATTGTATTGTATTGTATTAAAATTGCATTTATATAGCACTTACTATGAACTAGCAGAATAATATTACAATGGTCTGAGATCCTAGGAAAGAGGTGCTTAGTGAGGCAAAAGCATCATTGGTGGCCAACTTGACCCTTGTTTTAATACAGAAAAGTTGCCAACAAGTAGGAAATGTAATGTACATAAAAGAATGATGGATGAAATGCTTGAATTATCAGACACTGATAATTACTCAGAGTGCATCCCAGTCCATCGCTATTTTGCACACCATGCCACCTCAGTTTGGATGCAGCCATGTGCGAATCAGTTTTGACCCAGCTCCAATGGGCACAGTCTAGTCAGAACTGGCAGGACAGGTCCTCCTGAACTAGAACACAATAAACCCAGTACTGGTTTCACCCTAGTTAGGGCCCATCAGCCAGATTTAGCTTGGTTTCAGTAACAGTCTACACAATCCTAGGTTGCTTGTGTTCCGGGAGGACCTGGCAGTTCGGGCTAGACTGTTCGCACTAGAGCAGGGTCAAGGCTGATTTGCACATGGCTTGGTCCAAACTGAGGTGGCATGTGTACAAAATATTGATGGCTGAGGATGTGGCTAGAGTAATTACCAGTGGCTGAGATTAATTCAAGCATTTCATCCATCACTTTTTTGTATACTTTACAACTGAGCAGAGAGCACAGGGTCTTAATCTTTGGGGCTGCTCAAGTGAAGTGCCAAAGTGAGCTGGCCAGAGAGTAAATTTCCTGTGTGCCCTATACTCAGAGACAAAATCACTAAAATAAGCACAGAGAGTTAAATGAGAGTTTGTTAGACTTGGGATACTGTTTTAAAACTGTGGTTTTGAATTCTTTTATTCACAACAGATGGTGCCAACATTTAACAAAAGCTAAAGCATTGTGGGTTTTATCATAAGAGGTGACTAATGCCACAAATAACTGTTTAAATCAACTCTACGCTGGCACTGAATTAAGAATATGGAACTCCTCAATGTTTTCCAAAGGACGGGAAACCACTCGTATAGAACAATATGGAAAAAAGTGAGGAGTATTTTGATAATATTAATGCAAAGAAGTACGGAGGTTTTGGCCACGGGAGTGGGACTTTTTTTAATCCTTTAACGGAGGACCCAGAACTTGAAAATGGATGTGTGTGGAAAACATAGCTATTTTGAAGTTTTGATATTTGTATCACATACAATCAACTAGTTTCCCTGATAAGGTTCCAACATAAGGCGATGGTTGTTACTGCCCTGGGCAGAAAGAGCTCACCATCTCCTTATGTGGCGCCTTTAAAATTTAAAACAAAATTATAAAACACGAACATTGATATAAAAACAATAAGCAAATCAATCTAAACAACTGAACACATAAATCTGCCACTGAGTTCAGGCATAAAAGGGCTACACTGTTCTGCTATTCAAAGTCTGAAAAAAAGAGATCTGTGTTTAAAAAAAATGCTTTTAAAACCAATTGCAGCGTGCACTGTAACAAAATGAAGTAATTAGGCTGCCAAGAGCTACTGCAAAGTTTTAGAGATAAATCTGTGGATTAAAATAAAATCAAGTTATTCATTATAAGTGTGGGAGTCCTATGCCATAAGTGTGATATGCACTAATAGATGTTCAGTACAATAACAATTTCAAGTTGAATAATACGTTGCTTGCTTTATTTCACTAGTAAATCAGAAGTTTGGTTGTGGGGGCATAGTGTTCTTTGCTCTTGCTGTGTGTTAATTGTAATAAAGATAGTTAGAATGAACTGTGTCTGTGTTTTAAAAAGAGCGTAATGTTTTGAGCAAAAAGGGGTAATATTTGGTTGTCTGTATCCTAAAATATTTGAGGGGTGGATAGATTGATCCATTCCCCTTGTTGGGTTAGAACGTAGGCCAATGCAAAAAGTGGGTCTGTTCCAGCGCTTGGGTGGGGCAATTTGAATTCCTCGAGTGAGTGGAGAGAGAAAAATAGTTAACATATAATTTAAATTGCTAACAGACAGTTTAAGGTAGAAGCACCTTACTTTTAAATATTTCAAGGCATAAAAGGGTTATTGCATATGAATAAATAAACCTCTGAGGCCTGTGGTGACCGACCAGCCCATGTTGGCTCCTGGGCTAGGCAGTTCTTGGTAGTGAGTGGGTGGGTTAAGTAGTACATATTTGGAATTAGGCACTGAGTGAGAGGCAGAAGAAGTGTGCCGCGTTTGGGTAGGAAAAGTAGGTTGGCAAATAGCTATTTACGGTTTGTGCATTGACTGAAGGTTAACCAATGCTTGTTTTGTAGGGTATTCTTGGTTTGGGCAGTGGGTTTACGCAATGGTTTTAAGTTGTGCAGCACTTGATGTTTGCAGGTTGGTCAGCTCTTGTCTAAAGAACTGACGGCGGATTTGGATTGGGCAGTACTTGCTGCACGATCGTCAGCTGTCGGGTGGAGAACACAGATTATTTTAATTGCTGTCACCACAAACCGGGTAGTTCGGGACCCGCAGCAAGCACCTCCGTCTCGTCGCTGCCATCCTCAGCCCACAAAGCAGATTCATATTTCAACTTAATTCGGCCCCATGCGCATCTGCAAACTGAGCTGAGCACAGGACTCAGTCGCATACGAAAGAGGTGACTGGGATGAAAGTCTGCCAACGGTTCTGCAGCGTAGCACCCTTCTCTCGCTGCAGCTCTGTTTTCGAGAAGATTGCTTACAATTCAGTTCGGAGCAATGTCACTGCGTCTACCGAGACACTGATGTCCATAGAAATTCAACGTGAGAACCAGGAAGCAGAGGGCCAGCCAGCCGTAGACACTGAAGAGGGGCTAACAGTTCAAAGTGCTGTTTGCGGCCGAAGACAGACGGAGACTGAAGGGTTCAAGCGCTTTACGGATGGAGCCGATAGTATGTTTTTATTCAGTTGCTTTTACAAAAGACAATATTGATTTCTATAAATGTTCGAGTAAAAGTAGGAAAAAATGCTTCATTGCTACGTGTTGTCATATTTTTTTACGGCTTGTGTAAAGGTATATCAATTGTATGCCTTTCTGCAATATAGTTTTAGATCTCTTTGAGATTGCGCTGTCCACGGTTCAAGATTTACCACTGCATGATGGCAGTTAAAGGTATGCCATAAAAACCTGGCGTTGTCAGTTTGTAGTTCCGAACCGGCGGACACCAGCCATGTTAGAAAGGAGACGGGTGAGCGACTCTCCATCTGTTAAACCTACAGTAAAAACAAACATCTGCAATGCAATAGGACTCGCATTTACGCGAGACCTATTGCATTGGAAACGGGAGTGGGGCGGAGGAGAAGGCACGAACGGGAGTGCGGGGGGGGGCGAAAAGTCAGACTGCGGAGGGGGGGAGCGGGAAGAAAATAGTGCTTGAAGTAAAGGGACCAGTAGCCATGGAAGGATACAAATGATGACATGGTCGTCATGAGGAGGGACTAACAAGCCTAAAACCAATCGGAAGGCAGCATTTAGAACCTAAGCCAATGAAAAGGATGGGCGGGGAGTGGGCGGAGCTTCCACAAAGCTTCCATGCTATACTGAATACTGCATGCCTCCCAAAGCGAGCAACGCATGCGCTGCAACGCTAGGCTCGACCTAAAAAGGGTGCTTGGGGGAAAGCCTTGCACCCTGTGGCGGGCACCCCATGGTGCCTGCTACATTGTGCATGGTTGGGAAGAGGGGTCCCTTGGGTACCCCCACAGGCTACATCTCGTACATCTCCGGATGAAGGGGGTCCCGCAACGGGCCCCCAAAGACTGATTCTGGCAGCCGTTTCATCTCTGGCAAACCAAATAGGAACGGCAGTCGGAATCGGTCATCGTAATCACTCGTCCGGAAACCGTGTCCATAGAGCTGTACGAATCGGCTATGAAAGACTCGGGCTGCCCTTATGCCTTTTGAAACCGATTCGGACAGCTCGATCGGTTTCCGGGCATCGTAATCGTAGGTGGGATGATGCATTCCTCAAAAAAGGCTACAAGAGGGAGTATGCATACTCACCAATCTGGAAACAAATTAAGTCCATACTACGGATGATGAGACCCCCTGGAGGGTCAATATCCTTTAATATATTTTTGGTAAAGAAAGGATCTGGCTGAAGGTATAAGTAAACATTTATCACCTGTAAATAACTGCACTACGTGCCCCCAAGGGGAGCAACTGAGCTGCTAAAGATTGTCGTGATTGTTGCACCCTTGTTTCTTCAGAGTTTCCCGGGCTGCCCTCTTCTGAACCTTGATAGTGCTACCACCTTCCTGCCTGGAGTGATCTGCTAGGTTGCCAGTGCAGTTTCAAGCTTCTGACCCCACAAGACTGAGCTAATTGTTGCTTAGTGCTGTTTGCGACACCTGTGAATGGGAACCACCGCTGTCATTAAGTACTTTGAGAGACTGTGTGTTATCTCGACATCTGCCTCAAAAGCATAACTCTTACAGCAGACACTCTAATCAGAAGTTTCACAAATTATGTGTGTGGCACTGCAAAGTGTACATTTATGCTTTATGCGAGCTCCAGAGAACACAGCTACTCCCCCTATGGACTCCCACCTCACCCTTTAGTGACTAAACCTAAAGCTATACAGCAGAGGGCATCAGTAATATTGTGATTTAAGAATTCACTTTTCATAAGTATTTTAAACTTGTAATGTATTTAATATGTTTTATGCTATCGGTTTTATGATTCTTTTATGTTCACATGGTGACCAAATAAAGATTGTTGATCATGATGACTGAAACTAAATTTCTGATGGGCATTTCTCTTTCTTTGGTCAGGGGCTATTTGGGTCAATGGCTTCTGTTGAACCTGAGTGTGACAGCTCCTTCCTCCAGCATGGCCCCTCTGCAAATCTGCCAGGGTGAGGGCCAGACGTAATTAGAAGACAATGACTTTATAGATACAAAATTGTCGCACTTGCAGTGGTTAAATATAAAAACCTCCATGAGACTGGAGCACAAACTGAACTAGAAAGACCCTGATTCCATCTCTCATTAGCCGGATAGAGGGCACATAGGGTATGTGGACATACCACTAGGTCAAGTCAATAGGCAGACTTCTGTGTTAGTCTGAGTCCACTGTGAAACTTTGACTGCTATTTGCCTGTACATTGAAAGATAAGCAATAGCATTGCCATCTTTCTCTGTGTAGTATTTTATTGCCTGGGTATAATCATGTACATTTTCTTAAATCAAGATAAAACACTGCATGAATATTTATTTATTCATTGAAGATAATGCTTAGAATTACTGGTTTTCTAGTGTCTAATCCTTATTATCTCCATGAGTAAGATTTAGACTGCTCTGCCTGCTATTCTGAGGGTCAGGTGTCAAAGGGTGCACATGGTGCACACTTTTGGGAGCAACAGTAGGAAGGCTCCAGGACAGAAAAGGTAAACATACTTAGTTGATACATTTGGGGATAACCTGTTTACCCGTTGGCCCCCAAACTGATTCAGATAATTTCGGGCAAGTATTGTGGCTCACTTGATTCCCATTCCAGTAAACACAAGTAGCAATTAATAAATGCTGGCTTTTGAAACTCAACAGGCACAGAAAACCAGCAGATAACAGATGGGAAGAAGAAGAATTGAAACCCCGCCTCTCGATAAACTGAAGAGGATTTATTGGTATAGGTGTCGAATGGTAAGAAATCATTGTAAATTTAATGGTGGGTCAATGGTAGAAAAGTCCTCCCTTAAAAGGAAAAGCATCTGAAAACTTAGGGGCAGTTAATAGAAACTCCAAAGGCAAGACTGCTGTGGATACAGTCTTTCAGAATCCTGTAGAACAGGTTTCCCTTAGAAGATCCCCCAAAGCAATTCCTAGATTGTTCCCTAGACCGTCCCACAAACAGCCTCAAAAAAATATTTCCAAGGTTACCTTGTCCCCTGTTCCAGGGATCACCCCTTAAATAGGTTAGATTTCGTTGACACCCTGAAACTACAACTAGCACTAAAAAATAAATTCTTGAGGAGGAGATAAAGGCTAGGTGATTGAGAGGGAGGAGATTAGGTTAACCCACCAGGAAGAGACAGAGAGGCAAGTGGTTAAACAGACAAAAGTCAACACATGAAGAGAGAAAAATGAATAGGAAAAATAAAGAGATAGGAAATTTGAGAGGGGGGAGTGATCTCCCTTTCAAATCCAAAACCTACCCACCCGGGCTCCAAAGGAGAATGTACCCATGTGTCTACCAGGCACATATATTTTGGGGTCTCTTGCAAGGCTCAAGGATTATATGAGAAGTCAAGACAGTTGACTCTGCTGAATTTTCTTCCCCTGAGGGAAGCAAGATCATTTGAAGGATACCTGAGGATGATCATTTGATCTGTGAGCTCAAGAAAGAAACCTATGATTACATAGTTTGGGCAGAAGCTAGACCAGCATCTTTGGAGAGCATGGTTAAGATCCCATTTGAAAATTATTTCCATGATGTATTACATACATGAATAGATGAAAGGGATTGAAGAGAAGGATTGCCAGGTTTTTAAACAGGTGATGGTGGTTGAGTGGCTCATAGAGGAGTTCTCTACAGTGCTTATATAATACCTGTCTAATTTATAAGAAAGGGATGTTGCATTCACTGACATGTGGTTAGCAAACTACATGAACAAAAGGGCTGGAGCAGCATAGTCCCAACTTGAGAAGAATTCTCAACACAATGTCTCCAGAGCAAAAAGTGATTCCCATGGATCCTGGCTGGGACAGAAGTCTGAAGGGGACTGTGTTCCTAACCATAACCAGAGAGAGAATAGAGAGAAGGAAGTTTCATTCACATCTAAGCTTTTAAAATGTTTTGAGGGCCAATGAGATCCTAAATCCACCCCTATGGTGCAAACCACCTCAAAAGCTTACACAGCTTTGGTCATTGGAGAAGCACAATTGCAGCAGGGCATATGTCAACCATAGATGGTGAAAAACTGTTATTTGGTTTGTCTATTTGAGCCTGATTCTAGTAACCCCAGTACAGTGACTACATACCACCACACTTCACCCTCATTTAGTATCAGCCCATTCTACTCAGCAGTGCACTACCTCTCTTCAAGCTCCCTCCTCTACTGCACCTTTTACCCCTTCCTTTCATCCAACCCTCGATTTCCTTCAAATTCCTTCTTCCTCCTCCTTATTACCCATCCACACTTCTCTCCACCGGCCTCCCATCCCATTCCTTCTCCTCTGTCCTAATCTCTAACATTCATATCCACTCTACTTCTCTCTATTCCGCAGTTCTGTGACACAGCTCTTCCCTAACCATATTCCTTTCCCATACCCACTATCTCCACCTCCTAATTTTATCATCCTGCATCAACAGCCACTCCTTCCCCAAACCTCTCTTCTTCCTTCCTGCATCCCAATGCATCACCAGTAGCTCACCAGATAGAGGCATAACTGAACACTGCTACAAAAAGAAAAAGAGAGTAACAAGGACACAAGTAGGAGGAAACACAGAAACCTCAACAGGAAGGTAGACACAGTAAAAAGGAGACCGAGACACAGTGATAGGGAGCCATAGATAGCTTGATCCAAGCCAAACCCCAAGATACTTGTGGAACAGGACCCTTCACTCAGGACTGATACTATTGCTGACCATTCCATCCTACATGAAGGTGCACATAATTATGGAACTCTTTCCACAGGGAGAAGATGCATACAGGATTAGTTCAAACTCAAGAAGGTAATATTTATCCTGCAATAGTGTATAAAGAGGAATTTGAATATTCACCTATTGCTCTGGGGGAATTTGAAGGTGAGGAAGGATTGGGCTTCCGTTTTTCCCTTCCCCCCCATCAATCGAACTCTGGGGCACTTATTTATAGAACACCGGGGCATGCAGGACCCTTCCCTAGATCTTTGGGCAATGCCCCTGCTCCTTGGGCCCTAAGATTCTCTCATTTTAAGGTGCTGGGAGACTTTAACCTGCAAATGGATAAAACATTTGACAATGAGGTGGCCACACTATCAGATACAATGTCTTCCTTAGAGCTCAACCAACATGTGTTCGGCCCGACACACTAGGCAGGTCATATACTGGACCAAGTTTTTCCAATCTCAAGATGCTTTTAGAGGATCCTCTGCCATTGGCCTGATGGATCATTTCCTGGTCAAGCTTATCTGACCAAAACTAGCAAGAGCACCACATCAATTCAATAAAGTCCCATCTGTGGTAAGAGCATTTCACAAAATCCAGCCATTGGATTTTATTCGCTACTTAGAAGAAAACATCCCTTTATTTTATGGGGTAGTAGAAGTAGATGCCAACCGGCTGGATGACTGGATCCACAATACAATATGACTGGTACCAGTGTCCTTACGAACAGCTTGCAGAACTAAGCCACCTGCCCCTTAGTTTAAGAATAGCATTTGCAATGAGAAGAATCATTGTAAAATTCTAGAAAGGCAATGGCGAAATTCTTTCAATAGTAAAGATAAAGACATCTACAAGGCAGCGTTAAAAAATATCATAAAGAGGTAAGATTAGCAAAAAAAGCCTATTATGGGGCAAGGATAAAGGAGTCAGGCTACAAGTCTAGAGAAATCTTCAGAATAGTCAAAACCTTCATGATTCCGGAGGCCTCTACTAGAGTTCACCAGCCTTCAGCAGAATGGCTAGGGAAATAACATTTTAACCATTCAAGTGAGCCTTTTCTCAGGCTCATACATGGGGTTGTGCACAAGGCCGTGTCCGGCATGGGGTTGGCTGCATTGGGGGGTTGGCTACAGGGCCTGGCCGCAGGCAAGATCCTGCAGCCAACCCCCCACAACACACGGTTGAAGGCCATCCGCGATAGCAGTTGAATTAACATATGGTAATTAAATATTACTTTAAGTTAAAAAAAGCGTAGGATTTCATTGAAAAAAACAAAGGTTTCAGGGACATTATAGTTAGGAAATAGCATTAAAAAAACGTAGAAATTCACATGAAAAAAACAAAGGCTACAGGGACATTACAGTTAGGAAATAGAATTTTTAAAAACTTTGAAATTCACTTAAAAAACAACGTTTTAAAGGGCTGTTATAGTTAGGTTCAGATTTTACACACACAAAACCATAGAAATTCAGCAGATACAGTTAAAATTATCTCAAGTAACGATAACTTGTGCCCTAAGGTAACTATAACTCATGCCCTTGCCATGCACTGCTAATTACCCCACATATTGCATCACTCATGAAATCTTCTATGACATAATTGATAATATCACTGCAACAAATTATTGATGTGCATGGCGAGGGCACGAGTTATAGTTACCATAGGTCAAAAGTTATAGTTAGTCAAGATAACCCTGACAAAACCTGCTGAATTTCTATGGTTTTGTGTGTGAAAAATCTAAACCTAACTATAACTCCCCTGTACCCTTTGGTTTTATAGTGAATAGATAGATAGATAGATAGATAGATAGATAGATAGATAGATAGATAGATAGATAGATAGATAGATAGATAGATAGATAGATAGATATATTACCCAGTGGCAGTCGCCACAGGGTAGCTATAGTTAGGTCAGCTGTTCTACAGGATAAGAGTTTTTGTGTTGCTAATACCTTTTGACCCATTTGATGAATCTCAAAAAAGGTGCCACTTTGTAATTACTTTGCACATGGAAAGTTTTGGGGTGATCCATTTAGCAGGGGCCGATAAAAAAGGGGGGACCCAAAACACAAAATCCTCATGCATTTTCCATAGTCTTCTTTAATAAGGGCTACAGCAATAAAAGCTGAATTGAATTATATCAAATTTTGCAGGTAGCTAGATCTTGGTCCACAAATTGGCCTTTTTGTGATTTGGTGTAAATCTGTTCAGTAGTTTTTGAGAAATTAAGTTAAAAAAATAATAGTATCTCTGGATGTTTGGGTCTGAGAGAGGCTTAAGAGACTCATGGGAGCTTCAGTTTAAACATAGAGCTTTCTGATTGGCCCAGGAAGATTTATTTCCCTAGGGCCAACTCACTCCCGCGGGAAAGAGCGCTCTTATTGGCTGCTAGCAACATCAGAAAAATGTTGCTGGCAACCTTTACAGGACTCTGCGAATTAGTCCCCTGTCCTGAAGTAAAAAAGCTTACCCCTGGGGCTGTATTCAATAAAGGGAGGGGGGCTATGTGATGTGGCCCCCCTTCTGAAGTCATTAAAGGCTCTGGGGAGCCCACCCCGGGGCCAAAATTTGCATATAAGGGGAGGGGGCCATGTGGCTGCCCTCCCCGACCCCCCAGAGGCCCCAGGGACCCATCGCCTGGGTACAATATCAATAATAAAGGGGAGGGGAGCCTATAAATGCCCCGGGGAGCCCCATGGATGATTATTTTAATTAAGGCAGGGAGGTTGCGAGCCATTAATGGCCCTGGGAACCTCATCCCCTGGGTCGGCTCACATGCTTTGTCCCAGGGAGCCCACCACCGGGACATAGCGAGTTCTCTGCCTGCACCGGCACGGACAGGGCAACCTGTGCTTGCTCCTGCTTGACGGAATAATTTTTTAATCTCCCCCCAAGAAGGAGCAAACACAAAGTCTGTTCCCAGCCGATGGGAAATTCAGAAATGCTCACACCAGCTGGCTGCAGAATTTTGATCTGTTCTCATGCCCCTACTGATGAGGGCAGGGAAACAGATTGAAATATTGCTCCTGCCCAGAGGGAGCAAATTAGTAGCTACTAATACTGTTTCCTGCGAGTGGGAGCAAGCCAGCTCCTGCTGCATGTGGGGAGCCGGCTTGGGCTGTAGGGGCTTTGGGGCTACCCCAATGACCCACAGCAAGTTTACCAGGGCACCCACCTTTATTAGTGTGGGCCCTGTGGGATGGGGTCCCCAGGGCCAAAAAAAGTTCAAGGAGGGGGTCAACGCAAAACCCTCCCCATTCATTGTCATAGTGGCCCTGGGGATGGGGTCCCTGGGGGCCTAAAACGTCTTGTAGAGAGGGCCACTTAGCCCCCTCCCCTTTAATTTAAAAAAAATGGCCCTGGGGTATTGGATCCCCAGGGCCTAACAAGACTCTGGGAGGGGTTCCACTGCCCCTCCCCTTTTATTGTAGTTTTGGCCCAAGGGGATAGGGTCCCCAGGGCCTCACAAGGCTTGATGAGGAAGGCTGTGCGGCCCACCTCTCCTTTTTTAAAGTAATGGTAATGTCGTCTGGAGCCCCCAAGGCCTAATAAGGCTTGGGAAGGGGGCCACCGGTCCCTTCCCCTGAAAAAAAAACAATTCTGGGGGATGGGGTCCACGGGGCTTAATATGGCTCAGAGATGGTGACCATGTGCCCCGCTTCCCTTTAATTAAAAAAAGTCCCTAGGGGATGGGGGTCCTCTGGGCCTAATGAGGCTCGGGATGGGGGCCATGTGGCCCTCCTCTTATTTAATTTAAACGAAAGGACCTCGGGGATGGGGACTCCAGCACCTAATGAGGCTGGGGGGGCACACGGCCCCCTTCCCCTTTCATAAAAAAAGCCCCTGGGCCATGGGGTCCTCATTGTCTAATAAGGCTCGGGGAGGGGGCCATGTGGCCCCTCCACCCTTTAAAAAAAAAGGACCTGGGGGATAGAGTCCCAGGAGCCTAATGAGGCTTATGGAGGGGGAAGTGGACCCCTCCACTTTGAAAAACATACACTCCTGTGGGCAACTCCCAGCGCGTGGCCCATCTCCCCATTAATTTTTATAGTTGCTGTTAGTAATGGGATTTCCGGTTGGCTAGGGCATGCGCCTAAGCCAGGCAGAAACCACCACTCTAGTCAGGGCAAGGGAGTTACACGCGGAAGATAACCCCTGCCTACCCCCTTGGTAGCTTGGCAGAGCAGTCAGGCTTATCCCAGAGGCAATGTGTAAAGCGTTTGCGCAACATACTCACAGAGCAGCAACACACTAGGCACACCACAAAGGAAACTCCACACAAGGTTCTATAAAAATAGCCTTTGTATTATCCATAAAACACATTAGAACATATCACATATATACACTGTGCCACCAGGCACTTGTCATGCATTTACAGGGATTGCATAAATTATTATTATTATACAGCTTATAGAGCGCCTGGTTACTCCAAACGAAGTGTCCCCGCGCTAGAACACCAGTAATGCCTGAAAAACTGGCCAGAACGCCCACCCGCCCTATGGCCAAGGACCCCCAAGGAACCGCTGCCAGGGCCTACTTCCGGCCACCCAGGGGGTGCTGGAAGAGCCACGTCTTAAGTTTTTTCCGGAACAGAGACTCAGACGGGCACGTCCTTAACTCAACCGGGAGGTCATTCCAGGCCTTAGCCACAAGGAAGCCAAAAGAGCTCCCACCAGCCCGTACCTTCTGAACCTTAGGCACAGTCAACTTTGCCGTACCCAAGGATCTTAGGCAACGTGCAGGTCTATATGCGGTGAGAAGGGGGTGCAGGAAGCTAGGACCTTTCTTATTGAAGATCCTGTGGCTAAAACACAAGGCCTTAAAAGTAACTCTGGCCTGTATGGGGAGCCAGTGTAATTTCCTCAAGGCCTCCCCCATCGAAGCCCGCCTAGGAATATTCAGGATTAGCCGAGCTGCGGCATTCTGAACCTTCTGCAGGATGTTCAGATTTTTTTGGGTCACCCCTAGGTACAGGATGTTGCAGTAATCTAGACGGGACGTAACAAGGGCCTGTACAATGGTGCGTCTGGCATCTAATGGGAGTAGATCCAGGATTTTACGCAACATTTTAAGGATGCCAAAGCAGGCACCAGCCACAGCTGATATCTGCTCTGAGTAAGAGAGGGTGTCATTGAACCATACTCCAAGATTCTTGACCTTAGCCTTGGGGGTCGGAGTCAGTCCCAGCTCCTCCGGCCACCATAGATGTGACCATAAAGAGGGCTTTTTACCCACTACCATAACCTCCGTTTTTCCCGCATTCAGCTGCAGACAGCTGAGCCTCATCCAATTGGCAAGTTCCCCCAGACATACCTTGAAGTCAAATGCCGTTCCTGCCTCTTTTTGCTCCAGGGTAATGATCAACTGTGTGTCATCGGCATATGACACCAGTTTTACCCCATGTCTCAGCACGATATCTGCCAAGGGGCGCATGTAGATATTAAATAGCGTAGGGCTGAGCGCCGAACCCTGCAGCATCCCTTGGGTCAGAGGACAAACTCTGCATTTAAAGGGATGCTGTAGAACCTGGAAGGATCTATTCTCCAGAAAATGTTTAATCCACTCCCATGTCCCTCCACCGACCCCGGCCTCCCGCAGCCGTTCCATGAGAAGGTCGTGGGAGACCGTGTCAAAAGCAGCACTCAGGTCTAGAAGGATCAGAGCAGCAGTTCTACCCTCATCGGCAACAGTTTTCAGGGCCTCGGAAGCAAAAAGAAAGGCTGACTCGGTACTATGTCGTGGTCTAAACCCCGACTGAGTTTCATGGAGCCCCTGTTTCTCTTCCAGAAATATGGACAATCGACTGTTTAAATGTTTTTCAGCAATTTTAGCAGCATAGGGTAGAAGAGAAATAGGTCTCAGATTTTCTGGGAGAGCAGGATCTAAAGAAGGTTTTTTTAACAGTGGTACCACCATAGCATGCTTCCAGTTGCTAGGAACCTGACCCAAACTAAAAGACAGGTTCAGAAGCTTGGTGAGAACCGGAGCAATTACTTCTTTCCCTAGCAGCAGGAATTTTGGGGGGATCGGATCCAAGGGCGATCCAGTTTTAAATCACCAGGCCAATCGGACCACTGTCATACACACAATTCACAGTTAGTGAGGGCAACCAGTAACTACTGGTAAGAGTACACTTAGCACAAAGCATGGGGCATGAACATCGTGATAATCATCAGCATAGCACATTATACATATACATCCTCAGCACAATGCACCACAGTAAACACCTGCCACAGTGCACGTCTCTGTAGTCATGTCACTGGCAGTGTAGCATCGAAAGCGTACTCACATCAGGGCATAACACAGCCCATTGGGCAACCCCCAGTACTCCCAGGCACATGGAAAGCACACTAAGCCCGTAACCAGGGCTCCCCCACGTAGGCTCACGGGCTACATGCCCGCCTACTCCAGGCACAATGCAGTAATGCGAGAGGATCCCTTCCCCCCCAATACTACTCCTCTTTCTCCGTGAGCAGTGGGGGCCTCCGTCGAGGTTTCCCCTTTTTATGCCCCCAAGATGTCAGTAAGCGCGCATCTGCCCGCGACCATGCGGGGCAGCTGCAACTACATAGACAAATGCGGGAGTTAAGTTGGTGCTCCGAAGGCACCTCAGCGAGGTCATCCAATGGCCTCTCGGGCCGGGCAGCAACAGTACTGCCCGCTTCCTTGCAAGGGGCACCCCTGAGATGTCGCTTGATCTCTAGCGGCCGTGCCCTGAAGATATGGACTCCGCCGGCAGCTACCCATGGCGTGAGGAAAGACGGCTCACTCTCAACCAGGCCCACTATCGGGGCAGTTACCTCTCAAGGGAAACCTTCGCTGTTCCCCAAGCCTCCACTGACCTGGTGCTCGACGGGTGTAGTACGGCCCCCTCTTGAGGGAGTCAACCTTCTTTGTTTCCTGCTCTCCACTCTGTTTCCGGCGACACATGAGGCTCTCTGGTCGGGGGGGCGTGGCTACGCGGGTAATGGAGTCGGACGCGCTCAACTAGAGCTCCGTCGCAGACTCCCCTTCCCCGCCACCAATATCCGGCATTTGCAGCGCTGCCAGGTCGGAGATCGGCCCTGTTGAATTAAAACCCTGCCCGGCCAGTGCAGGGAAAGTTGCGGCTACAGCAGGTGCCGAGATCCACGTCTGGAGCTCCGTCGTGGCAGATACACCACACAGCCTGGCTGGCGGCCCGGATGCCGACACCACGCAAGCCCGGGGATGTACCCTGCCCAGCAGGCCGCACAATAAGGCAGCGGATGGCACATTATTGACCCGCACCCGGCACTGGATACCCGCAGCTTGGCATTGCAACCCGCTATCGCCTCTGGAGCATAAATACACCCGCGACCCCAGTGGATGCCCTCACCAACTGCGAGCGGCATTGTGTGCTCTGCCGCCACAGCGGACCTCGGCGCGACTGCACTGCGAGACACCCCGGCCCAGACCTGGCGGGAACGACGACGAGGGAGCCAAATAGATGCTGACACCGATCATCGTGCCCAGTAACTATCGCAACAGCTGCAGACTCCGCTGACAGTTATGGTATAGAGCCCCCTCCAGAGCAAGACGTAGGGGACCTGGAGGGCGTCTGAATTCATGGCTGAGAGGGGTCGCTGCCGAACAAGCCACGATACGGAACTGTGAGCACAGCTGCCTGCTCCTGGGGCCCCAACAGATAACTGCCAAGTAATAGGAGGCACCTGACACGGCCAGGGGGTGGCAAAGCATTGGAGAAGCTCCAAATGGCAGATACAGGACAGTCCAGACTGAAATACCCCCCTGGGGACTAAAGATGAATCTGTGACTGCGCAGGCCTAAATATTGGGAGAGACTTCAGTTCTGTGGAACGCCCAGGCACGGGTGAACAGTACTAGGCATACCTACAGGGCTGGCAACTGTTGGCGACTTCGATAGCACCCCGTGTACGAAATAACAGGTGCTGGCTCTGGAGGCCGAAGAGGGCACTTCAGGAGCGCCGGTGCCCTGATGGCATTTGGGAAACTTGCTGATAGTACGACAAGCGCCCACAGCCGGGCGGGCACTCTTGGATGGTCGAGGTGTCTGTTGAAAAGGTCAAGCCTCACACAAGGCAGTGCACCGTGGGCCCGATGTAAGTAAGAGGCGGTGTACTTCAACGTCCGCTACTGCCGCCTGGGCACACACGTGGGAGACCGACCCCGACTGCCAGACGCCCTAGGATAAGTTGGACACTCACGGGGCACTGGCCATTTGTTTAGACCTTTGATTGAGCCCGCGGAAATATATCGAGGAGACTACTGTCATCCACCCCACTCTGACTCTATGTCGCGTGGTGGCAAAACGAAAACCGGCACTGGGGGAACGTGGACCAAACCTCCCTTAACCCGCGCCCAATCCGATAAGATGTCTGAGGAGGGGACACCCGATCCGATGTCCAGCAAATTGGATGCGGTGCAAGCACCGGTGGAAAAGTTAGGCGAAACCATGAACCAGACCCGTGCCTCTCTGGAGGGTAAGATAGACAAGGTGGCTATCGACCTGAATCTTTTGCACGCAGACTACCGCAAACTCGCTGACCGGACGTCTGTAATGGAGGCCACCATCATGGAGATCTCTCCACAACTCACAACGGCAGAGAAACACATCACGGACCTTATGAATAGAGTGGAATATTTGGAAGGAAGGGCTGAGGATGCCGAAGGGAGGTCGAGACATAACAATGTACGTGTGGTGGGCCTTCTGGAGGGTACAGAAGGCAGGGACCCTGTAGCCTATACTGAATCCTGGCTGCGGGCCTTGCTACCCAAAGAGTCACTCTCCCCACACTTCGTAGTGGAACGGGCACACAGGGTGCGGCTAGGCCTCCGCCCCCGGGGTCCAACCCCAGACCTCTCCTGATACGATTACTGTACTAGAGATAGAGACACCATCCTTCGGGAAACCAGGAAGCTGCAAGAAGTACTAATAGATAATCATAAAATCATGTTTTTCCCGGATTTCACGATACAAGTACAGAAACAACGCTATTCATACATGTCGGTGAAGAGAAGGCTCCGACAACAAGACTTGAAATACTCCTTGCTGTTCCCAGCCCGTTTAAGAGTAGTAGCAGGTGGCAAAACTCATTTTTTTGATACCCCAGAGGCGGCAGGGGATTGGTTAGACACACATGGAACTATGGGAGGGACCACCACGCCGGAGGGAACCTCCGAAGCTAATGGCAGCAACCCCCGCAGACTCCGATGGAGGGGGAAGAACCGTGCGAAATTCCAAGCATCACAAAATCTTGGACCAAACCCAGAACAAATGCTACAGGACCAAAGCAGAGCCCTCCAAGCAGCATTAGACATTAGTGGAACATATGGAGAGACAGCCTCGCTGTCCAGCCTGCAGGAGCAAGACAGTGAAGAAGAACTTTCGGATGCAGTCCTAAATTCACAAGGCACATGCGAACTGCCAGAGGTCACCCCGCAGACGGCGGACGAGATTGCTTAGGCATGGAAATACAATGCGAGACAGACTTTAATGGACACATATTGCTGTATACGCAAGTATATTATGTTGTCATATTTGCTGCCTCACAGTTCTAGTTTGTTGCTTGGTATTTGTGGGTTGGCACTTACTACAGCACATAGAAAGCACCTGGCGATGGGGGTTGGTTGCCTGGGCGGTCCCGTACTGTGGAAGGTGGGGCGCGCTCCCCGGCGCCACGGGTCTTTATTCTCTCACTGTACGATCCTAATTTGTGCAGCTTAAGTCTTAAGTCGGGGACAGGAGGAGTCATCGCGATACCATCTCCTCTATTTAGCGAACACACCTTGCTTGTGTTAGCACCCCCCCTTCTCATTGCCTATATGTTGTTTTTGTTCTTTATTTGGACGATTGCTTGTTGCATTTTCGCCCTTTTGGTATTCTTAGTTTTAGTTAGTTGTAGACACGCTGTCATACACGCAATGGCCGAATTACATTGAATACTAGCTACGCACCCACGTGGCACAAGTTCTCATTCCCGACAGACATCTTCCTAATCAGATCGATTGCCAGACCACTAATAGCGCTTATGCCAATACCTAACTCAACACTATGGCCTCGATTAAACTAGGCACATGGAATGTGAGAGGCATTCAAAGCCCGTCACGCAGATACCTCATTTATTCATATCTTAAGAGACACCATGTTCAAATTGCTCTCCTTCAGGAGACTCACCTGACGCAATCTGAGGTGACACATTTACAGAGGCGATGGAGGGGTCGGCTGTACGCTACGGGCTACTCAGCATATTCTAGGGGAGCCCTAATTTGGGGCTCCCCTAGAATCGGATCGGGATTAGGCTCCCCTACTGATTGCTGCCCCCCTCACATCCTACAAGAGGCTTTCCTTACCTGCCCAGACCCGCCCCTCTCACTCCTCAACAACTCTCTTAAACAAGGCATTGTCCCAGACACCTTTAAACATGCTGAAATTGTCCCAATCCTGAAGAAACCCAACGCTGACCCCCTGGTCCTGAGCAACTTCCGCCCAATTTCTTTACTCCCCTACCTTAGTAAGATCTTAGAGGCCCACGTAGCAAACTGTCTGAGCTCATTCATTGAGCATTCTCAGTTCCTCGACCCCCATCAGGCAGGATTTAGACCAGCACACTCCACGGAGTCAGTCATCCTAGCAGTTATGGACGAGCTTAGGAGAGGGGCCGATAAAAACATCACCCAGGCCCTGGTACTTTTGGATCTGTCAGCCGCTTTGACATGGTCGATCATGACCTCCTGATCGATCGTGTCAGTAATGCTGGCATCCAGGGTCTGGCTCTGAAGTGGATCTCCTCCTTCCTACACAACCGATTCCAGGCAGTCCGTCTCGCCAACTTCTCAGCCAAGAAAGCTAGGTTGACCTGTCGGGTCCCCCAGGGTTCCTCCCTCTCGCCCCTCCTGTTTAATCTGTACATGCTACCTTTGATCTGGTCCTTACGCAAAAGTAGAGTTGTAACTTTCAACTATGCTGACGACCTCCAGCTGGTGTTCGAAATTGACTCTTCCAACACCCCAGTATCCAACTTTCAATACACCCTGAGCCATATTAGCGAATGGATGTACGCTAACCAACTAAAACTTAACCCAGACAAAACTGAGCTGATTCTCACTGGAGGCACCGCCAACCCTTGGAATTCTAATTTCTGGCCCCCTCTCCTAGGTAGTCCGCCTCGCCCAGCAGAATCTGTAAAAAGCCTAGGGGTCATAATCAGCAACGACCTGTCTATGAAACCTCAGATTAGCGCAATGGTATCTACCTGCTTCTTCCACCTACGCAGAATCTGGAAGATCTGTAGATTTCTGACCACCGAGGCCTTGACCTTAGTCATCCTGGCCTTAGTCATCTCTCGTATTAATTATGCCAACTCGCTCTATGTCGGCATTCCGGCATATCAACTCCATTGTTTGCAACTGGTACAAAACCAAGCAGCCAGGCTAATTTTCCATCAACCCAGATACCAACATGTCCGCCCCCTGATGAAGAGCCTCCATTGGCTTCCGGTGGCTAAACGCTGTGCATTTAAATTGGGCTGCACCATCTTCAAAGCCCTTGCCGGCCATGGCCCAGCATTTATCTCGTCTAGGATCCATCGTTATGCCCCCTCTCGCGAACTTCGCTCCTCCCATCTGAATCTGCTCACCACCCCCACCTTCAAACGCAAAAAACACGGTGGCCTCAGATTCTCTTTCCTGGCCCCTCAATTCTGGAACTCTCTTCCCACTGGACTGAGGTCAGTAACCTCTTACGTCCAATTCAGAACACTTCTTAAGACCCTTCTGTTCTCTCAGGAATATGAGTAAAGCTTCTGTCATCATACCACTGTCGCCCTCCTGCCCTCAGCGCCATGAAACCGCTTGGTGTAAGTGCGCTCTACAAATATTTTTAACATAACATAGGCCGGGGACCCCGTTTAGCGTAGAAGATTCACTTATTGATGCAGAAGGCCGTTATGTAATATTAAAGGGTAAACTAGATGGCCGACCTGTCCTTCTTGCATCCATATATGCACCAAACACGGATCAGGCTGGTTTCCTGGGAGCACTGTCGTGCAAATTAGCCATATGGCATGATATCCCAATGATAGTGGGGGGAGATTACAACTGTGTTCTCGATGTTTCACTAGATCGCTCCTTTCCCCCCCTCCCGGGAGCGCCAACATACGCTGCTATGAAGGCATTGAACAACTGGGCTGCACAATGGCACTTAACAGATATATGGAGATACAGAATCCCGCATGACAAACTATACTCGTACTATTCAGGGGCACACGGATTACATGTCCGACTTGACCGCATAATGGTATCAGATGCCCTCTTGACAGCCATTTCCGACCCACAATACCTCAGGTGGACGCACTCGGACCACAACCCGCACACGATGAACATAGAGTGGACAAGTACCGCACCCCCTATACCTAGATGGCGGTTACAGCCTGACACACTACTAGATCCAACATTTCGGGAATCTCTGGCAACAGCTGTGACACAATATTTTGAAGAGAATGCAGACACAGCCTCGTCCCCATTAATAGAATGGGACGCCTTTAAGGTGGTCACTAGAGGGAATTGTTTGGGCATGCAAGCCGGCATGCGTAAACAAATAGAAACAGATCTCACTGTTATAGAGAGAAGGTTAGCATCTAATGAACAAGAGGCGATAGAGGGCTCTGTTAGGAGATTGACTCAAAACAGGGAAGAGCACGCCCGCCTGCAAGAGCGACTCCACTGTCTTAATTTTGCAGCACACTCTGCACGTACACACCACACGGGAGACAAAGCTGGTAGACTACTAACATGGCTGATACGTCAAGATGATACAACATCCCCCGTCTCATCTATACATTCTACACAGGGTGCTTTAGTATATTCGCAGCAGGATATCCACAAGGAGTTCACGAAACACTATGCCACACTATATAAATCTCATACCTTGGCTACCTCGCCAGATATTTGCAGCTATTTAGAAGGCATTGCCCTGCCACAAATCACGCGCGAGCAACAACCTGAGCTGAAAGATCCCATTCTCCTAGAGGAAATTAGGGCAAGTATAGGTTCGCTAGCCAACGGTAAGACACCAGGCCCGGATGGCCTGCCGGCAGAGTTTTATAAAGCTTACATGGCTGAGCTGGCGCCTCAACTCAAGAAAGTTTATGATGCCGCAATAACTGACTCCACCCTCTCAGACACACAGAATGAAGCATTATTGATTTCTCTCCCTAAGCCTGGCAGGCACCCAGAATATCTGGTCTCATATAGGCCACTGGCATTGCTCAACACAGATTACAAGGTCCTCGCATTCATCTTGGCGGCGCGCCTAGCTCCACTAGTACGAAACCTGGTAGATGTGGACCAGAATGGGTTCATCCCCACAAGGAACACCTCGCTCAATATACGTAGACTTTTTAGGGTGCAACGTTATGCGACAGAGAGACGGCCGCATTCAGGCTTCTTGGTCTTTGACTCTCTAGAATGGCCATATCTCTTCGAAGTGCTACAGAAATATGAACTGGGCGATGACTATATACAAATGGTCCAGTTGCTCTATGGGCGCCCTTCTGTTAGGGTCCGCACAGGCCGGCTTATATCGGAAATTATACCAGTCAACAGAGGCACCAGGCAGGGGTGCCCACTGTCCCCGCTCCTCTTTTCTCTAGCCATGGAACCGTTAGTGGCACGTCTCCGTGGGGACAGGGAGACATGGGGTATCCGTTTGGGTGATGGGCTGCATGCTGTCTCACTATATGCCGACGATCTGCTATTGTTCCTGCTGGACCTACATGACATCCCCAATTCAATTGCAGACATACTCCAAGATTTTGAAAAGATATTGGGTCTCCGAGTGAACTGGATTAAATCAGGGCTATACCCATTCGGTGACCAGACCACAGAAATTAATGTATGTATGAATAATTATACCCTCCGTTGGTATCCTGCAATGTTCCGGTATTTAGGCATTTTCATTCATCGCAACCCCACGGATGTGCTGGAGGGCAACTTAATTAGAGCCAAATCCGCTATCAGAGCCCAGACCCAGTTCTGGAAGTCACTTCCATTGAGCGTGATGGGCAGAATTACTTTGACAAAGATGATAATATTACCCAAGCTATTATACTATTTCTCTAATCTCCCGGTATACGTCCCTGCCAAAATATTTTGTGACCTTGAACAGCTACTCCGGGACCTTATTTGGAATAAGGGTCGGCCTCGCATTGCATTATGGAAACTCTATGCCCCTGTCAGTAAAGGGGGCCTAGCGGTCCCTAATATGGAGTTGTACTACTTGGCGGCGCAGTTACAGTGGATAACGAGATGGCTGGCAGGCACGGATTGGAAGACACAGCCACCGAATGACCCCCCTGGTCGCAATCACAAATATTTCAATTGTTCCCCCCCTGTCGCTCGGCCGCCGCGCCCAACACAGAGCTGCATTGCCCTGGCGTAGCGGTGCTGCAAGAGGAGCCTATACCTAACCAAGACTGTAACCCCCTATGCCCCGTCGATGCCACTGATAGGGACACCCAGAGGCAGAACGGGAACCACCAATGAGGAACTTGTCAGCTGGCATGCTGTAGGGTTAGACACACAGGGTGATCTCTATGCAGATGGCGCTTTGATATCGTTTGAAGCGCTAGCGGCGGACTACGGCCTACCCGCAGGACAGTTCATACTGCACACCTCAATTACGAGGTCACTAGCAGAGGCATGGGGTGACATGACAACTGAACCAGAAACAAATCTCCTGATGCAATACCTACATGTAATGGGCAGAGGCTCACACATTGTACACTGGTTGGTTGAGGCATTACTTATACACACAATGAAACCCATGACGGCCCTACGGACGCGGTGGGAAGCAGATAGAGGCCAGCAATGGACAGACCGAGAATGGAACACACTGCTAGCCAGCCCCACAAACATACCACGAAGCTCAAAGTTTAAACTTATAAAAACCTACATAACACAGAGGGCGTAGCTTTCCCCGGACAAGCTCAACAAATACTTCTACACCACTAATTCCGCATGTCCACGTGCCTGCAAGTTGATGCAGATCTTCTGCATATGCTGTGGTTCTGTAATGCCTTAAGCACATACTGGTGAGCTTGAGCTGTCACGGAGGCGCTTAAGGCCTGCACCGACCGACAGATAGCAACGTGGGAAACATGCATACTGGGCCTCTACCCCAGATCTAAGAAAAATAAGGTCACCTCTAGATTCATAGATTTAGGATTAATAGTAGCAAAACGTCTAATAGCTCAGAGATGGAAGCATGCCGATCCCCCTGTGATTGCTAGCTGGAGAAAATCGCTCTTAGTGTGGGCCCAGGCAGAAAGTACATCACTACACAGAGAGGAAATAGCTAGACAGCGCAAATATCCAATAGCACAGTACTGGGACACTATACTTACGGAATTAACGAGCATTGACAGAGAGGACAGAGACATTTCATCACAAGACGGCGAAGCAGGAGGCGATGCTACGGTAAACTAGATACACAAGACACTGCGCATAGGCTACGATACAAGACTAATAGCGAGTTATGAAACACATTAGTCAGTACAGGCAGTATTGGTCGGCTTTCCAAGAAAAGTCTACTGCAATGCGGAGGGCGTGCTGAATCTATAGGAAAGGAATGTGGACTGAGACATGTATATTGCATATATCCTGACCCAGGAGTGTGAAGTAGTTGATGGCATTGTTAATATGTTTATTTAAATATTATATCTTGTCTTGCATTCTCCTGCCAATCTGTTGACGAGTACGGCGGCAGATAGTTGTAAATACCCTAAATTGGGCACAACGATACAGAAAGATACCAAATTGGATGAGACAACTGTTGGAAATGAAGAGTATTACCCTTTAAAAAAAAAATTTTTAAATAATGCTTTCTGGTCAGGTCCCTCGGGGACTGAAAGGCACGGAGCGAAGTCTCCGCCTCACTACTTCTTTGGCTCACTTTTAGGAAAGTGGTCCCGTTTGGCTCCGCCCACCTCCAGGCTGAGAAAACACGCGAGGCTCTTCTCTTCATCACGAGAGCCCTGCCCACAACTAGGCGTCCTTCGTCTGACTTCCTGTGTCCTCCTCTGGCTCGGCCACGCCCCTTCGACGTCAGTGCTGTTCTTGCGCCGATTCCTCGCTACTGGTGAGCCGTATTTGCAGCCCGGGCCACGTAGCAGAGCCCCGGCTGCCGACAAGTCCCCCACATGAGATGAAGGGGGTAGGAGAGGGGGGAGCACAGCTTTTCCGATTACTCTCCTTTCTTGCTGCTGCAAGCCCCCCGAGGAGAGGGCAGCGCTACTCACACGTCACAGAAATGGTGGTGCTCTGAGGCAAGATGGCGACTGAGTGAGCTCGGTCGTTGGTGGCCTCCCCAGTGATGGCGAGTTTTGATTAAATACAGGATAAAGCGGACCTGAATGGCGCTCCGCCCGCATAGAATTACCCCCATAAAGAAGCTCGCATTAACGGAGCGCTGCTTACCGGAGATTCGGCGGGGGCTTCAGTGCTTGCGAAGATCGCAGAGCAGCTGATTGCTGGCTGCCGCGGTCTGGAGCTGGAGTTGGCCCGGATTCAGGGCGTGAGAGGGAGCGGAGGAACCCAGCTGACCGTGGGTGTGGAGGTCGACGATATGGCACCGAAGACGGGTCCAAAAGCAAAAGGAGGTCCGGTGCAGCCCGCTCCAGTGGAATCCCCAAGACAGCCCCTGCAGCAGTGTATGGCGGATCCGGATCCGATCCCTGCCGCGCAGGGTCGCCGGCAGCAGCGTGTGAGGATGGAGAATGCCCAGGAGGGGAAGGGGAGGGGTGCGGGTGCACAGCCCCAGCCACCCCGGCCCGCCACTATAATTGACATGCTCCGGGGCACAGGGATTAGCTCAGCTTCTGTTGTAGCGAAGGAGCAGCTCTGCAGTAATAAAGAAGATGCCTCTAAGGGGCCAAATATAACTGGTAAGCCGCCGCTGGGTCAGGGGGAAATACCGGAATCTGAGGAAATAGAGACAATCACACTACAGACACAAGGCATTATTCTGTCTAACACTGAAAATGAGGATGTGGATGTGAATGTGGGTGAATCAGGACTCACTGGGGGCGTAAGGCATATTGAGTTATTAAATGAGAAGGCGATGCAACAGGAGGAAAGCTCGGGACTCCGTTTAAATTCAAGGGGAAAAGCAAAAGAAGGTAAAGGGCCCCCTAAGACGCGCAGGATCTTGCAGGGGGGCAGGGAGAAGGAGGTGGATTCGGAAGCAAATTACTTTTATTCACTTTCCGATGCTACTTGGTCTGGACTGGGTTCAGGTCACGGGACTAATTCAGAATCAAGTGAGGAAGACAGTATCTCGGGTATGGATACGGAAGGGAGCGGTAGGGATAGGATTACACCTAATAGAAAAACACACCTCCGGTCCGGGAGAATGGGTAACCCCAAACAAAATGATCTTAGATGGGATTATTCTACAGGAGATCAACTGGTGGGGGTTCGGAATCAGCCTAATTTAGAAGAAGGGCCGGTAGGCTCACCGGTACTCTCCCCCACTCTAGAATCCATACTGCAGTGTGTTATGGCACACAGGGAAGAAGCCCGAATGGAAAGTAAGCGCTCTCAGAACGCTAATCGGAAGCTTCAGGGTGCAATTAGAAAAATTGCTAGAACTTGTAATGATATAAGTGACCGGATGACGGAGCTCGAAACAAGGACAGCTGCACTAGAAGAGGATATTGCAGGTTCAAGAGGTCAAGCTACTGCACACGAGGAGCAGCTCTCGGACATTCAGTGGAAACTTGAGGAAGGCGAAAATCGCCAAAGAAGGAATAACCTGCGTTTTTTGGGAATTCCGGAGGGGAAGGAAGGCTCCGATGCACGCATTTTCATGGTCCAGCTCCTGGAGAAGTCTTTTCCGGAACTGGCAGGATGGAACTGGGCTCAAGAAATACAAAGAGCACACCGAGTTCCCTTTAACATTCGACAGCCAGCTCGCCCAGATGCCAAACCTCGTGCTCTTTTGGTGTATTTCGGAAATTTTTTGTTGAGACAAAACGTGTTTGAAAAGGCTAGACCAGAAGCACAGAGGGCGGCTGATGGATTTACTTTTTTTACCAGGCCGGATTTTTGCCACGTTACAGTGGAGCGAAGATGGCGGCTGCGGCAAATGATTACCCAGTATCAGGAGAAGGGAGCACAGGCCTTTCTTCTTAATCCGGCTCGGTTGAAAGTCATTTAGAAAGAGCAAACTCGGTTTTTTATATCAGAAATTAAGGCCAAGGAATTTTTGAACACAGGGGGGTGAATCTTGGTTGACTTTGTTTTTTGCCCTTTTTTGGCGAATTGACAGAATTAACGGCTAGAGAGTGGTTAAAAGATGTTGCTTCTTCAAGAAAGTGTGATTAAATACAGCAAGTCGTGTGGGGTGGGGTGTTCATTTCGGTCTAGGTTTGACATTTAGGTGAGATTAAAACACAGAAAGGCATGGTACGCCATCACATGGGAAGGGAAGGGGCCACCACTCATCACATACAGACCTAGAGAGGTCTGCTGCCTTACTTAGCAGGGAGGGGGGATGGGAGGGTAGGGAAGGGAAGGGGCTACAGGGGGAGAGGGGTGGGAAGGGAGGGTGGGCAAGAGGGGGTAGGGGGGGCAAAAAGCAGAAAATCCAGGAAAGCAAGCTAGTTGGACAGAAGACAAGATGTACCAGTGGTAGCAGCTATACTAGAAGGAGGGCAAGAGAGAGGTTGAAAGTCCAAATTAGGAAGCAGGGAAGCCGCAATTATGGGTAGGCTGACAATATCCACAATTAATGTTGGTGGACTAAATGATAGGGGTAAAAGAAACAGGGCCGGGGAAATGCTCCGAGCACTTGGTGCTGATATTATATGTCAGCAGGAGACACACATTCCCTGGCAGAAAAGAGGGGTTAATATTATACCAGGGTACTCTCAAGTTGTTTGCTCAGCCCAATCCACCAACACCAGAGGCGTGGGTATACATGTTTCTTCACGACTTTTACCTATTAACCGAGTTAAGGCAGATAAATGGGGCCTGTGGGCTATTGCTCTTATACCTAATCATTGAACTATTTGTACAATATACGGCTCCAATATCGATGATGCAGAATTGTGGGTAAAGTTGGAGATGGAATTAGCGGCCTGGCCAGCGCCTTCAATTATATGTGGGGACCTGAATATTCATATAGATACTGGGGAGTGGGGTAGGGGAGGGTATATAGGGAGGAAGCCTCAGGTTTATAAAGCTCTAAAAGCTCTTACAGAAAGTTATGGTCTGGTAGATATGTGGGCATGTAAAAGAATGGGGGATCCAGGCTTTACTTATTTCTCATGCCCACATAGGAAGTATGTCAGACTTGATTACTTCTTGGTTTCAGCCTCTCTTATCGAGGGAGCGCAGATCAAAAGACTCCCTAAGGTCCTCTCGGACCATAACCCACTGGTAATGAGCATTGAGGCCCCGACACATATAAAGGGCCCGACGAAATGGACGTTCGCTAAACAATTATTAGCGATCGACGGATTTATAGAGCATATTAGGGGGTGGACCAAACAGTTTTATGATATGAATAGATATAGTGCATCTAGAGAAATGGTTTGGGACGCATATAAGGCAGGGCTTAGGGGCGAAATAACGAGCTTTGGGGTATTCCATCAGAAACAACAAAGGGATGAAATACAGGCATTGACAGAAGAATTGAGTTTGATGGAGCGACAACATATGGCTGCCATAGCACAGAAGCAGAAAGATCAGCAAACTAGAGTTAAAAGTAATTAGGGTTAAGGCGAAAATTAATGGAATTTATAACAAGAAAGTGGCTGAAAGATTTCAAATGGCAACTCGGGATAACTACGAGTACGGGGAGATGGCGGGGAAACACCTGGCATTGCGAATGAAACAAAGGGCAGTGGCAAACAATATTTTACAATTAAGAGGGAAGGATGGAATAATAGCTACAGAGTTATCAGGAATATTAAAAATACTTACTGACTTTTAACAGGATCTCTATCGCTCTAGGGATTCTAGATCTGATGGATTGGGGGTAGAGGTGGAGAATGAGGCCCCTCAGTTCCTGGAGCTAGAAGTAGATATCACACTGAATGAGGTCCTTGAGGCTTTAGGGACGATGGCTTCAGGTAAGGCATCGGGCCCGGATGGGATCCCGATGGAGATTTATAAAGCTCTAAAGACAGAACTAATCCCATTATTGCTGGATCTGTTTTTATCGGTACAACATAAGGGGGTCCCGCCACAATCTTGGCAGGAAACTAATATTGTAATATTTCTGAAGAAGGGAAAGGAGCCGGAAGATCCCGCTGCATACAGACCAATATCATTAATCAACACCGACGAGAAATTATACTCCAAGATATTGCTCTGAGAATGTCTAAGGTAATTGGGACCCTAGTGAGCCCATGGCAGAACGGCTTCATCCCTGGTAGAAGTACCACGGATCACGTTCGAAGGGTTATTTCTCTATTTGATATTTCCGCAGCCACAGGGACACAGATGTCTTTGATATTGCTGGATGCACAAAAAGCATTCGATCAAGTAGAGTTTGCGTATCTGTGGCAAAATTTAAGATCTAAGGGATTTGGTACAAGAATAATAACTGCTATTCAGGCGATGTATGTCGAGGCACATGCTAAAATTCAGCTAATGGGGAAGGAGTCTGGCAGGATTAAGATCACTCGGGGGACGAGGCAGGGGTGCCCATGCTCCCCTATCTTATTTGCCCTCTACATAGACCCATTGATTAGATCTATGTTGGCGGATCATGCAATTAAACCAATAGTGATCCTGGGCTATCATACAAAAGTACTAGCCTACGCAGATGACATCGCGGTTGTTACCCCAGACCCGCAGAGTGCTATAGACAAGATCGAAAGGCTCGCGATAGAATTTGGCAAACAATCAGGCTATAGTCTAAACACCGACAAGACACAGATTGTATGTACCAGAAATACACAATTCCAGGATGCACGCAGGACAGATGCAGCTACATATTTAGGGATAGCCATTACCGCAGAGGTCGGCTCGACGTGGGAAATAAATTCGGCTCCTCTCTTTAAAAAAATGGAGGGGGACCTCAAGCGTTTGGATAATCTACACCTATCTATTATTGGCAGAGCAAATGTCATTAAAATGACGATGTTTCCTAAGTTGTTCTATCTATGTCGGTGCATACCTATAGAACCGGAAAATTACATATTTAAAAAGGCAGAGGGAATGTTTTCTCAATTTATAAGGGGGTATAAGAAAATGAGGAGATCTTTAAAATCCATGACCTTACCGCAACACCGGGGGGGGCTGGCAATTCCTAATCTTCTATATTATTTCTGGGCAGTAACGCGGCAACACATGAGTATATTATTTAGGCCTCAAAGCTGGGACTCGGTTGGGGTGGTGGAGGTGGACAAGGAGACCCCGCCATCTATTTATGAGCTAGCAGTTGGTAAACTTGCTCCAGGGCTAGTGTTAAGGCAGCTGGAAGGCAGCTATTATAAGAAAACACGTTTTAAGATTATAAGAGCTGCCTGGAATATATGGCGAAAGATTAGTAAAAATCTGGAAATACCCAGAATTCAAAGATATACATGGTTGTGGCGCTCATCAGCCTTCCTGGTCCCCTTTTATGATAATACAAGTAAAATATGGGAAAAGGCAGGAATAAAACAGATAGGTGACATTGCCGACCAGAATGGGGTCGTTTCGTTTGAGGAACTCCAGATACGATATGGGCTAGATTCGAGCACTATTTTTAAATATATACAAGCGAGGGAGTTGATAAACAAGCTGGTCCTGCAATTCACTAACTTGGCTCGAATCCCGTTATTAGAACTTTTGACGAAAAAGCAGATTCGTGTTAAGGATGTGTATACAATATTGTTGGAGGCCACCCCGGATGACATCTGTAAAGTAGAAAGTGCATGGGCAGCCAAATATAGATATTTGTAGGTCATTAGAGCTCTCTAAGAAAAAAATTTTAAGTGCAAATCTCAAAGCCCAAACCTATAAAACATTGTTCAGACTCTATTTTACCCCAGCTAAACTTTGGGCGTGGGGGAAACGGGATAATAATAAATGCCCAAGGTGTGATCAGGGACCAGCTGATATAATTCATATGTTTGCTGATTGTGGTAAATTGCTGGCCCTGAAGGAGGGTATTGAACAGTTTTTATGTCAAAATCTGGGGCGGGCAGTATCTCTAACATCAACCATGTTGATATTGGGATTTGATGAAAGATTACAGCTAGGCCCTACTCAAGGGTATTTATGCTTTATGGCTGACAGCTGTCTATCGCATTTTGATTGCTACTATGTGGAAGGATGTAGATCCACCAACATATCAGGCATGGTATGCTAGACTGTATCATATATTTAATCTAGAGATGGCACTGTATAAATGTAAAGGTCGGAGGGGGAGGGCGAGGGGTCGACAGGCATGGGGTTTATTGATGGAAGAGTAGGGGGAAGGGAGGGAGGAAGAAAAAAAAAAAAACGTGTACCATCTGCACAAAAGAGTTCTTCCTTAAACAAATAAGGTTTCCAGATGCTTTGTATCACATCAAACGTGCACACTTTAGAAAGTATTGGTTGAAATTGCACTGCTTTGGGAACCTTTCTAAAAAAAAAAAAAAGAGGTCCTAGATCCCTAATGAAGTTCAAAAGGATCTGGTCCAGCTTTTATTGCGAGTAGCCCTGGCACAAAAAGTATAGAAATGGAGCAAAACTTAGATTTATCTTTCTATTGTTATATATTTTATCATATATTTCCCCCTCTTTGTTCTCTCCTCCTCTGTTCGCATAAATATGTATGCTGTTTAAGTTATTAATGATGTATATGTCATGTTTTGAATAATATATTGTCAAAATAAATTTTTTTTTTTAAAAAGAAATGGTGGTGCTCCTGTACAGTACGCGGGCAGAGTGAATCCACCTCCTCAGGCTACCAAGCAAAAGCGCTCACCAGGCACTATTCCCTATAGGCAGGAACAATCGAAAAGCGCTCACTACGTCCAATTTGCAGAGGGCTGGGGCACCCTAGCTAGGTGCAGGCAGGCAGGGCAGCACGAGGGGACATCCGTGCAGAGTAGTAGTCCCCTGGCGGTTCCTCCTGGCACCCAGCAGTCCTCTTCCTCCAGTTTCAAAGTAAAGCACAACTCAGACATGGGGTCACAGCCCCAATATTTATATTCCATAGGGTCTTTGTTCTTCCCCCTGGCACAGGGCTCTGAGCCCAGTCCAAACCACTTCTGGGGAGCACTTACAAGTGCACAACACTCCCCATTGTTATGTAGGTCCTAGCCCCAGACACACCACAGGGGGGCAGAGCCAGCACTGTGGAAGGCAGGTACAGCCCTATTCAGGTTCAGGTGCTACTCCTCCCAGTACTCCAAATGCAGAGCAGGCCTATTCAGCCAAGTGCTAACTCACCCAGACCCTCTGGAGCCACTGCACCTCCCCAGCCCCTGTCACTCCAAGGCCAGACAGTCAATACACAACAGGTAGACACATAGCACACAGAAATGCCTGTTTCTAAAAGTGGCATTTCTAAAATAGTGATAATAAATCTGCGAACACCAGTACGCAGCATTTATCACCACTATTCCAAACATACCAAACTTGATCACGCTACTCCTCTCATGTCAGGAATTACCACTGAAACACATATCAGGGAATTCCCAATGTATTCCTATGAGAGGGCAGCCTCACAGCAGTGAGAAATCAAATAGGCTGTTTGTCACTATCAGGACATGCCACACAGTTAAGGCACATGTCCTACCTTTTACCTACACCGCACCCTGCCCATAGGGCTAGCTAGGGCCTACCTTAGGGATGACTGATATGTAGTAAAAGTGGAGTTACGGACGTGGCAACCACTTTATGTGCCATGTCACAGCGGCAGTAAGCTGCGTGCGCAGGCCCTGCAATGGCAGAGGCCTGGGACAGGTTTGAAAGGCTACTTTGGTGGGTGGCGCAAGCAGCGCTGCAAGCCCACCAGTAGCATTTAATTTACTTCCCTGGGTATATGAGATACCACTTTACAAGGGACTGATAGGTAAATTAAATACGCCAAACAGGTGTAGACCAATCTTACAAAGTTTATCATACAGAGCACATGCACTTTAACACTGAACAGCTGTGATAAAGTGCCCAGAGTCCTAAAACCACCAACAACAGGTCAGAAAAAATGCCGGAGGAAGGCAAACATTTTTGGGATGACCCTGCAAAAAGGGCCAAGTCCAACAGTTGCCCTATGGGATGGGGTCCCCTGGGCCTAAAATTGCTTTGGGGGGGTGGGGGGGGGAGGCATGTTGTCCCCTCCACTTTGATTTTTTTTAAATGGCACTGGGGCATGGGGTCCCCAGGGCCTAATAATGTTTGGGGAAGGGTCTGCATGGCCCCCTCACCTTTCATTTTTGTAGTGGCCCTGGGGGATGGGGTCCCCAGGACCTAATAAGGCTCGGGGGGGCACATGCCCCTCAAATTTCATTAAAAAGGGGCCTTGAGGGATGGGGTACTCAAGGACTAATAAGGCATGCAGTGGGCCATGCGCCCCCTGCCCCTTTATTTTAAAATAACAGCCCTCGGAGATGGGGGTCCCCAGGGGCCCCCTCCTCTTTCATTAAAAAAAAAAAAAAGACTCTGGGGGATGGGATTTTCAGGGCCTAGTAAGGCTTGGGGGCACACGACCCCTCTCTCACTCCCCCTTTAATTTAAAGAACCGGCCCTGGGGATGGGGTTCCCAGGGCCTAATAAGGCTCGAGAGGGGGAAGCCATCCATTCCCTCTTCTCTTTCATAAATAAAAGTCACTGGTAGATGGGGACCCGAGGGCCAAATACAGCTCAGGTGTGGGGGCCAGTTAGCCCCCTCCCCTTTAAAAAAAAGGACCTGGGGCGGTGTCTCAGGGAGGGCGGCACATGGACCCCTCTGTAGCCAACCCCTCTGGCACGCACAGCGTTTGGCTGTGCATGACTGGGGATTGAATTTACCTATGGTAACAAAATATTACTTAATGTTAACAAAACTCTAGAAATTAATTGAAAAAAACAAAGATTACAGTAACGTTATAGTTAGGTGTGATAAAAAGATCTGTTTTTTTTTTAAAACCTTAGAAATTCATTGAAAAAAAACAAAGGTAATGTTTTGAATTAAAAAAAATACACAGAAATTGACCAGTTATGGTTAGCAGGGCTAACTATAACTTGCGCCCTTGCCATGCACTGCTTATGATCTCAAATATTACATCACACATGGCATGTTCTATGACATCGATGAAGACACCTTAAATTATATCATTGATGACATCAGCTGAAGTGAACATGACTTAGCCTCAGACAGTGAGAGGCATTGGCCTCAGAGTGGAGGGGGACTAAATCTGAGAAAGAACAAGACGATACCTCAAACTGGATGAACAGTAGACCTCGGAGAGAACAATCAGTAAGAGGCAAAAAGCGTACTTTGAGCCCCAGAAATGAAGGTCATTAGGGGTCCGAGAGCAAGTTCAGTAAGCCTCAGGTTAGTCCAGCAATATTCAGCCGTAAGTACATTAGGCCTCAGAGGAGACCAATAGATCGCTAGAATACCCCGTTATAGAAATATGGCCTCAAAGACAAACAGGAATATAGCTTAGAGAGGCAGCATCGGAGATGAAAACAACATCCCTCAGATCGGAAGAAATGTAAGTTTCAGAAAAGCTAAGCAGCGAGAATTAGAAAGGAATAATGTTTGGCCACAAATATGTAAATAAGAATACTAAGGTTCAGTGCAGAAATATTTTAGAACCCAGATGGGAAATACAGTAGGGGATTTAGATAAATTGCAAAAGCTAAGGCTGCTAGGTCGAAGAGAGGAAATCCAGTAAGTCTCTGAAAGTGCATTATACCTGCGAGAGGACATAGAGTGGGGAAGAATACAAGTGCCCTGTAGCAGTCGTGATTTAAATGGGCAGGTGCTGTCCGGTACTGAATACCTGAACTTCTTTTATTGTCAATGTAGAGCACCTGCACTTTCAGCAATCCTGCAATACATTTAATGAGGTGGTACTGGCACTTCTCAGAAACAAGCAAGTACTGTAAGTAGTGACTACCCGCTCTTCTAGAATTCCATTTAAAGCACTGTGTAGCAGTGATATGTAATAGATCTTGTGAGAGAGAGTGGAAACTTCTGGAAAAGAAAACGCTGCCAACAAACGTTGCCAAAGAACATTCCTGTCAGCAAAATAAACATCTGACATTAATTAAAAGTGGAAAGAAGGCCAGTGTGTAGCTATTTGCCTTGATTTTCAACACCAGCCTCATATACTGTGTCCAGAATTCATAATTCCGGCAAATTTTTTTATTCTCTCTGTGAACAAAGAAGCGCGGCCTCCATTTGCTGCGTTTTGTTTGACATTGAACCAATTTAGACCTGTTTTTCGAGTGGATGGGGGCGGCTTCTGAAAAGCTCCAGCAGAACGCAAGAACACATTAGTCATTAAAGAGCGCGGGCACCTCGTCGGATAGAGCAGCCCCTCCCTCGGCTTTTTGTTCTCAAATGAGCCTGCTGACAATAGGCAAAAAAACCTGAAAGCTTCGTTCCCCTCAAATCGCGCTGCATAGAAAGAGCGATGGCGTAGTGCCCAGCATGCTCGGAGCCGAGAGGCAGACGCAGACATTGTGGCTTCGAGGTGCTCATAGTTTTCATTCTGTTTTTACATCCATTTGAGCATGTTATTCCGATTGTGCAATCCCTCGCCATTGTTGCCCAGAGGACTCGAAAGCAGCGCTGCGCGGGTTGGCCCAGTTTTCTAGGCCCAGCAAGAAGCAGGACGCAAGCGTTGAGAGACAAATAGACATTACACATGTGACAGTGATGCGGTTACCATAGGGTTCTGTGTCACCACGACATTATGGGCCCAATTTAAATGTAGGTGGAGAGAGAACACTGTCGCAATGGTGACGGAGTGCCTTTCCTGCCTGATTTTGATTCAACCATGGTTGGACAACGGTGGAGACTACTCCGTCTCCGCCGTGGTCAAACTTCCTCGATGGCCCAACGGAGTAAGTGGCGTTAGAGATTTGGCTATATGTCCTCCTACCAAATTTAGGGGCATATTTACAAGGGCTTTATCTCCGCTTTTTTGGCTTAAAAAGCCAAAAAAGCGGAGATAAAACTATCGCCCTATTTACAAGAGGGTGCTAACATGCATAATCGCATGTTAGCACCCTTTTCCCAACGCCTCCCTTTGCATCTCTAATGAGATGCAAAGTGGGCGTACCCGGATGGACTACCTTGCAAATATCGATGATGTTCACATCGCGATATTTACAAGGCTGCTTCAGCATTTTAGCACACGTTAGTTTTGGAGAAAACCGCTGTTTTCTCCAAAAACTAACGTCTGCTAAAATGCAGACTTACCTATCCCTAACATTGGGGTGGATTATGCTGATACGACCCTGTGGGTCGTATCAGCAAGGTTATCGCCGTTTGCAGGGAACATCGCTGGAAAACCAGCGATGTTCCCTGCAAAACGGCGATAACCTCGCTATCTCTGGAATTTTTATCGCCCTGGAGAAACGCGTTGTTAATAACGCGCTACCAGGGCGATAAATTCCAGAGATAGCCTGCGATAACAAAATTATCGCTAAGCACGGCCAGCGATAATTATCGCTGGCCGTTGATAATATGCCCCCTCAGATGGGAGGACATATAGCTGTTTTTATCAATGCCCGTCACTGCCGTGGAAAAACCTGGATGTAAGGGGCAAAGGAAAGTGCACAACGCCGCCCTCACCATGGGAGGAAACTCTCATGATGAAGGGGTATTGTTTTTTTCAGTTTCAAAAAGAAAATCTGGCTTTGTGATTTTTTTTTTTTTTTTTTTAAATACAAAAAAATGATAACTTTTCTGTACGGCTCCATCGTGTTTCACGGAGCCATCACGCATAGTTCCAATACATTGCCAAGAACTGCCTTAAAGGTTTATGTTTGAAATATCCACTGGGCGATGGACATTTTAAAATTTGGCGGTCGGCACCTCCGTCAGGGTGACAGAGTAATTTACTCCATTGCACTGGCAGAAGAGAGGCCGACCACCAGCATATAAAAGAGGTCCAATGTTTGCAGGCTTGGCATTCCCTTTTACCAACCATACAATTTGTTAACTCAGTCCAATTTGCTCAATTCGAACGAACAAAGACTGTAATTATCATCATGCACAGCTTTTCAACAGGAAAGACCGCAACTGATAATAGGGTTTAACTCCCTTGGGATCTTCAGTTTATGCGTCGATCTCTGAGCTCTGGCTTTTGTTTCAAATATGTTTAACACTCATATTTCACCTGTTGCTAAACCTTCCTGATTTTGGCTGTCGAGTGCAATGAGACAAAAGGAGGTAAAGTGATTGGTGAAGTCTCACATAATTTAATGAAATAGGAATCCTGGAATCCAGGTTTCACATTCCACGGCTTACATGATCCAATCTCACCAGTCTGATTGGTCCCTCTCTGCGAAACAGCGACCCCTTCCACCTTAACACCCATTGCTGTTTGTTTCTCACTTGTACTACTCCACAACACATGGCTAGATGCATAAGACAAAGTAGTGTGACGTCTGAAATCTGCCTGCTACTGCTAACTTTTGATGACAAAGGAGTGAAACAAGTTGGGAATTGCTCTCTAGCCTGAACTAATCCTTTGCCTTGAGTCCTCTTCATTCCTCACTTTCTCTTCCCATTTTGTATCTCGCTCCTTAAACAGTCAGTACTACGGTTTATCGGTTCACTCTGTTTATCTTATTCTTAAAACACTAATGGTTGCCAAATGACAAGACCTTGGCATTTCTACCACAAGTCCAGTATATACCACCAAATAGTACCTCTTTCTTATGCAGTTGGCTTTAGTTTCTAGGTGCCAGGTCTGGAGATTTTTTAATTCCTAACGACATGCCTGATTAGGTGTTCAAATTCAAGCATCATTTCTCATCTCATTTTTAAGATTTATTGGTGACTTTGCACAAAACTAGTTCCCTCGGAGTGCTCATCTTGAGCTCTCATATCCCACTTCGCTGCTAAGGTTTTCATCTGGTCTCCTGTGTATTACCAGCCTAATTCCCATGCAAAGTGCCCTATCCTGGGCCTGCCATTCATATTTAACTCTCTTGCAGTTAGCTTCAGTCTTTCATTTAAGTTGCCTTTGTGTTCATTCTGCACGTTTTTATTAATTTAATTGATTTTGCAAAATCCAACCTCGTATCCATCGACCCAATGCCCATTTATGCTTTCATCCGTTCCTTGTTCTGGAATCTCTACTCTCCCGTGGTTTCCTTCATGTATTAGGAGGCGGGGCACACAGCAAGGTGTGCATGACGGCTTGTCTGGTCTCTTCCTGGCTCCCCTGTTTACTAAGGGGCATACTTACAAGCCCCTTTGCGTCGCTCCTTCATCACCAACGTGGAGCAGAAGCAACACAACTTAAAAATGAGATTTGTGAAGCCTGAGTGGCTTCATAAATCTCAAGGAATGCAACCCAGCACAAATCATTGCATTGCATTATTCTGCACCAAGGAGGCATATCCAAGGGTGCTGCGTGGGTGTTCCTACGCAACATTCATGGGTTTTGACGCATTCCCAGATTTACCAGAAGTGGTAGATCTGGGAATGCGCCAAAAACCTACGCCTCCCCAGGTGAGGTGTAACAAGGAGAAATATCTTCATTTGTCCTAGTTTTTTCTCTTTCTATGTGTGTTGCATTCTGCAGCACACATACAAAGGGGAAAAAGCGTCAGTGGATTGTTTTTGTGCAGGAAGATGCCCCTTCCTGCACAAAAACAATCCTTAAAGCACAGGCACCCTTGCACCATATTGCTAGGGTGCCTACGTTGGCGCTAGGCAGCCAAAAGGGCACCAGACAGGGGAACAGGTAGGAATGCGCATTCCTGCCCTTTCTCTGTCACACAGTGCAGCGCAGCAAGGTGACTAGTCCATACATTTGGCTCTCAGTGCTGAGGGGCAAACCTTGTGGCCAGGCAGCTACTACTCCAACCAAAATATAGCCTCAATTATCTGTTACATGATGAACAACTCAGTAACCGAGGAGGATCACGGTCAACATGAAACCGACTCCTTACCCATATCTACCTCTGATGTCCTGTCACCAGTGTTTAATTTGTGAAAGAATAAGCCTCAGGGCCCAGATTTTTGCCCTGCAGTCCGTGGCTGGAGTACATGTTTGCATCCTGAATACCAAGGCTCCATAGTCTTGATTCCTACTCTCACCTCTTTAATTCACCGTCAGCCACCTCTCGCCTCTTTATATCACGTATCTAGGTTCCTGCTATCTCCCTTTATTAGGTGTTCCCCCTTTCTCTTCCTCCTTCTCTTCCCCTTTGGGGTTTTGTGTATCTTGCTTTGAGTCAAAGTCTGATGAGGAAAAATAAGTGCTAGTCCCCAAAAATGAGTCCCAATGGTCTCCACCTGCAACCAAACACCAATTGAGCACTGACTCACACTTCCCACCAGCCCCCCTCTGAAGGGCATTGTCTACCTACACACCCCTAGAAATGTTGCTTGGCCCATAACTTGTCTCACATTTTGATTGCCCATTATTCACATATACATGTTTAATTTGATCTTGCTCCTATGGGTTTCAATCGTTATGCATGACGCCCACGTTCAGTTTCATGCCACTGCTGCATACCACATGGCTGATGTCACATGTTCCCTTCTCTCTAGTGTTTTCCATGTCGTCTCCCGGTGTCTACACACCGCAATCCATGTGCATTCAAGACAGCCTTTTTCACCTTCCCACCATCTACAGCCAAAGATGAAAGGTATATGGCATAACTTATATTCTATATGCAAATTGTACATACCCATTGATTGACCTCTTATCGTGGCTAAGAACTGTCTCGTTTGTGTAATAGGCCTTTAATTAAAGGGGTATTTGTATTCTATACATTGTTGTCGAAAGGTGGGGAAGGGCACAGTGTATTCGATAGCGACAAATGGGGAAAAAACAGAAAGACATAGAAGTGTTAACACAAAAGAACAGCAAATAAATAAGAGAGAGGTAAAAAAGCTGAATATAATAAGATGGAAACATGGTAAATATTAGGAAATAACGACACCGTGAACCACGTTGGCACTTGGGGCTTCAGTAATAGGTGTTGTACAAAAGTACTCAGACAGGTATTGATCTTGGAAGGATGAGAGGATAATTCGTTACTGCTAGGCTTCAACCTATGACTTATAGGTTACATACTATTGCCTACAGGATAATACTCAGGCTGAAGCGAAGGGAAACAAGTTCCGAAGGCCTGGAAAAATGAACATTTATTGAAGTAGAGGAACAGCTGGAAAAATATAATGCTAAAGAAATAAAAAGGATGTAAAGAGACAAAAGAAATGCAAGTGAGCTCAGAAGTGGAAAAGGAGGGAGGGAGCCGTAGAGAGATGGAGAAATGTTAGCTTTTTTATTGGGCTGTCGTGTCTTTTATTTAAACCGAGGCATTCTCTGCTGTAAAACTCACTTGCGCCGCCTGAACATTTCACATTAAAATGCAGGCATAGACTGCGAGCCAGGCACACAGAACACGTTCCAGAAATCTCAAGGCTGGAGTTTAAGCACTAAAGAAAATCATTCAAAGAAAGCATTTTCCCATCAGCTTTGCCTGGCATTGATAAGAAAATGCAAAACATGATTTTAAAATAACACATCCTGTCAGTCAGCTTTGGTACATACAGAATTGCAGCTTCTTTCACATAATCACTGTGGCTACAAAACTACTTAATAGCAACAATTTCTGGATTTAACAAAATTGCCAGTAGGTGGAATAAGCTGTATATTGTGTGCGGAATTTGTGCTTCAGTGGTCAGCTTGATATCGTAATTTGTTTCGTTCTTGTGAATGAGAGGTCGCAGCGGTGTAAATGACGGAAAGTCCAATGTGTCACAAAGGATGCTCGAGAAAAGAACGGTTAGCTAGGAGGACAGGTAGGGAGCCAGACAGCCACATCGATACAGACAGACCGACAGACAAGAGGGACTGTCAGATGGGACAATGGAGAAAGAGGGGCAGTCTGACTCCATCAATTCAATTACATTTTGATATTAATTATATATTATGTAGTGGTGGGTGAAGGTTTAATTATACCAGCAAGGTCGGTAATATTTGGGGAATTTTTAAACTTGCAAATAAGTAGGATTCTCCCTGAATTTGCCAATGATGTCTCAATCTATTGTTGTCAATCCCCGAAGCCAGCTATACCGCCAGGCATGGCCAGAACATCAAGCATAAGAAATGTGTGTTTTCCTGTTGTGACTGGAACAGCAGTGGGGCAAACATAATGGTGGGCGTCTTGTAGCGTTATTTCATTCCCTACTATCACACTGTGACTTCTGAGAGCAGGAAGCAGGAGCACAGCATAATCAGTTAAAAAGATAATCATTGACACTCTCCACCATCCGCAGCAGTGGCGTAGGATCCCAAATTAGAAAAAGCCCCTTTTTAGGTCGAGCCTCCCAGACATTACAGCAGTCTAATTGGAACAGCATATTGTGGGCTTACCTAGAACGTATTGGGGCTTGCATCTCCCCCATTGCTTACCAGTAGTTCACTTTCCTATCACTCTCACTTGCCTGCTTCTTATCGTTTTTTGGAACAGAAGTTCACATGGAACTCATTCTTAGGGAGTTTTTTAAGTTTCACAGTCCTTTCTGTGTAGAATCAATCATTAAAGAAAAATTTGTGACTAAAACAACAATATTATTCAATACAAATTTGTGAGAAATAATAGCACAGCCAGTATTTGAATGATGGGTAGCTACGGTTCAGCCGAACTGAGGGGCATATTATCAAGCCTTTTATCTCTGCGTTAGCGGCACTTTCCTGCCGCTAACGCGTTTTTTTTCTATCGCCCATTCCGGCGATGGCAGCCGGTTTTACTATCGCCTTGCATGCCAGCGATATTTATCGCTAATGACATGAAAGGTAGGCGTTCCCCCTCTAAATATCACTAAAACTCCCGCTAACCGGACTTTGCCCTATTAGCAAGGATGGCCCGGACCCGCAAAGCGATAAAACAAGTCGCGCTAAGGGCCGTTAGCTGCAGGAACTTAACACCAGAAAATAGCTGGTCTTAAAAATGGGGATAAGTCTTGGGCCCACATCTCTGCATGTTTCTGCTTCTGGACAGCGCTGCAAGCAATGTTGCAGCGCTGCCCTGCAACTAAAATACAGTGCAGGAATGCGCACCATCAATAAGATAGTGCGCATTCCTAGGCCCCAGTCATGAAAAGTGTAGCTGCGCTGCGACAAGACAGCGTTGCAACACTTCTCATTACGCTCTCCTTGCAACAGCATGGATGCGCTGCACTCACTGGACAGCGCTCCATGACGCAAGTAATGACAAATACGCCAGGAATCCTGATGTATCTGTCTGCGCTAAAGTCACGCATTGCTGCAGTTGTGTCACAACCATGACGCAACTCCAGCAATGCATGGGGCCAGCCTATCCCTATGGCACTGCCTTACCCTCACGCCTGCCATCAGGCAGGCAGATGGTACTGACGCAGTGCTGTTCATGAGGGGGGTCCAAATGTCGGCGATGTCGGAGATCCATCGGTGGTGGTTGCGCGCTGCGGTGTCATCGACTGGAAGCATTGGTGGAGTGTTGGTGCGGAGGCAGTTGACCAGACGTTCTGCGGTGGCCTTGATCCAGCTGCGATGGGGTGCGATGACGGTGTTGGCGTCCCGTGGGCAAGGTGAAGACGTCATTCATCCAATGATGGTAGTGCAGGAGAGTCCGGTGTTGTGGCTGTAGTTGAAGTACCCGCTGGCAGAGGTGACGTGCTCGACCGTGTGTCCTGCTATGTGGCCTGTTGAGGTGACTTGCTGCTTGCGTCTGATGTCGGTGACAGGAGGGGGTGGTGCTCTGTTCACTGGGGTTGCCCAGGTGGAACTTGAGTTCACCGAGTTGGATGTCGTTGGGGGATGGCAGACCCTGGGGTGCAATGATGCCTACAATGGGATTGTAGAATGGGGGGCCATGGCCCGGTGGGCCTGCACATGAGGGTGCCACAGAGGATGTTCTTGGGCTTGGTCTGGATCTGGGAGTTGACGTGGTCCATGGTCACCCTTGGCACATTAGAGTGCGTGGTCAGTCGGAGTGTGCCTCTGTAGGTGACGGCAATGCCTCCTCCTTGATGGTCGGGGTGCTCCTTGCGGGTGATACTGCATCCGTCAGTGATGGCGAAGGCGAAGGCGATGTCCGTTACGGAGCAGAGGTTTGTCCTGGCAGGCGAGGTGGCGTCCAGGTTTGATGGTGAGGAGAGTGCTGGTGTCGTAGCGGTGGAGTGTCCAAGAGGAATGCACCTTGGTGCTGAGCACGGTCCAGGGGCAGACGGATGCAAATGGCGTAGCTCATGTGTTGCCTTCGTCACGGGAGATGACCCTTACAACGCAGGCAGTACATCGTTAACAACGCAACTCCGACAACGCGGGGCCCTTAACATCGCATTTGATTACAATGCATTGTGAGGTCAGTAATGGGGTAATCCAAACTTTTTCAGGTGTGCATGGGTTTTGGATGTAAAAAATGAAAATTGGACTTTGTCTTGGGTTAAAATATGAAAAATGGGGTGTTTTGGGGGGTAAAATATGAAAAATTGGGTGTTTTTTGGGGTACATTTTGGAATTTTTGGGTGTTTTTTTGGGGTCAAATTTCAACATCTTGGGTGTGTTTTGTGCCAAAATGAAGAGAAATTTGGGGGGTGCATTTGTCTCAATGTGATCTTTTGGGTATCTTTTGGTGGTTCAGAAAGGAATTCCAGGGTTCACGGTTGGGTTTGGTGTGCAAAGGTTATTTTTGGGTCACACTCACTGTAGTGGGAACAGTGATCTTCATGTCTCCGCTATGCAACACCTACTCAACTGTTGCAATGTGCCTAGTATTAGTATGTATCGGAATGGAATGCGATGTTATGGCATGCATCGCAACTACGTATGTGCCTTTGGCACACGAGTGGTACGCCCGCTGTACATGGGCGCACAGCGGCCACCATTGAGAAGTGCGGGGGGGCGTCTGGACAGCTGTGAGGTGGTAAACCCCATAAAGAACACTGGATGGTGCGTGGACGCAGGGATGTGTGTGTGAGCGAGTGTTGTTAAAAATGTATTGAGGGAAGTCTTACCTCTAAGCCGTGTCCTGTGTCTTTGTAGCTCCTGCTCTCCTGCGTCTGCTTCCAGGAAAAGGAAGTAGGCAGCCAGGCTCCTTCCCCTGAGTCAATGACAACGCTGCGATGCGGCGGTGGGATTGTTAATTGGCAACGGGACAAGTCATGCAGGCAGGGGCCGGAGGGGTGGGCATGTTCTCCATGCAGGCTGTAATGCAGCCTGCATTGCGAACAGTGAAGTGCACATGTCTGCATTGGGCGGCCTGAGTGGGCCGACCAAACAGTCATTGCGCACTTGAGTGTGCATGCCAATCCACACATTCCCTGCTCCGTGTTTGGAGCAGTCCTACCCACCCGCCCACCCCCTGAGGATACATAGCATGATTACATGATTCATTTATCCCTTGTTTTTCCCTTTTTTAACTGTTTTATGGGCTTCTCTGAGCCCGCACTACCCGCTTCCCACCGCTGCTGCCCCTGCGGCCACGCACCCCTGTCCTCGCACATTCCCAGCTGATCGTTCCTCCACCCTCCCCTACTTGATGGCGGACGCTGCACTATTGTGCAGCGGAGACGCGCCGCTGGTGCGCAGAAGGCGCGCCTAAGACAAGCCCGTCTGCGCACGTCTGCAACCCAACCGCGACCAGCGCCAGGAAGCCTGGATCACGGGCCACCCACTGCTACAGCACAGCCACCCTCCACGCACTCAATCCCGGGAAAATTAGAGACTAACAACAGGCCTCGGCAAACACGACCCACGGCCAGTTCTCCTGCCTCCACTGCCGCCAGAGCTTAACCACCACCCCGGACTCCAACACAGCCGACGCCTGCACCAGCAACACCCTAGGATGCATCCTCCCAAACGGGCGCTCCGTGCACAAACACGGCGTGGAAATCTGGAACCTACTTGAATCTCTCTCGCCTGACATTGCCTTCTTCACGGAGACCTGGACCAACGCCTCCTCTGCCCCCGACATCAACACCGCCATCCCGAACGGATACAAGATCCAGAGGAAGGACCGCACCAACCACCCGGGAGGGTGCCTCGTCATTGCCCACAAGAACACCCTCCGCCTCACCCCCTCCAGCGAAACGTTCCCCTCCGCCGAACACCTGCACTTCCAGATCCAGACCAGCCACAACTCCACACTCCGAGGAACCCTCGTCTACAGACACCCCGGGCCCCGGACACACCAGCCAGCCCACCATCTCCACCTGGACGCCAGTCACAGCCAAAGACACAGCCTCAACCATGAAAGGCATCCACTCATGGGCCCCCACCAACCCATGCCCTCCCACATCTACCACAGAGCCGCGGCCGCCATCACACACAAACTGCAACGCACCATCAACACCACCTTCAAAACAGGCACCTACCCAGACGACTGTAAGCGTGCAGAAGTCTGGCCCCTTCTCAAAAAGACCACAGCTGACCCCAACGACCTCAAGAACTACCGGCCCATCTCGCTCCTCCCCTTCACGGCCAAAGTTGCAGAGTAAACAGTCAACAGGGAACTGACACGATTCATTGATGACAATGCCATCCTCGACCCGTCCCAAACCGGATTGCAAACCAACCACAGCAACGAGGCCATCCTACTCGCCGCCACAGACAACATCCGCACACTCCTGGACCAAGGCCACTCCGCAGCCCACATCATACTCGTCCTTTCAGCGGCCTTTGACACCGTCTCCCACCATACACTAGTCGCCAGACTACACGACGCCGGAATACAGGGAACAGGCCTCGACTGGATCCGATCATTCCTCAACGGAAGAAGCCAAAGGATCAGACTGCCAACCTTCCTCTCCGATCCCACGTAAATCACCTGCGGAGGCCCAGAGGGTTCATCTCTGAGCCCGACCGTCTTCAACATCTACATGGCACCCTCAACGCTACCGTCCGACAACACGGCCTCAACATCGTATCCTACGCTGATGACACCCAGCTCATCCTCTCCCTCACCAAAGACCCCACCACCGCCAGACTCAACTTCCAGAAAGGAATGCAGGACGTCGCAGTCTGGATGACCAACAGCTGCCTGAAGCTCAACGCTAAGAAGACAGTAGTCCTTGTCCTTGGAACCACACCTTCAGCATGGGACAACACCTGTTGGCCTTCGCCCTCGGACGCCCACCTACCCCCTCGGACCACGCAAGAAACCTCGGCATCGTACTCGACCCATCCCTCACCATGAACAGACAGGTCTACGCCGTCACCTCCAGCTGCTTCAACACCCTCCGCATCCTCCGCAAGACCTTCAAATGGATACCCCCAGAGTCAAGGAAGACAGTCACCCATGCACCCACTCCAGCAGACTGGACTATGGAAACGCACTCTACGCCGCCATTTACAAGTCCCTACTCCGCAAACTACCAACATTACAGTACACCGCCGCCAGACTCGTCCTTGGCATCCCCCGGCACTAACACAACAGCCAACACCTACGTAGACTCCACTGTCTCCCCGTGGTGAAAAGAGTCACCTTCGAAATCATCACTCACGCCTACAAATGCCTACACAACAACATAACCAAATACCTCAACGACAGGATCAACTGCCACGTACACAAATGAGACATCCGATCTTCCAACCTCGCACTGTCTGAAACCCAGCGCATCCACAGAGCCAGAGCAGGCGGAAGATCCTTCTCCCACATTGCATCCAGTACCTGGAACGGGCTACGGGCAGACATCAGAGGTGCCCCCTCCCTGAACACCTTCAGGAAGACCCTCAAGACCTGGCTCTTTGGCTAACAGATCTGCGACCCCCCACCTCTCAGTGCCTTGCGAACCTCATGGGTGAGTGGCACGCTTACAATTCCCCTGAGTGACTGATTGATTGAGCTATCATCATGTGATGATTGTTCCTCTTCTGCACTGCTTGAGTTGGTGGGGCAATGCTCTTCCAACATAGCGGTAGAGTCGCCACTGGGGGTGCGTCATCTACGTGTGATAGGCTTGAGCGACTCCCCCCCCCGGCCCTCCTGCGCTACGCGTCCCAACTTCTCCTTACCTGGACATTGACCCTGTGGCATAATCCACTGCACTTCCCCCAAATCTGTGACTCAGCCAGCAGGAGCCTGAGCCAGGTGTGCTTTCACTGGGCTGGGTACAGCAGTCACCGCGTAGTCCGCTGGTGGACCACCCGATGCAGCTGATGCAGCAGAGCTCCCTTAGGTGTGTAGTTGCAGCGCTCAGTCCACACAAGTTCGGCGTAGCACAGGGGCCTCACCCTCCAGAGCGTCCGGCCAGCCCAACATCAACCGTCCTGTGATGCAGGGAGACGGCACCCACCGTTGGTAATCCCCTCCGTGCACCCCGGTGTAGTGGTGGATCATAGTATGTGAAGCGGACCTCACTACGTTGGTGCGCAGGATCACCTCTACCATTGACTGCACCAAGGTGCGCAAGGCGGGCTTCTCACACAGGTCAGCAACGTGTCTCCATGCGACCTGTCAGACATCACCACCAGGTACGGGCAATCGTCGCACATCAATGTCTCCCGCCACGGCTCATCGACTCCACAGCTACTCCACATCCCACTCCAGGCCAAAGACGCAGGTCCAGCAAGGGATCCAGGAACCAGACGCAGCTCCAGCAAGGGATCCAGGAACCAGACGCAGCTCCAGCAAGGGATCCAGGAACCAAACACAGCTCCAGCGAGGGATCCAGGAACCAGATGCAGCTCCAGCAAGGGATCCAGGAACCAGACTCAGCTCCAGCAAGGGATCCAGGAACCAGACGCAGCTCCAGCGAGGGATCCAGGAAACAGACACAGCTCCAGCGAGGGATCCAGGAACCAGACGCAGGTCCAGCGAGGGATCCAGGAACCAGACGCAGGTCCAGTGAGGGATCCAGGAACCAGAAGCAGGTCCAGCGAGGGATCCAGGAACCAGTCGCAGGCCCAGCGAGGGATCCAGGAACCAGATGCAGGTCCAGCGAGGGATCCAGGAACCAGACCCAGCTCCATCGAGGGATCCAGGAACCAGATGCAGCTCCAGTGAGGGATCCAGGAACCAGACGCAGGTCCAGCGAGGGATCCAGGAACCAGATGCAGGTCCAGCGAGGGATCCAGGAACCAGAGGCAGCTCCAGCGAGGGATCCAGGAATCAGACGCAGGTCCAGCGAGGGATCCAGGAACCAGACGCAGGTCCAGCAAGGGATCCAGGAACCGGACGCAGGTCCTGCGTGGGAACCAGGATCTCATCCTGGTCAACCAGGATGTTGGGTGGCTTGAGGGGGTTGTTGATGTGTGCTGCACTATGCCCTGGCTGCTCAAATCTGCATTTTTCCTTTTTTTTGTGCATCTTTTATATTGGGGGTGGACAGATGGGCTGAGTCCAAACTTGCGGGTTAGCGTGCCCTTTTCTATCGCTAAGGGCTTATCGCTGGATTCCACCCGCTATCGCCGGTTTCATTTACGCCATCGTGCTAATGTTAGCGGCGGTTTTCGCCGCTGATCCCTGCAGCTATCGCCTGTTAGCAAAACGTTGCTAATACGTCGCTAACAGGGCGATAACTTGCAGGGATCAACGGCGATAGGAAAACTAGCGCTAACCTAGGTTAGCGATAGTTATCGCCATTTCTTGGTAATATGCCCCTGAGTTTTATTAGACAAGAAACACTTTTAATTGAGCCATTTTTTCAGTGTCTTTCAGGACAAAAAAAGAGAAAGAATAAATGAGTAGACCCCAGGTGTGAAACCAACCCAAAACCAAAATCAAAACAAGAGAAAGGTGAGGTAGGGGGTTAACATATATGGTGTATTAATGAGTCATATCAAAATACAGCAATTAATATTCAGTACATTTTAGGATAAAGGGAATGAATCATTATGAAAAGTTGTCTGTCTTTGTACACCTGTCAATGATGTTTCGACCCTTGGAAGGATAAAAGGGTTTCATCAGGACTTAAATGGCCTGAGATCTGGGTAAGAAAAGATGGCACTGGTTAAGGGTCTGATAAGACTGGATGAAATAAGGGATGCAGAGTAGGGAAAGCAATTGTGAGAATACATACTGGCTGGGATTGCAGAAGTGCTGTTCCTCATAGGAGGGAGCAATCAGAAGATGGCATCCAAAATCATAATCTTTCTGGGTGTCGGAAGCATCTATTATAGACTGTTATGAGTCACAGACCTCTTTACAGTTCCTGTATGGAAAAAGGGACTTGGGTATAAAATTGTGTCTGTACAAAAAGATGGTTATGATCGAGGAGGACAGACAAGAAGGGGTTGGCTCACCTTTGAAGAAATTGAAATTGGGCTCTTTTCAACAAGCACCAGATCTTGTAGAGTTAGAGGGCGCAGAGAATGGGATATCTTCAATATGATAATCCCTTGAATTATTCAGAGACTAAGGGGGAAAATGGCGGCCGTCGGTTAGCGGCGTTCGGAGGCTCCCTCTCTGTTAAGGCTTGTTTCTGCAAAATGGTAAAATATTGGATGTGCTTACCGGTATGAGCCAACTTTTTTATGTGACCTGATTTCGGATCTTTGATCTCTGATCTCTGGCGCGGATCTCCGGCACGGGCTTTGTTTGGCTGCTGCGGCTCGACGGAGGGTGCGGAGGACGGCGGTTGTCGGTCGGCTGCGGGCGGCAGCTGCGGTCAGCGGCTGCGCCTTCAATTACGGTTGGTTTGATCGACGCCTTGAGGTGGCCGACGTCGGCCGTGAGCGTTTGGGGCGGTGTCGGCTGGGGGGTAGTGCGAGACTGCTTCTGTGGGTCTATCCTGGACTATTTTTGGGGGGCTCTGCTCTGCTCTGTGGGCAGTTGAGCGGCTTATCGGCATGTAGTGACATAAAAGTGAACGCTGACGCTGTCTGGAAAAATAAATGCAGAGAGCATTTTGTTTGGTTTATTTGCCGGTAGTGGTTTGCACTTCATTTGGTTTCCTTTTTCTGTGAGGACTTCCTTTAGAAAAGACTGGGGAAGTTCCCGGCTGGATATTTTTGACGCAGGAGTGCAGAGGTGGCGGTCGGAGGAGGGGTGCAACGCGGGAGGCCGCTGGCTAGAGGCGGCAGAGAAGATCGCATGCGGGAGACGTGCGGCTGCTGGAATAAGCTTAAGGAGTGACGGGAGTCGGTCGCCAGCTTCTATTTGTCCACATCGGGACCCTCGGCTTGAAACTGGGACAATAATTTCTGAAGAAACACAAAACATCAGTAATTGTAGACTAGTGTCTAAGGGTGAAGGGAGAGTTCTGACTGACCGAAAGGAAAAAGGATCCGATGGATGGCCTCTACTAATGACCTCGGTAAGGAGGAAGGGACGAGACTGGGGGCCTAAATTGAAAGTTGAGCGAGGGGATCCGGGGGAGGGAAAGCAAGAGGAGAGGCAAGTGGAGGGCACAAACGCAGGCTCTAATAGACCAAACAGATATACCCTTAGAAGTAGGGATATTTGGGGGGGAAGCCTTCCCTCCCACGAGTTAGATAACAGAGGCTCAGCGCCCAAAATACAAGCACAAATTAAAACTTCTAAAGTCACTGAAAGTCTAGGTACGGCCTGCAACACAAAGCCCGCACTTGGAAAGACCCCCCTCGGCAAAAGGCGAAAAAAACACCTCAAACCAATCATAAGTAGCTCCCGTGTTACACCCTCTCTTAGATCATATTTTAAAATCCAGGAAACTTCACCTATCTCTAACAAACTAATGGAGCCAATAGGTCTAGAAAATAGATTTGAAATTCTAGCCCGATCAGCTGATGAAGGGGCTAGTGCCAGCACCTCCCCACCCTCTTCACCCTCTTTACCCCCTGGGTCTAAAATAGAGAATAGGGCTACCCAGCCTAGTGGAATAGTGACTCAGGTGAAAGGCCAGAATATGGAGCTACTAAACCCTCCTCGAAGCGATAACACGGTAGCAGAAGAGCTAGGCCTTAAAAGGACTTTAATATCAGTAAGTTCTATAGGAGATCATTCCACCACAGAGGGCCTATTAACGACCCTATTAACAGAAATAAGAGACAAATTTGCCGTCTCTGAAAGCAATCAACTAAAAATACAAACGGCTTGTGAATCTCTAGAGGCTAAGTTGATTGATATATCCGGAAGAGTAGGGGTGGTGGAGTTAGCCGTAGAGGAACTTACAAAGCAAGTAGAAGAAAATATAAAGGAAATTCAAGTAATAAAAAGGGGAGATAAAATCTTACTGGAAAAGATGGAAAGCTTGGAGAACAATGCAAGGAGAAATAATATCAGGTTCCTGAATATACCGGAGGATGTGGAGGGCGGAGATATTAGAACTTTTATAATTAATCTTCTTATAGAACTGCATCCTGAAATTGAGAAACAACTTCTTGAAGAGGACATACAAAGAGTACATCGGGATCCATTTTCAAAAAGACCTGAGAAAAAAAAATCCTAGGAGGATTCTAGTGAATTTCAAAATGCATGTACTCAAGGAAAAGATCTTAGCAGCAGGACTAAAAGCAGGGATATATAAGAAAGCTGAGTGGTCGTTCCGCATTAGATCAGACATCTCTCACATCACCCAAGACAAACAATGGGAGTTGGGGAAATCGATGCAGGAATTAAGAAATCTGGGGGCCACAGCAAATCTACGCTTCCCTGCTTCCCTCAAGGTAATGTGGAACAACAAAATGTTCAACTTTAAAGATCCGGGAGATGCAAATGATCTGATAAAACAAATAAAGAGTACATTCAAATGAAAATTTTATTGCCTGACCAGAGAGGTAGCCTAAAAATTAGAGGTATCCAATTTTACCTCTAGTAGAAGAAAGGGAGGGTTCCCCAAGAGAGGGGGGGTGGGTCACACACAAAAGAGAAAATATAAAAATTTCACACATAGGGTGGGGGAGCATATGGGAGAAAAACAAAAAAATGTCCTCATTTATTGATATAAGGCAAAAGGTAGATCATAGGTCCCGACGCAAAAATAGATGATAGTGAATTTAACGTGCCCAGGGCCGTCTCTTATTAATAATGGAAAATCAAATAAAATAAGAACCATGTCATGGAACGTTAATGGGTTAAGGGTCCCCTCAAGAAGAAATAGAATTTTAGAATACTTAAGACTGTCTGAGTGTAATGTAATCTTGGTTCAGGAATCACATTTACTCAAAGAGGAGTGGGAAGTAGTTTTAAAACAACAAAAGTGGATTGAGCATTGCATTTGTACAACACAATCATGCACAGTAAAAGGGGTCGCCATTTTAATTAAAAAATCTGCCCATGTCATCCTAGGGGAGTGTATGGTGGACCCGCAGGGAAGGTGGGTAACCGCCAGAGCCAAGATGTGTGGTACATGGATAACCTTTGTTAGTTACTATGGGCCAAATCAGGATGATCCGGCCACTCTATACACTATACTCTTCCATTTATCGAAAATAAATGATCGAGTTATACTAGGGGGGGATTTTAATCTAGTCCTTGATCCAAGTCAAGATTCTACCTCAACTAGAGTAGGAGTTAACACTCAGAAAATGAGAAGTGCCCTGAGACAATTAATGTCTGATATAGGGCTTGTGGATATCTGGAGAGAGAGGGCCCAAAAGTCTAAGACTTCGGGGGGAAGGTTCACCTTTTATAATAAAAAGTGTGGACACCGCTCCAGAATTGACTTCTTCTTAGTAGATATTGCCACAAGTAAAAATGTTACCTTCATTAGTCATGTCCCGGAGCACATGTCCGACCACTCGGCAGTTGTGTTGGAACAGGTATTGGAGGTGAGCTCTCCCCCCCGAAGATGTACCATCAATCGAGCATTACTACAAGAAAGGGAAGTAATTGATAAACTGAAGGAGGAAACAAAGGATTTTTTTGAATTTAACTATAACTCAGCCTCCCCTCAAGTAATTTGGGATACGTATAAAGCCTACCTTCGAGGCATTTTAACAGCTATATCGTTTTCCCACGTTAAGAAGATTAAAGAGGAGACTAAAAATTTGGAAGCAGATGTACAATTGTCTCAGGAACACTTAGAACAAGATCAGGAGAATCCTAACATTCTCAGAGAATTAAATTCTGCGAAACAAAAGCTGGCTGACTTTTTAGAAATTCAAATAAAAAAAAATGGGATGCCAGTAGAATAGCACATCATGATTATGGGGAGGGTTGCAGCAAACTTCTGGCGTGGAAAACTAAGGTAGACCAGACCAGAAACTGGATTAGAGATCTTCGTTGTTTAAGTTCGGGTAACATCATCTCAGAAGACTCTAAAATAGAGGAGGCTTTTGTCCAATTTTTTCAGAACCTATATACTGATGAGTCATCACCCGAGGAAGATAGAACGGAGGAATTCCTGTCAGATGTAGCTCTCCCTACACTCCATAGAGATGAAAAAGATAAATTAAATATCCTTATTTCAAGAGAAGAGATTTTCCAAGCGATTAACTCCCTAAAAAAGGGGAAATCGGCTGGCCCTGATTCAATCCCCAATGAGTTATATATTATCCTAAAAGAAGAACTTGCTCCTTTCCTCCTTCAATTATTTAATTCTTGTTTTTTTGAAGGTCAGAGCCCCCAATGTCGTGGGAAGAGGCCATAATAACAATTATATTAAAACCAGATAAAAATCCTAGATTATGTGAGTCTTATAGACCCATTTCACTTTTGAATTGTGACCATAAGATTTATACCAAGATTATCACTAAACGCCTAGATAAAGTTATAGGCAGTTTAATACATTCAGACCAGAAAGGGTTCATGCAAGGGAGGCAACTTAGCGAACTGACCCATGACTTAATTGCGGCGATTGATATGGCCCAGACTTATAAAATCCCTTTGGCAGCTATGACACTCGATGCTGCCAAAGCCTTTGATCGGGTCAAATGGTCTTTTCTATTTAAAGTAATCCAACGGTTTGATTTAGGCGAAAAGTTTTTGACAGCAATCAAAGCCATTTATAAAAATCCCATGGCTAAAATCTTGATTAATGGGAAATTATCTAGGTCAATACAAATAGGAAGGGGTACCAGACAGGGGTGTCCCCTGTCCCCTTTACTTTTTAACATCTATATTGAACCCCTAGCGTGCATATTGAGAACCTGTCAGAACATCATCCCCTTCACCTGTTATGGATGGGAGAAAAAAATAGGACTCTATGCAGATGACCTTATAATTTACACCAGTAATATAGAAAGATCACTTCCAGAGATCTGGGCTAAAATAGATAGTTTTGGCAAGGTTTCTGGGTAAAGCATCAACCAACAAAAAACTGAATTAATTAAATGTATCATCAATTTTAAGAGTACTTACATTAAGAAGGAGATTAGATATCTAGGCATACAAATAGTCCAAAATATCGACAAAATAGCGCTGGTAAACTTCGAAAAAGTTACAAATAAAGTTACCACACAATTACAATCATGGGGGGACTTTCACTTTCACTTTTAGGCAAATCTAATTTACTGAAAATGTTAATTCTACCAAAGTACACGTTCTTATTTAATTCCATTCCCCTAGATTTTCCAAGAAAATGGTTTAAAAAGGTGCTGGGGCTTTTTTCAAGTTTCATCTGGGGAAATAAAAACCCTAGAATTGCTTTAAGGAAACTTAGAAAGAAAAAAGCTTATGGAGGTATAGCAACCCCCGACCTCTTTTTATACTTTTGCGCTTTTCATCTAAAAATTTTTCGACAACTACTATTGGAAAGCGAATTTTTTTCTCCACTCTTCAAAGCCCTTACATCTGAGCTTTCCCAACAAGCAGGGTGTTTTATGTTAAAATTTGGCCATCCAAAATATTTTAAGAGGGTTAAATTAAAGGTACTGATTGCAGCCATGAAGCTTTGGGCTCAGGTTAGGTGTCTGCTTAAGATACCTTACTACAACGAAGTAGCACCAGTCTGGGATTCCCCGGGAACGCCTTTGTGTCTGGAAGATGCCCTTGCAACCCCCCTTCGTGAGTGCGGTATTACTACTTGGGGGCAGTTGATTGCTGAAGCGGAATTGATTTCCTGGCCCCATTTTTGGGCGGTTTGTGCGAATTCAGTATCTAAGTTTAAATACTATCAACTGAGCAGTTGGGCAAGATCTGTAGGTAAAGAGCTAAAAGGGAACTCGGGACTGGCCTTGAACATCTGCTCTTACAAAACAAAGCCCAAAGAAGTATCAGAGTGGTACTGGCTATTAGTACAAGAGGGAGAAGATATGCAGGCCTCATTCAATGAAATTTGGAAGAAGGACCTGCCGGATGAAGACCTTGAAAAAATCGGGCAAGTATCCGTGTATTTTTTATGGTCCTATGTAAATGCTGCACCTGTAAAAAAAAATCACCTCTTCACAGTACACAAAGCCTACTGGACACCCCAGAAGTTATCGAAAATGGGAAGACAAAAAATCAAAAAGTTCCCGAAATGTGGAGAGGATAAAGCAAATGAGGTGCATATGTTCTGGAGGCGCCCGGTAATAAACCCTTTTTGGCAGAAAATAGGTAAGACTACCTCAAATGTTATGGGGTTTGAAATAACATTAACAACTACTGCTATAATATTTGGGATATTACCGACGGTTCTAGAGGGCGGTTTCTTAACAAAAAAACATAGAGCACTGTTTTTCACCATGATTTTGTTGGCTCGAAGAGAACTGTGTATTAAATGGATTTTAGCCTGCCCCCCTACAGAAGATGAGTGGATACACTCCATTCAGAGGGTATCAAACTTAGATCAATCCGGTATTAAACCAAAAAAACTAAATTTTGGGAAATCTGGGATAATTGGGTGGAGAGGAGTTCTGATGGTTAGAATTAAAAATATTGGGATATAGAATCAAGAAGAATGAATTGTTTCATATATGGTTTTAATTTGGGATATATGGTGGTGCACAGGTTTAGTTTTATTTTTATGTTGTTGGGTCCAATGATTAAACAAATATGCTATAATCAGTCCCCAATGGTTTGGGGATATAAATGGAATATTTCCGTGTAAAGGAATCAAGATCGGGAATTGACCCACTGTGATAAAGCCGTAAGGGTTCTGTTTTTCCGGAGATCTAAAGCATCCTATCTCTCTGTGTGGAGTGACTGGAAACCCCCATAAACATCAGGCTATCCATGCTGGGCGGAAGATTTCCATTCTTGAACTCAAGCATATTGAAAATAAATGAGGACTAAAAAAAAAATATGATAATCCCTTAATGTGTAGAATAGGAATAGGGTTGAGTGAAATTGTAGCTGAATGAGAACATTCAGAATATTGTATTCAATATATTTCATGTATTCAATGCTGCTTACCTAATACAGCAATTAATGCTCTTATTGAGACAGCCTTGAGGTGCTCTCCGCGGCTGCTCCCCACAGCTTCTGTCCCTGTTGGATACAATGTATGGGGGCCGGCTCATCTGAGTCAGAGAGGTAAAGACGAGGATGCCGCCCACGTAGCATCTTCGTGGAGGGGGCGTGTTTGTGGGCGTGGCCACCTCATAAAAAAGAATGAAGACATAGGAACGAACGGTCACGCCGGCACTGCCAAATGAATTAGGGAACGTTCTCCTAATATACAGTGCTTTAAATGGAAAAAAATAAGTGCAGGTACTCATTAAATTGAGCTAGGGGCGTGGTAGTGGGCGGGGTTAGAGGCGGGGTGAGACATGATGATACAAAAACACTTCTGTTGAGTATTCATTTTGTCCTTGATAGTTGTCTCAAACTTTCCATATGTGCAGAGAAGGGCATTTACACCAGTTGCAGGGCATACCAAACATGTGAGAAATGTATCAATATAAACAAAGTGCTAACTCGTTACACAAATATTTGGAGCTTCTTAATGTCATACTGTTCCTACTTACTTGCATTTGGTGCAATCCTTTTATATTCAAGAGTACACACACATACACACAAAACAAGTATTCCACGCATTTATTTTCAAATACCTCCTGAGTGTCCCGATTCTCTTCCGCTCTGATTTCATTTCTCTCTCACACACAAACATACACCCAAACAAGCAGACAAACACTCTCTATCAGTCTTCACATCTCTAACCTCTCGATCCCTCCCCCTCACTTCTCTCCCATTTGTATCTAACTCCGTCCCACTCTCTTTACCCCAATTGTATCCTATCATTCTCTACCATCACTCTCTCTATTTCTCCGTACCTCTCTTACTCTTTCCATAGCTGTCTCAATCGCTTCCGCATCTCTATCGGCGCTTACCCCTTCTGTCTATCTTTTTCCCCTTTAAACTCTTCTCTGCTTCCTCTATCTCTGTCCCTTCACTCTTCACCTTCTCTCACCCCATTATCCGTCCTCTTCCCCTCAGCAGACGACCTCACGGTCGGTAAGATTTCAGTGGCAGATAGTGAGCACTGCTGGGTCGTGAACATGTGCAGAGTCAAGCAGGGTAGAGGTCAGGGGCAGAACAATACTGACCTCTGATGGGAAGGTCAGCAGACTGCCTCTCACCTCACCTGGGCACGAAGGAGTCTGCCTAGGTAATCCCCACCACTTCATCCCCGCCCATCATGGACTCAATGTCACAGCAGGCGGGCGGGGTGGGGGTTGATTTGCAGGGACAAGTGTGTCAGGGGAAAGACAGTCAGATCCCAGTGAGAGGCTAAGGGGTGAAAGTGACCACTCCTAGGCAGGCTCTCCCTCCTCCCACTCATGCAGTCTACACACATCACTGTGCCCCAGGCAGAAAATGTCCCATACACTATCTAAGAAGATGTCCCAGCATGGAGGCCTGGCAGGGGGCTGTTGAGGACAATGAGAGCTTTTATCTGGGTGGGGAGGGAGCAGAGGCCCACTTGCCACAGCAGCAGGCCTCCAGCAGGCCGTTCAGGCCCCATCGTGCCTCTTGCCACAGCTGAATGACAGACAAACGGCAAAACGGCAAACATGCTGCTAAAAAACAGGAACACAGCTGGCCCTCGGCCCGGCCCAGCGCCCACCTTATCAGTTCGACCCTGAGTACCGGTACTCTCCTTGGCAGTGGAGAAGTGCCGGTACTCAGCTTGGTAAAAATAAGAAGTGCCGGTACTCAGTACCGGTGAGTACCGGCCCATTTAAAGCACTGCTAATATATAACAATTAAGGAGAGCAAAGGTATATTACAGAACCACCTATTGGAGATTGATATGTTCTTTATTTAAATTTTAAAACACATAAAAAAAATTAAAAACAAGGAGTGCGCAGGATTCGAACACTCAGAATGCAGAAGCTCCAGGGTGCTTAGACCGCTGAGCCAAACCGGTAAGCAATAATTACCTATCAGGCTATGGACCTGAGTCAGTGCCACGCAGCTGTCCATTTGATTAGATACGGGCCTCGGGCTGGTTTAAACTATTAGAATTGGCTCGCAAAGATGCCGTTACAGTAGAGGAATAGACAAGAGGCTGCTATATGAATTCGCATACCAAGACATTCAAGTATATAATCTTAGAAATGCATATCCCATCACTGTATACATTTATTCAACACATACATATAGCATGGTACATGATTTTCAAAGCTGAAGGCATTTCAGGTTTACGGGTGTGGCTCAATTTACACTATGTAAAATCCCATAACCAGCCATTTAGATATAGAATCTCTAAAGCCTAACCAATCACTATATACAACTTAAAAAATACATACATCAAGGTACATGATTTGCAAGCTTGAAGGCATGTCAGTTTATGGTTGTAGCTCAGTTTGAGATCACTTATACAATTTTTGTTATAGTATGTGCATGATACCCGCATAAATACAGATAAAGAAAAAACATAAGCTGGCAGAGCTCACATCATTAGTAACTACTACTGGCACAGTTTGTGAGGAGCCAGTGTGGATAGTGAGAACAAGTCTCACAACTTGAGACATATAAGGATATCGTAAATTTTCTCTGCTGTGTGCTTTTTCTCCAGGAAATGGGCAACTATAGGTGAGGTGCCATGATGACAGAGCATTGGATTCTGCTTCTGTGTTGGGAAATTCTCGTTCTGATTTGTTGAGTGGTCTGCCCAATGTAGATCAGTTCACAAGGACACCATATACAGTATACAACATTAGTGGACGCGCAGTTCATATGCCGTTGTAAAGTGGTCTTGATTCGTCCATGTGTGAACGTTTTGGTGTTCCAAGTGAAATCGCATGAAGTACAGCCCCCACATTTGTAGTGGCCTTTGATCGATTCTATTCCCCATGCGGACAGGATGATGTTGTTATGTTTGATTTTTTTCAGTATTGGCGTGAACGAATGACTGGTTGATATTCCTACCCTTTCTAAAAGAAAAAAGGGGAAGTTCTTTGAAGGTCTCCATTGTAGTAAGTATTGACCAGTGCTTCTTAATGATTTTCACTATCTTATCGGTCTCTGGGCAAAAAGTGGTTACACAGACAACGTTGTTGATTTTAGATTTAAGATGTGTCTGAAGAATGTGTTCGCTCAGACTATACCAAGCTCATTTCATAGAGGTTCTCACGAGGCATTTGGGATAGCCTCTTTCATGGAGTTTGTAGCTCAGGATGGTCCCTTCTCTGAAGAAATCTTCCTTAAGGGTACAGTTCCTGCGGAGTCGTGTAACTGTCCAAAATGAAGACCATCTTTCAGGGTAAAAGCTTCTGTATTGGAGTAGTGTATTGCATTCTGTAGGCTTCCTATAGATAGAGACAATAAGATGATTTTCATAATGTCTTATCTCTGGATCAAGGAAGGGAATGCTCTGATTGCTGTAATTAGATGTAAATTTTAAAAAGGTTGGCTATTGTTAAGGTATTGTAAGAATACGGACAATTCATGTTCGGTACCAATCCATACCAGAAAGATATCATCAATATACCTTTTCCAGTACTGGTTATTGCCTTGGAAGGGGCTTTGATCAGTTGTGACAAAATCCCATTCAAATTGGCCTACATAAAGATTAGCTAGATTTGGAACAGAAATTGCTCCCATGGAAGTGCCTGAGCACTGCTGATAGTAATCCTGGTCAAACAGAAAGTAGTTTGTTATAAGGGCTATCTCCAAGAGTTCTATGATGAAATCAGTGGGTACGTCAACTGGAGCTGATTGGGTGTTGAGGATCATTCTTATAACCTCAATACTCTCTTGTTGTGGAATGTTAGTGTAGAGTGGCTATATGTCCAGGGTAGTGGCGGCTCCTCCGCTATGGCAGGGGAGCGTCACCCCACTGCTTTTAAGCAGTGCAACTTAAAGGGAACATAAAATGATAATAACTTTGAGTTATTATCATTTTATGTTTCTGGGCTGCTTTGCGGGCGGGTGGGTGGGGGAGGCTGCTTTTCTGTCAGAGCAGGGCAGGGGAGGAGTGGTTTGCAAACTCCTAAGTGCACATGACTGTCTGGCTAGCCCTCTTGGCTGCTCAAAACAGTCATGGACACTTTCCCTGTTCTCCATGCAGGCTGCATTACAGCCTGCGTGGAGAACAAGCCCAGGCCCCCATTTCCTGGCTGAGCGTCGAACTAGGACACTCAGACCAATCACAACGCTGCATTGCAGCATCGTGATTGGTCAGGGGAGCCAGGCTGCTTACCAATCACAATGCTGCATTGCAGCATTGTGATTGGTCAGGGGAGCCTGGCTGTGCTTCCTGTTCTTTGAGTCAAGACGAGGAGAGCAGGAGCAGAGACGCTGGACCCGGCGGCAAGGTAAGAGTTTATTTATTATTTTAACTTTGCGCACAACTGCCCATGCGCCCTCCCCCCTACACGCGCTCTACCACCCGCGAGCTGTGACTGCCATCACTGGTCCAGAGTCACTAATATTTCTCGTGTGGCATCAAATGCTAACTTGATACCCCTGTTTACGTGGAAATATGGGTTGTTCTTGTTTTTGTTCATACATGCTTCTTATTCGTGTCTCAGTTTATCAATCTTGTATTTGTACTTCCCATGGACTAGAACCTCTTTACCATCTCTTTTAATTGGCTGGTTTCTATGTTCCCACAGCTTGCTTTTCAAGCACTACTTTTTTTTTCTTGGTTAAGCACTCCCTGAGAGTGCATGTATTTTCCAGTTGTCTGCCTCCTGTACTTCTCCACCCTTGCACTCCATGTTGCTCTCTGTCCCTAATGTGCTTCTCCCCTCTCCCCTCATGTTGCACTCATTCCAGTGTCCTCCTGCTTTTTTATCTGTGTGCTTCTCCTCCACCTGTTCCATGTTGCTATCTTGCCTGCTGTTTCTTCTCCCCACACCCACCCTCTGTGTTGCTTCTGTCCCCTCTGCTCTCCGTGTTGCTTCGCCCCACCCATGATTTCCTACCCTGTCACTGCTGCTTCTCCCTCACCCCCTGCGTTGCTTCTTCTCACCCATGCCCTCTGTACTGCTCCCTCTCCCGTGCCATCCTTGTTGCTTCCACCCCACTAATGCCCTCCATATTGCTCCCCTGACTCTTGCTTAAAAAAAATGCTTTCACATATTTTTTTCTTTTTTTTTGCTGGTTTAAATTGGATTGGTAAATAAACGGAAAATAAGCAGCTGTGTCTTTTTGTACGTATGTGCATGTGTAGTGCACATGCCTACAAAATGACACAGCTAGCCACGTCATAATTTTATTTTTCTTATTTAGCCATGCTGCAATGCATCAGCGATGCTGTACAGCATGACTAAAAAACACTGGCAAAGACAATAGATCTCAAAGGCGAGACCTATTGGTTTGCCTTGTTTGTTAAACTGTGCCACAACTTCAAAATTCGCAAAACTTGTGCAGTTAGAAAAATATGAACTTCAGGGGTCACTGACTTTGCAAATTTCTCTCAGGTTCCCATCATATATTATTTAATCTGAGATTATAAGGGTGAGTTCATGAGCAAAGACTTAGGGGCATATTCACAAGGACCTACCGCCGATATATCTCTACCTTAACCCATCAAAAGTGGAGATAGATTTAACACCCCATTCACAAGCGGGTGCAAACTGCAGACATCGCCAGTATTCCCGCGACAACTGCCCCAAAATTTATCTCCACGGTGGACACCACCAACTAACCCTATGAGATGCAGAGTAGGCGTTCCCGTGCAAAAACACACAAAAAAACCACAACACCACTTTCACAACGAACTGCCAGATCTTTGATGCGAACCAAAAACAGGCGATAAGCTGCGGTAGCAGCAGGGATTAAACACCTGCATTTGCTGTTGTTAAGCAGGACGACTACCTGCAGCATGAAAGGGAGCCCAGCCAAGAGCCACATCTGAAGACCCACAGATGCCATGGAGACAATGATCATGCAGCTCCGAGACCCATGAGGGCCATAATACCCACCCCCACCCACCCCAGGCCCGCCATGATCCCCAGGACCCATCCCCCCCCCCCGGGAACACCACAGAGGCAGCGTACACAAAGACAGCGGACCCACCTGAAACGCACCTGCCGCCCAGACCCAACGCCAGAGGGGGACACTGCCCACCACAGGCCCAAAACGACAACCATCCCCCGCATCCTGACCCACATCCCCCACCTGCTGACGGTACCAACCCAGCGGACAACCAACATCCCTCCGCAGACAAAGCTGCCGGCTGCGCAGCACATGTCGGCCTCTGGTACCATCCAACCCACAACGGCCAGAGTCGGAGGAGTCACACAGCCAGCCCCATCCAAGGTCATCACACTTGTCCTGGATGCCAACATCAGCCTGGTACCCCAGCACCTCCACGTCACCCACACTGCGCAGGAGCAGCTGGAAACCAAGCAAGGCCGCTACGCCATAGCTGGATTCCCTCACGTGTCAGGGCCAATCAACTGCACACATGTACCCCTCATGCCCCCTGCCGACACTGCACACAACTACCACAACAGAAAGCACACGCATACCATGAATGTGCAGGCAATAGTGGACCGCCTGGGACTCCTCAACAACGTCGTGGCCAACTCCCCAGGCAGAGTGCATGATTCTCACATCTCCCGACAGTCCATCATCACCCAACGCTCCCAGGATGGCACCCATGGAAATGCAGTGCCCGTTGGTAAGTCCAAAATGAACACACCACACACCTCCAGCCCACAGTCATGCAACTCACGACACTGGCAATGGGCACGCAGCACAACTACATTCAACATGACACACAACATGCCAACCAACCAGACACGACAACACAACTCCATTGGGAATCTGGCCTTGCCATGCCCACAACCCAGCGACGGCATGGCACCACAGACACACAATAGCAGGATGTGAGGAGAGGCATGGAGCAGGCATGTGCGAGAGCGGCAAGTGACTAAGGAATGTGAACCTACCCAATGCCAGGTGTGGCGTGGAGGTGCCTGACAGACCACAGAGTGCAAACCACGGAAATGGCCATGTGGAGATCAACTGCTGGTGCATGGAGTGTAGTGGCCAGTGGACGCTACCATGTCCCCACAGGCTGTGGGGAAAAATGCGGAAATGTCGCACGTTACGTCCCCCCCTGCATGCGCGTGCATAGTGGGTTGAACCTGCGTACGCCAGGCCTGCGTAGGGGTGTGAACAAAAAGCCCGTCGCACTGGGCGTGGTTCTCATTCGGAATGGACAATGCATCTGCCAGGGCGGCGCCTCTCAGCCCGTCACGAGTCCAGCACCGAGCGCAGCGGGGCCTGTGTCCCTGTGCGCCTGCTGCACCCCGGGCCTCTGGTCCCCAGACCCGTCAAGCCTGCCCCAGCGCACCAACGAGGCTCCGCTCACCTGCCTACACCGGAGTGTGTCAAAGAGGGCCCACCACGTGCCGGTGCAAGCTCCAAGCACCAGTCCTGCGACCTCTGCAGCCTCCGCAGACCATCGCTGGCCACCCCAACGCTGGCCCACAGTACTCCTTTCTCATTTACATACTCCACCGGCGTCCTCTTCGGCACAGTAGGTCCCACATGTGGAACTGTGTCCTGAGTCCTGAATGGCAGTGACCCCAAGTCCGTGGCAGCGGCCACAGCACCAGACTCCCTTCGATCAGTGAGGCATAATTCCATATCGCAGGCCTGCGACACGTGGTGCCACCAACCCTGTTCAACGCAAGCCGGCGACATGTGGTGCCACTAACCCTGTTCAACGCAAGCCGGCGACACGTGGTGCCACTAACCCTGTTCAACGCAAGCCGGCGACACGTGGTGCCACTAACCCTGTGCAACGCAAGCCGGCGACACGTGGATGAGGGCTCAGGCCTACACTGGGCTCCAGTAGGTCCCACATATGGAACTGTGTCCTGAGTCTTGAATGGCAGTGACCCCAAGTCCGTGGCAGCGGCCACAGCACCAGACTCCCTTCGATCAGTGAGGCATAATTCCATATCGCAGGCCTGCGACACGTGGTGCCACCAACCCTGTTCAACGCAAGCCGGCGACACTTGGTGCCACTAACCCTGTTCAACGCAAGCCGGCGACACGTGGTGCCACTAACCCTGTTCAATGCAAGCCGGCGACACGTGGTGCCACTAACCCTGTTCAACGCAAGCCGGCGACACGTGGATGAGGGCTCAGGCCTACCCTGCAGACCAGTAGGTCCCACATCCAGCGCTTAGTCGCGAATCATGAATGGCAGAGTCCACACCAGTGAACGCACGGAGAGGAGTAAGAGGAAGATGCGGATCAGTCCGGACGAATGCCGGATCAGAGTCACCGAGGTGATCGAACACTATCAACAACTGACCTGGTGCCATCAACCCTGTTCACCACAAGTCCGCGTCCCGTGGTGCCACTGAACCTGAACTACGCAGGCCGGTGGGGCCATCCAACCTAAGCCGGCGACACTCGGTGAATGGCCCGTGCTGACCGCTGCCTCAGGCCTACACTGCGGTCCAGTAGGTCACACATGTGGAACTGTGTCTTGGGTAAGATGTGGAGGAGTCCACACCATCGGACATGCCTCATCGCAGGCGGCATCCCCTAACAGCAATTGTGCCACTAACTCTGTGCGCAATGAGTCATGGGCGCTATCTGGTTGGACCTTGGTGGCGTCTGAGTCCATGGCCTGGTGGTTTTCTGCATCTTCATCTGGCTGGACCGGACTTGGTGTCCGACATGTGTCTGTTCCATTCATCTCCACCATAGCGACTGTTTCAGCGTGGTTCTGCCCTCTGCATCATGCCCTGGGGGTACACCTTCCACTGTCCACCGAGACACTCCCCGACAAGCCCCTTTGTCATCTACGGAAACCTGCTCTGCACTCGTGACCCTGCCCCAGTGCCCTGCAAGTCAGCGGCCCGTGGCGGTAGGCCCGTGCAGGACGCTGTGCATCCGGGGCCACTAACTCTGTGCAGCACAAGTCATGGGGCCTTTATGGTTGAATGGTTGTGTCCTTTACGATGTACACTGTTGTCGATTTCTGACTGCACCAGGCAGCCCTTGCCGGCTGGTGTGCACACACCCCACACACATCCAACACAGTTGTCACTCGATATGTGTGCCTGCTAATAAATGTGGCCGGGCGCGCGTGCCCGTAGCCATTCACCCCATCTGAGCAAGTGTGTCCGTGTGGTCATTGTGTCAGCATGATGGGCACGGGCCCTGCAACCACACAGTGTGCTGTCTTCAGCGAACGATACCATGTCACCTCAGCGTTGGCAGTGACCCTGGACATGTAGCTTCTCACGCCCCCCCCTGCATGCACAAGCGGTGTGTGCTGGTCTGGCATACGTCAGGTCAGCGCAGGGGTGTGCTGATTCGGCAGGGGGAGCAGGGCATGGCTCGGACCTGGCCTTGGGCAGGATGTGCGGTAAGTGTGTCTCTGTGTTGGGGTGTTGTCGCCACCAGGGCCACAGTAGTCGATGTTGCAATGTAGCATGCACCAGGAGGGCGGGCCCGCACGGATGGGGAAATGTAGGAGCACAAGAACGCTCGGGGTCTTGGCACATGCATGCCAGGTGTTATGTGTATGAGTCCTGCGGCTGCATGAGTCAGTTGCCTAGCCTCATTCGCAGCGCGATCACAGCCAGCCATGAACTGTACACCTGTGTCCGCCCTGTCCGGACCATTGGCCTACACTCACGTGGCCGCACACCTTCAAAGGCCAGCGTCACGGTGTTGTTGGCATGCCGCTGGACATGCGCGGACAGGCATGACAATGGTGTGCCGTAGGAGTGCACGTGATACAACTGCGCAGCGCACACAAGTGTGGGGGCTCGTGGGAGGGAGGAGCAGCTGTGAGGCAATGTAACACACAGTGAGGCCGCTCATGTGCCACGTGCTGGGCATATCATCCATGATTCCCAGGGTCGCAGACATCCCACCACACCCACGACAGGCCTCTGTACATCTCCTGAATGCATGCAGATGGTGAAGTTACTGTAGGGATGAAGGGTCCTTTGTCTGTACTATCAGGCGGTGGCACATCTGCAGCTCCGAGCTGGGACTTGCATGTGGCCAGCACCCCCTGAAAGATACGATAGCATTTACTTGCGACTCCCACACTACGCACTGCCCGACGTGAGACCAACGTGTACACATCCCACACGCAGAAGTCCTTGGTCGTAGTTAGCGTGTGTTAGATGGCCTTCACACATACTCCCACCCCACCCCAGGCCTGCACCCGTTGCACACAGACACTGCTCATTGCTCCGAGCTGTGCCATTTTATCCACAGGACTGGCGCAGGGCAAGCCAGTGCCGCTTCAAGCAGAGCCACTGACGCAATGGCAGACCATCCCGGACACATGCTCGACTCCAGTCACGTGGACCTGTACCGTGCACGTCTGCTGCATGTACTGGGGGCACTGCCGTTGGCAGTGCTGCGGATCAGTTACCGGGTGAGCTTTCGCCTTGCGAACGTCACCTGCGTTCAGCCTGTGTTGCATTGTCGCTCGTGCATATTCGAGTGGACCATGGATGTCTGCCTCTCCACTGTGACTGTAGCTGACCTGGATTTCGACGTGTGTGTGCGCCCCCTGTTGGCCCAGGACCAGGAGTGTCACCGTGATGCCAGTTTATGGCATGCATGGATGTTTGGCATGCATGCTGGCAACTGGACCTGGGAGATTGCCGAGTCGTCGTGTGCAGTGAGCACATTGAGCCGCTACCCGATTGGGCTTTGGTGCACATTGGGGCCAGGGGTTGGAGTCAGCACATCTGTCCGGGTCAGCTGATGGATTACGTCGCCGACATGTTAGATGTGGTGGAGAACGATCTCTCATTGGAGATGTTGGCCTACGCTGCTGCACTCACGTTCATGGACGAGTGACAAGGTATCTGCAGCCACAACTGGATGTGACCCATTGCACGTGTCCCGACGCCTGGTTGCATGTTGGGAATCTGGTCACATGTCCCAAGACGACAGTGGACATGGCTGCATTGGCCTGGACTCCTGATCCATGCGCGGACAACCAACGCGGGTTGGCACTGACTTGTGTTGGTGAGGGACTCCCCCGGGGTGGACATGGGCGCTTTCCTACGTTCCTCATTCAGACATGCTGCTGCATTGGTCTGCATATCGTGGCACTTCTCTTGGCCGTACTGACACACACTTGTTGATAAAGTTTCCTCACTTTCACTTGTCTCCAACTGTGTTGTGTCTTGATTTGTATGCCGATGTGTGTGTCACGGACTCTCTGGCTCCCTGCCATACGTGCATTGCTCCCCCATCAGGGCTGTGGGTTTGTACTTGTGCATTATCATGTCCCTGTTTCGTGCTTTGCCAGATGCGTATGGCCGTTTGGCGGCCACAAGCGGTTGCACTTGTGTCCTGTGTTCTGTTGTGCAAATGTTGGTGTTTGTACCACATTGTGTTCGATGTTGGGGTGCTCTGCTTCCTATGTGTGTGTGCTGCATTGTGTTTGAGATGTCCCTTCAGTTCTGATTTGGCTCACCCTTCTCCCTTTCAGGCAGTGTGGTTTTCACTTCTGTGCTTGTTCAGTGTTGTGATATTGCCGGGCTGTGTGACTTTTGCCCTTGGTTGGTGTTGTTACTCTTGGGCATGGTTTGTCTGCAGTTGTGCTGTGCTTAATTGTGCATGTGTGCCATTGTGCCCATCTCCCCCCGTCCCCCCAGTCCCTGGTCGTTCCTCTCCCTGTTGCTGTTGTGTCTGTTGTTTTGGGGAGTTTCCGGTCCCCGGGTCCTTCCACCATCTCCAGACTGATGTGGTGGACACCATTTCCTCCATGTCATCCAGCTCCTGGTGTGGCGCTGGACTCCCACCTCCGGTGTGCATTGCTGCCTTCTTGTTGTTGGCGTGTTTCAGCTTTTTTGTGCGTTTCGCTTCATTCTGGCTGTTCTGGTTTTCTTCCATTGTCCTCGTCTGCTCTCCGGCTGCACTCACCTTGTCCACGATGGCCTGCCATGTACAATGTTTTGTTGCCAAAGGGGCTTGTGGGGTTGTATACTGGCTCCGGTTGCCTCCATTGTGCTTGGCTGTTGTTTTCTGTTTGGTTTGTCTTTCTTTTTCAGGCTTTTGTTGTGCTTATTCCCGCCTGCCGTGTGTGTGTCGCGGGCCTGGCGGTGCTTATCGCTACTTTCCTCATCACGAATGGGCTCATCGCACGTTTTGTTGTGTTGTGGTTTGTGTTTTTATCTCCGTTGAGGTGGTTGTATCGCGGACATTGGCCGCGTTTTCGGCGGACTATCGCATGGTACCGCCGTGTTGTGAATTCCACGTTAACACAGGGTTATTTTCCAGCGATAGGCTGCGATGTGTAAAGTTGCGTTAACATTTTTTGGGGATGTGTAGCACACGTTCTTGTGAATATACCCCTTGGAGTAAATCATGGTATGTGGGAGTATAAGCGAATGTAACACCCAAAAAAACTCACTAGTTTTCACATATGTTTGCTATTAGTGGAAAACAGCCTTGTTTATATATCTATGCACTGCAAAAGCCTCTAAATGATGGAAATGGGGTTTTAGTACTGAAAACTGGAGCCCAAGAATGTTGGCATACAAGAATAATGTAGAAAGAATATCAAGGGACAAAATATCGAAAGGTAAATGCAAATACGAAGGTATAGATTTACTATTCTTAACTCGACATCTACGTACCTTGAAGATATATATCATATATCTGAAGATAGGTATAGAAAATGTATACTTACCTTTAGATATTTTGAATTCAATATTTTCTCCTCTATATTTGCATGCCTCGATATTCTGGATTCGATTTTCAGGGTGCATACCAGGAAATGGTGCTTGGGCATCCCAACTTCAATGACTATGTATGAATGTGTCTATTGATACTAAAAGGAATAGCAGCAGCCTTCTTTTTCTATATGCATTGAGAACATCCCAAATGGCATATGCAGTGACAGCACTGGTGACATTAGATATCACGAAAGCATTACCATAATCGATGAAAACACTGATGCCTCAAGCGCTTGCTAGTTTGACATTTGTTTGCTTACTGTACAAATACAACCCTGTTTGAATGTTTATCCTTTCAAGGAAAAATTGATGCCATAAAACTAAATTAAATGTCTACAAGAACAAAGATTGTTACTTTGTGGACTTCACATCTACCTATATTTTCTCTATATTCTTTGAAAGCATATCTAGGTATTGACCGTGTTATTCCACTTCTACAACTCACTTAAAGCAGGGATGTCATTGATGATGTCAATGTTCATGTGTTGTGAGATGTTACAGAGATGTAGTTGATGATGATGATGATATTTGTGATGTCCCCTGTGGAAAGTGGTCGATATCTATGCTTTTCAGGTATTGGACCATAACATAAAAAATAAAAAAACTTTTTATTAATTTTTTAATACAATGTAAAACAATACAGTGCAGGATTTGCGTTATCATGTTTCATCACATTACTTTTGTGGAAGGAATATGAAAGCTGGGTTTCCAGGTGGGTACAAGGAGACAAGAGGAGCAGATCAACATTGTGCAGACACAAGTACTCATAGGGCGATCCCTGCATACGGGTGAACCTTCCTTCACTCTTAAGAGGAACCACTTGCTATAGAGGGAGCAGGGAAGTGTGGGCGGGGGGAGGGTCTCCGGTTCATCCAACTCAGTCACCTTACCAGACAGCATGGAGGGAGCTGCATGGTCTCTCTATAATGAGTCAGAGTCTGAATCATCTCACAGGTCACTGCCCTCATCGCCCAACCTGTCCAACATGTTTCTCTAGCTCTCAAGATCTCGTTCTGCATTATTATCAGTGTAAACCCTCCGGAGCCGGCATTCTTCCGCTGCTGCCTATTCCAGGAAGTCATCTAGCCATTTAGACATTATTGGAGGGGTCAGGCTAGCCCAGTGTATGGCTATGCGCTGCCTTGCCAGCACTAAGCCAGACTGAGCAAATCTGTACTGCATTTTTTTACCCATCTTGGGAAGAGGTAACAGTACCAGCAGGCAGTGTCGGGCTGTGTGCTCTGAGTTTACCTTTGTCACTCTATGCACCTCCTGTGGTACCTCAACACCAGAAATTCTGTAACTGCACACAATCCCATGCAACATGTCCAAAATCTGCTGGGATTGCACCCCACCAAGCGCAGCCCACAGAGCGCACTGGATAAACCCTTTGCAGGCGCTGTGACATCAGGTATGCTCTATATATGTATTAAAATTGTATCAATTTAAATCTGGAATTGCTGGCTACTTAACGCACCTGTGCCAGGCCCTGTTCCACTCTCCATCCATAAGTGGGGACTCCAACTCCCTATCTCAGGAGGCGCGTTTTAGTGCAATATTCATCTGTGCATCGCTTATGAGGGCTGCATTTAACTGGGATATAATGCCTTTAGAGGAGCCGGGATCTAGAATCACCTGCAAGACTTGGGACTCCCCTGGAATGGCATCCAAATCTCAAGGGTCATGCATGATATGCTTGCATACTGCAAAAATTGTCCCCGATCTATGCTGTAATGAGTTTCAACCTCCTCTACCAACATAAAGTTGCAGTTTCAAAATAGGTCTCCCACTCTCTGGCAACCTCCCTCCATCCATTGAGTCTCAAATGTGCAGGAAGTGGTGCAGCCACCAAATTGCAAGGATCCTGGAATAGGGCTTCCATCTCAGAACCTGCGTGACAGCTTTTTCCCATGCCTGAGCCACTTGTACCACAATAAAGGGAGTCCCCACCAGAAGTCTACATCCGCACATGATCAGCTTTGGAAGCTCAGCAATGACATTAGAGCCAGATAGCAATTTCTTCTCCTAGTTAGGACCGTCATTGCACCACAGAGTGGCATACTGCAATAGGCCTGCCAGGTAGTAAAGGTTGAGGTCCAGAAGACCAAGTCCACTCCGGCTAAGATCCAATTTCAGGAACTCAAGGCAGACCCTGCTCCTCCTCCCCACCCACACCAGAGTCACCAACAACCCATCGATCTGCCAAAACAGTGTGTATGGCAGCACACAGAATGAATTTTGGATCGTATAAAGGCAGCGGGGTAATAGGACCATTTTGTTTAATGCCACCCTACCTCTTACTGACAATGGCAGCATGGTCCAGAACCAAACAGAGCCTGTAAGGCCTTCCAATACCCTTCCCATGTTCAGTTCATGCTATAGGTGGTGGTCGTGTGCTATGTGCATACCCAGATAACAGAAACTCTGGTATCCCATGGTAAACCCACCGCAGGGAGATCAAATTCATCCGATTCAGCCAGTATCACCAGGGGGAATAGCACTGTTGTGTGGTAATTAACGAAGATGCCCGTTACCGCCCCAAAGTCTGTCATCAGTCACACAGGTAGAGGCATTGAGTGCTCTGGGTCCATCGGATATATCAGTGTATTGTTGGCATGCACAAACAAGACATGTGTCTCGCCTACCACTCATACACCCCATTCTCTCAATTTGGCTCTGAGATGTGTTGCCAGTGACTCCATAGCGAGTGCGAACAGGAGCGGCGACAGTGGGCAGCCCTGTCGCGTACTCCTTTCGATACAAAAGATTTGGCCACCTCACTACCAGTGTGGACCGTCGCACTTGCACCATATACAGGAGTCAAACCCATGCCAGGAATTCCTCACTCAGTCTCATCCCGATGAGGACCTCCCAGAGATATGTTGCGGGCCAAGATGTCGAACACCTTCTCTATGTCTACGGCTATTAGTCCTGCTCGCATGTCTGTGGCTCAGCTTTCGTGCATCATGTGGGAGAGTCTTCTCAAGTTCCCGGCATAAAGCCACATTGATCATCCTGGACCAGATGGGTGATCACCCGGCTTAACCGTAGCGCCAGTACCTTGACAAATAATTTAATGTTGACATTAAGCATAGAGAGCGGCCTGTAAGACCCTGGGTCAGCGGGGTCTTTGCATGGTTTGGGGAGCATAATTATATGGGCTTCCCGCATATGAGCCGGTAATTCGCCTACATTGCGTGCCTCGTGTAAGGTTTCATGGAGTGCAAGGAGGTGCAGTATACCTGGAAATATTCAACCAGGAGACTATCTGGTCCCGGACATTTCCCTCGAGCCATATTCCGAAGGGCCTCAGGTAATACCTCCAGTGTGATGTCCTCCCCGAGTCCTTCTGCTTGGGCCTCTGTAAGCTTGGGAATGGCAACCTGATCTAAAAAGCCCTCGACCATGGGCGTGCACTGGGGCCGCATACACCCCTGCCAGGTGGTCACGTAATAGCAGGTTAATCGCTGGTTATCCCATAGTTAATGCACCATCCGGTCTGCGGAGGGTGAAAATAAGCTGTGGGGGACATTCACGTTTGAGCAGCCAGGCCAACATATGGCCTGACCTTTCTCCTTCTCTATTGAGATGCTGTCTATAGTCCTTCCAGTCTGTCCCAAATGGTCGCCACTCTCCTATGCGCCTCTGCCAGACCCACATCACTCACCTCACGTCCCAGTGTCTGTCTCTATTGTACCACTAGGCACTCTTCCCCTTCCTTCAGGCCTTCCTCCAGTTTCCTCCTAATACCAGAAGTCTTGCTGAGGCCTTCACCTCGGATAACCACCTTAAGAGCCCCCCATTCCACACTGCATGTCTGGGCAGTGTTCCAGTTCATAGCAAAGAAGCCTTGCAGTGCTTCCATCACATTTATTTTATATTCTGGGTTTCCCAACACCTCAGGCCGAAGCCTTCATAAGGGGATGTAAGGACTGTGGCCCCGCACTCCACACTCCAATAGCAAAGGAAAGAAACCTCACCTGAAAGCTTACCTTCTTGACATTGAGGACTCCCTCATTTGTTAGGAGAAAATGGTCCAGACGACTATGGGCACCATGAGTGGGGGAGTAACAAGAGAATTCCTTAATGATGGGGTGGAGCTCCCTCCATATGTCAACGAGTTGCAGTCTAGTCATGGTGTCACACAACCCCGCCATCATACGTGGCTTTGTGTACATCCGGGGAAGATGCCAGTGTAGTCAACTATCTAAGATACAATTAAAATCAATCGCCCAAATGATAGGTAGTCCGACGTAGGGTAGTAACTCAGTTTCCAGAGCTCCGAAGAACTCCTCATCATCAGTATTGGGTGCATATATGTTAAGCATGCAAAGTTCCCATTTGTCCAATATACCTAGTAAAAGTACATATCGCCATGCCACGTCAGCTACCTGCCAGCGTAACTGGAACAGGACTCCCGGGGCCAACTATATAGACACCCCTCTGGCATAGGAGGAATATGAGGACGAATACAGTTGTCCTCACCATTTTTTGATGGGTTTTGGCCTACAGTAGGTGCATTTCCTGAAGGAGAGCAAGTGCACCCTCATCCTTGAATGGAACCCTCACACATTCCATGTAAGTATACGTACTGGGTCAGTCATTATAAGGAGTCACTCCTACTACATCCATCACCTCCCATCTCCCCAACCCCCCAATTCCCAACACGTAACTTCAGTGTGTGCTTGAATTCAGTATTTAACTGGATTTATAACTAAGTGGTAGGAACGGTCAGGAGAAAACTCGGTGAGTGGCCGGTTCACCGTTCAACTCCTGTGTACCCTGTGAATGAATGAATGAATATAAAACTTGTAAAGCGCGAACTAAGCCCAAGGGCGTCAAGGCGCTATAAACGGACCTAAGGATGCAAACAGAAAGACATGCTCATACCGAGGTCTGAGAGAAAAGCCAGGTCTTTAAGGCCCTACGGAAAAGAGAATGGGACACCTGACTTGAGAGCTGTTCCGGGAGGGAGTTCCACAGTTTAGCAGCAGCAGTGGAGAAAGCTCGACCACCCCATGTGACCTTCTTAAATCTCTGTACCGTAAGCAGATTCTTATCTGCAGAACGGAGCCGCCTGTTGGGAACATAATGATGGAAAATGGACTTAATCGCTTCAGGTCCTGACCCATAATAGGCATTGTGAGTCATGCACAGGGTCTTGAAAAGGATCCTACGGTCCACAGGCAGCCAATGCAGCAACCTAATAGCATCTGTGACTGAATCATATTTAGGCAAATTCATCACCAGCCTGGCAGCGGCATTCTGCACCATCTGCAGACGTCGCATCAGACCCTTGTTAATGCCCAGATAAAGTGCATTGCAATAATCCAATCTGGATATAACCAGTGCGATGACAGCCTGCTTACGTGCATCGAAAGAGAGATAGTGGGAGATTTTCCGTAGGATCCTAATGATCCCAAAACACGTGGAAACTGTCCTACTAACCTGAAGGTTCAAGGACAATGAGTTATCCACGATAACCCCCAGGTTTTTGCCATGGGAGACCGGAGAGGGGCAGACGCCAAGGGCATCCGGCCACCAGTCACTGGACCACACCTCCTGCTTACTCCCAAAAACCAAGACCTCCGTCTTCTCTCCATTCAGTTTTAAAAAATTCTCCACCATCCAGGAGGATACTGCCTGCATACAGTTCCTAAAATTAAGGGCCGAATCCTTTATGCTATGCGAAATAGACACCATAATTTGGGTGTCGTCCGCATAGGACAATACTTCCAGCCCAAAAGATCTCACAACCTTCGCAAGAGGGGCGACATAAATATTAAAAGAGTAGGGCTCAGGGAGGAGCCCTGAGGAACACCACACAGCAGAGGTTTGGGGGCTGAGTAAAACGACCAAGCTTAACCATCTGTGCCCGCTCACTAAGAAAGGAAGCAAGAAGCCCCAAAGCAGTGTCCCCAATACCTATCTCTCTGAGACGATCAATCAGTCTACAGGGAGACAGGGTATCAAAGGCTGCGGTGAGATCCAGTAGAACAAGGAGGGTGGTATGACCTGCATCCACTTGAACTCGAATATTATCAAATACAGCTGTCAAAGCAGTCTCTGTACTGTGAAGGCTTCTAAATCCATGTTGCGAGCCATCCAGTAAATGGAAATCCTTAAGATAAATACTGAGATGGGAATTGAGGTATGTTTCCAGAATCTTAGCTGGAACAGGAAGCAGGGAGATAGGGCGATAGTTCTTCAATTCATCAGGATCCAGAGAGGGTTTCTTCAAAAGAGGCTTCACTACAGCCGTCTTCCACAAAGTGGGAAATAGCCCCTCTGAGATGGCAATATTAAAAACATCCGTCAAATGAGGGACAATAGCTTCACGACCAAGTTTTAGCACCTTGAGGGGACAAGGATCCAGAGGGGAGCCTGATTTAACCCCTTCAAGGATCCGATCGGTCACCTCATAAGACATATTAGGGAAAGTAAGAAAACTGGGCGACCCCTCAATGGGTGCGGCACCAATAGAGTGGAAGGTGGATCGGACAGATGCCCCGATAAGGGGTTGGAGGCTTCAAGCAGGGAATAGATATCTGCAATCTTAGTATGGAAAAAATCAGATATTTTATCACAGCGCTCCTGTGAAAAGATTGAGGGGTCGAAGGCAGGGGAGAGGTGAGAGAATTTATTACCTTAAAGAGATCTCTAGAGGATCTCATAGAGTCAGTGGTTTTAGAGAAATATAATCTCTTTTCCTCCATGACGGCAATTTTATATTCTTTGAGGCCTTGCTTATGTAATGCCCTATTCAGCGGGTTTAGATCTAGGCGCCAATGCCTCTCCTGTCTGCGGCAGCCCTGTCTCATCATTCTGAGCCTCTCCGTGAACCAAGGAGCAGAGGGTTTTTTCCTTGCTGAATAGTATTTACTAAGAGGTGCAAGAGTATCCATTGCTGTTAGCAAATGTTGCGATAATTCTACCGCTGCCAAGTTAGCATCATAAAACTTAGTGAGCTCAAGATTGTTAAAAATTTTTGAGAGAGACTCATTACTTATGAGGCTAAAATTCCTCCTCTCGTCCAAATTCATATCACCAGAGATAATCAGCGCCGGAGACATAAAATGTAGGTCAAAAGGGACAGCAAAATGATCAGACCAGGCTAGGGGGATAGGTTCCCCCACAGTTACACGTGGGTCATTCGAAAAGACCCCATCAAGTATGTGTCCCGCTAGATGGGTAGGCTTCTTGACCAGCTGAGAAAAACCACATCCATTCAAGGTGTCCAAAAGACCCAGGGCATCCCTGCAGTCGAGGTTATCAAAGTGGAAATTAAAATCCCCCAGGAGAGTGAGATTAGATCTTTCACAGTAGGGCTCTAAGAGCCTGCTAAAATCCTGACTAAAGGCAGCCCTAGAACCAGGTGGCCTATAGCAAAGGATGCCAGAGAAACTTTCCGTAGGATGAAGATTAAGAGAAAAATAGAAAGCCTGGTAGAGATCAGGAGGAGCGGACAGAGCCTGAGTGCGACAGATCAGGGTTTCTCTATATAGAATGCCCACACCCCCTCCCCGCCGATCTACCCTGTCCATTCTAGCAAGGGTGTAACCAGTAGGAATAGCATCCACTAGGTCAGGACCAGAGGCATCCGTAGCCCAAGTTTCGGTAATAAAACCCATGTTGGTTTCCTGGCTGATACAAAATCTCTAAAGGCAACCTTATTTTTAATCAGAGATCTGGCATTAATGAGAAAGCCCTGTGCAGTCTGTACTGTAGAACTGGTCCTAGTACTTTTATTATCCGAGGAGTGTTACAAGCCTGTTTAAGAGGGGCATTACATCCTGTACAAACCAATATTCGCTTTTTAGCTAAAATATCCGGGTCCAGGGAGTGATGGCAGGGAGCCCAGGCTGCCCGCAAAGCCAGCAGTGACTCTCGGGAAAGGCAAATCCGTTCCCGTTGACCAGCGATGGACAGGGCAGCATCTCCTGCGCGAGGCGCGATCTTAGCGCGGACGGGCGCAGACGGGCTTACCTTTGGCGCGCCTTCGGCGCGCCGGCGGCGCGTCCGCTGCGCGACGAGCCTGCCATGCTGTTTAAATAGAGGAGCAGAGCTAGAGTGCTAACAGCCTTGGCTCCACCCCCCCAGAGACCGGAAGAAGCTGAAATGTACGCCGGCGCCCTCCACAACAAACGGGAACACCCGCGGTGGAACGGGGCGCTGGCGAAGTGAAGAGAAAGCACCACGAAACGTCACCACTTTCAGACACACAGACACCACGCTAAAGGGGAACAGAGAAGGGGAGAAAGATAGGGGCAAGAAAAAAGCAGAGGGAAAGAAGAGACAGCAGGGGTCAACCTGGCATTCATGCATTCAGGTCCTGTTAATGATGAAGCCCCCATGCCCGCAGTACCCCCTAAGATAAAACACAACATTGGCCTAATAACCTCAGGGGCTTCAGCGATCTGAGTCTGAATTCCAGCACCATATCAGGGTGATGAATGCCCATAGTTGTGTACAGTACCTTATCTGTCAGTCACCCATCACAGGAAGACCCTGCACCGTCACCAGGAGTCTGCTTTGTGGCCACCCTCATTAGGTTGTAGCAGTGTCAACGAATGAACGTCCAAAATCGTCCCCCAGATCCGAGTCTGTGCAGGAGGATTCAGCAGAGATGACCAGCTCTACCAGTGCCCTGGTCTCCTCTTGCTCCTGTCTCTGTGTCTCCAGGGTCAGGTAGCCATCTGGGGACACCACCACTCTCGCAGTGCATTTCGAACGTCGTCTACATCTGCTTCTCTTCCTGGATACAGGTGCCGGGCCTCCCCCAGGCCGGGCACCAGCCCGGTTTCATCCCCGGGGCGTTGCTGGGATATGGTCGCTACATTGAATCTCCAACCAATCCCATGTCTCTTCGGGTGTCCTAAAGAAATAGGAATGGCCATCATGTATTACCTTCAGCTTGGTGGGGTAGAGCAGCATAAATCCCAAACCTATCACTTTCATTTTTTGTTTGACGTCGCTGAAAGATGAGCCGGGAAGATGGCTACTATATGATTTTCGAACGTTGGGCATCCATGTCTGCGGACTTACCATAGGACTTCGTCGCGGTCTCTGTAATTGAAAAATTTAGCTATAACAGTCCTGGGTGGGGCCTCTGGGCTTGCCGGCGGGACCACTGACCTATGTAGCCTTTCCACCTCAGACAGATTTACATTCAGAAGCACTGCCCTGATCTATCCCTCTAGGAAAATTTCCAGATTTGTGCCTTCGGTGCCCTCAGGAAATCCCACAAACCTTTGGTTAGATCGATGGGACCATCCCTCTGCACCTTCCATTCGTGCCTCCATTTTACTTGAGTGAGCTTCGAGTGCTGCTGCTGTGGCCTTCAGTGTGGAGACCACCGCCCTCATCTCGGTGACCTGGCTCTCTGTTTTCACAGATCTTTCTGCCACCTTGCTTAGATCAGTTCTGATCAATTTTACATCAAGTGCCATGGGCTAAATTTTTGCTTCCCCACGAAGCCAAAGGCCTCAATAGCCACCAGGATTGGGGCAACTGAATGCTCATGTGGGCTCTGCAGTTTTTTACCGTCTTCTGTCGGCGGGCCCCCCGCACCCGGGGCAGTGAATTAGTCCATGTTCATTTGTTGGGTGCCCCTGGTGGGCTTCTCATTGTCCATGATGTGGTGGGGGAACGAGCAGGGGCTATACGATGCGGTGATTGCTTTTGGTCATGGGCCAAGCACTGTCATTGTACCTGGTGTCCATGGTGCCGCTCGGTGCCACCACAATATGAAGTGTGCTGTCAAGTCTCGTTCTGCACAACCAGCCAAATACCTCAAAGACGGTCAATGGATAGTTCCTCCAATTCTGTAATCTCCAACCAAGCAGCAGCCACCCTCAGCAGGTGTCCCCAAACTAGTGGCTAATGTTCAAGGTATATGAAGAAGAAGTGACTGAGAGCCACCAGCTAGTAACCTTGTAGACCATGTGATGTGGGAGTGTACTCCAGGATGGCACCAGGCCTCAGGGGCAAAGGAAAGAATCAACTCATACATTGCACTTTCCGTACAAGGGAGGGGCGGCTCAGCCACGTCTCCACCCTCGTCTTCCCAAGGCTGCCCCTGTCTGTGGCCAATGTCCGTGTGCTAGGCAATACGTGAATGTGCATGGTGGGTGGGACAGAATCTCAGCAGTACTCACATGGTTCCAGCATGGAGGTGAGTGAGAGCCCTCCTCCGATGTGGTTCCTCATGGCGTCTGACGCCCGCTGGGTGGCTACCCACAGCCTTAATTCCTTGCATACCTGCACCTCCGCACACTGTTTGTAACAAAGAGAAGTGGAGGGGACCAAATGCAGCAGGGGAATGACAAGCACAGGTGAATCATCTGGCAATGCATGGGGCAAACGTTAAGTCTATGAGGTTCACTGAGAGGACCCGGTCTTCGAGGGCCCATCACGTCCCCCACCACCCAGTTTGGGGCTGCAGCGCAGTTCACCACTGCCTGCCTCCAGGGTGCAGGGAGTTCCCAAACAGTGTCTCTTCAGCAGGCCACCCACAGTTTCATGTACGCCCGGGACAAGGGGTTCCCTGGGGAAGTCCGCGACAGCTTCCTTATTCGGATAGTACAGGCCGTTTCCGCATGCAGGTGTATCAGACTCTACATTTATAATTAAGGATTGGCAAGCAGACAGCAAGTGCTGGTGGGTCTTCATATCCTGTTTTTGTTTCCCGGACATCCCCAGAAACTCCTGCTCGCGCCAGGCTGCACTCCAGCGCTGACGGCCGTGCGCCCCCCTTCATCAGCAGTGGGCAGGTCCTGGTGTGTGGAGAAAGTTTTCAGAGGAGGAGGTGTTGAGCATGAGAGACCTCCTCCACGTACCTCCCTGTGTGCGAGGCCCAGCCTCACCACTCCTCCTCGTACCCGCTGAAGGAGGGGGAAGTCCTCAGGCATCGTGTCTGCCACATGTCCCCCATATCCGGACAGCCGTCCATGGTGGGCAGTCCCCAGAGGCCCGCACCAGGCTCTTAGATGCTGTCTGCCAGTTTTCACAATGTGTCTGGGCACCGATGTCCTCTCATGTGGTCCACACATCATGTGGCAATATCATGGTCCAGCATGATATTTCACCTCCGCTGCACTCGCCAGCCTTGTTCAGGCAAGTACGGCTGTACAAGCGTCTTCTTTTGCAGCGAGCAGGGCGGCCCAGGAAATCTGCGGGGGTCTGTCATACCTTCCCCACCTGCACCCCATGCAGTTTCGTTTTATAGCACAGCAGAGTCTTGGAGGTGGCAGGATGTGGAAGGATCACTTTTACTGGGTCAGAGCTCTTGTCTAGTGCTGCCGCTTGGCCATCTTGCCAGCCATGCCCCCATTGGACCATCACATTAACAAACCTTTAACTAAGGTTTTGACAGAGATATTTTAGGAAATTGGGTTACTGCTGAGGGGGGATAAAAGCAGCAACCACAATCATTGTCAGGGTGAGGCACAAGAAAACCACAAATTAACCGGTGCTCAACCCTCTGGTAGCTTGGCACAGAGCAGTCATGCTTAACTTAGAGATAATGTGTAAAGTACTTATGCAGTATTTCAAACAATAATAAAGTGAAAACACAACAAAATAAAAATCCCAAACCAATTTACAAAAATAGAGTACTTTTTAATAAATAAAAAAATACAAGAGTAGAACCTGAGATATGCAAGCTTTTAGATGTCAGTGAATATAGCGCCATAAAAGTGCAAAGTGCCAACTCTGGGTATCTGGTCACGCCGGACCGGGACAAAGTCACAAGTTCAGGCCAACTGTGATGGATTGTGGGTCGGCTACAGGGACCCAGTTAGGCTCACTGAGCAAAAGTACCTTAAGTCCTGGTTGCAGAACGTTGCGAGATCCCACTCCAAGGATGCATCGTGCAGCCGAGGCGATGCACTGGCTCCAAGTCACTGCGGATCTGCGATGCGAGGTCCTACGTCGTCTTCGAGGCTCTGGTCAACGTGGGTTTGCGATGTGAAATCCAAAGTTGAGGATGCATTGCGCAGTCAAGGCGATGAGTCAGATCCGAAGAGCTGCAAGCCTACGATGTGAGAACCTGCGTCGTCATTAAGGCTGCTGTCGATGAGAGATTTGCGATGCGAGGGCCTGCGTTAGGAAAGCTTCACACAGATGGCAGTTCCAATGTGGTCTGCGAGGTCAATGCGGAGTCCTTGCTCTGGAAGAACCCTCGCAGCAGAGGAGATGTGTCATTTCTGCTGGATCCACAGATGGGCTGGCAGAGCACTGTCAAACCCACTGCCAAGGGTCCAGGACTGGGGAGGCACCACATGGCAGGATAGGACTCAGAGTTGGCAGAGGTTAGGTGCTGGGTTCAAGGTTGTTTGAGCCTTCTGTCCCTAGGGTCTAGTCGGGAGGCCAGCCAACTAGCCCTTGGAGTCACTTTGGGGTAGTGGATTCAACAGATGCGGGTCCAGTGCTTCTCATCCAGGTAAGAGGGCAGCAGGTAGCAGGCCAGCACAGCGGGGCAGCAGTTCCTTCAGAGCAGCAGTCCAGCAGAGTAGCAGTCCTTTCAGCAGCACAGCAGTCCTTCTTCCTGAGAGAGTATCCACAGGTCCAGAAGTGTACTGAAGAGCTGGTGTCTGGGGTCCAATATTTATCCCTGGGCCTTTCTTTGAAGTGGGAGAAGCTGGTAGAGGTTTCCATTTGAAGTTACGAGGCATCCTGCCTTCCCTGTCCTGGCTACAGACTAACTACAGGGGGCATGCAGCCCTTTGTGTGGCAACAGGGCACACCCTATTCAAATGTAAGTAGGGCTATGCACAGCTCCGCCAGACCCATCCTGCCAGTGATGGCCCATTCAGGCAGACCTATGCTCCCTTTTGTGTGTGGCTGCCTAAGCCTCAAGGTCCTCAGGCATTTACTAATATTAATGGTCCCATTTAGTCATGAACATCAATGGACCCAGGCTTTAATAAATATCAATGGCCCAAAGCTGTAATCAGCTACAATGCTCATATGCAATTGTGACCAGCAAAGACTTAATAAGAAGTAATAATTTTCAAAGGCTCCATGCTGTACTGAACATCTGTGAGCCTAGACAGTTTTGAATATCAATGGCCCCAAGCAGAAGTAAAAAACTTATATGGTTGAACAAAAGTTTTCGAAAACGCATTTCTGTTTTTAAATTTCTCTTAATGTTCACTATCAATAAAATAGATTTTAAAAACATACAGCATTAAAAGTATCATGCTACAGTGGTTTTTGACCCAGAAAAGTGGCTCACAAATTTCAATAGAAGGAATGATGTACCTCTGCTCTCTTAAAGGCATTTTTAAATCTCTTTTTGTGCCTTCAGTGAGAGATTACAAAATCAAAGAAAATAACTGGATTTCTTTTCTCTCCTTAATGTGGAGTGCTTTGAATAGGATATAGGGGCAGCGTAGCCCCCCTCCCCAATTAAAAAAATATTTAAAAATAAGGTGGGCCCGGGGGATGGGGTCCCCAGGGCCGAACATGGCCTGGTAAAGGGGGCCATACGCCCCCTCCCCATTGCAAAAATAATTTTATTTTAAAACAACGCCAGCCCCGGGGAAAGTCGCCAGAGTCCCCGCCCCCTTTCTCAACCACTCTGCAAGGGGGACTCCTGGCACACAACTTGCTGGGGGATGAAGTCCCCTTGGCTGGTGAGGGTCCTTGGGTGCCAACAACCCCTTCTGTTACCTCCGGTAAGTCCCACACAGCAGGACTGCTGAGACCTTGTGGGAGGCCCGCCCCCTTTTTCCACCCACTCTGCAAACATGCCTCCTGGTGCATTACTGGTTGGGGGATGAAGTCCCTTAGATGCTGAGGGCCCTTTGGAGCCAATAACCCCTCCTGTTACCTCCAGTAAGTCCCACACAGTGGGATTGTTGAAACCTTGTGGAAGGGCCCCACCCCCTTTCTCCACCACTGTGTAAATGTGCCTCCTGGTACACTACTAGTTGGGAGATGAAGTCCCCTTGGTTGCTGAGGGTCCTTGGAGCCAACAGCCCCTCCTGTTACCTCTGTAAGTCCCACACAGTGGGATGGCTGAGAGCTCATCCGAGGCCCCGCCCCTTTTTCACCATTCTGCACACGCGCCTCTTGGTGCACTACTGGTTGAAGGATGAAATCCCCTTGGATGCTGAGGGTCCTTGGGGGCCAAGAACCCCTCCTGTTACCTCCAGTAATTTCCACACAAAGGGAATGCTGAGAGCTCGTTGGAGATCCCGCTCCCTTTCTCCACCACTCTGCAAACAGGCCTCCTGGCACACTATTTGTTGGGGGATGAAGTCCCCTTGGATGGTAAGGGTCCTTGGGGGCCAAGAACCCCTACTATTGCCTCCAGTAAGTCACACCCAGCGGGATTGCTGAGAGCTCATGGGAGGCCCTGCACCCTTTCTCCACTAGTTAGGAAATGGAATTAAAAAAACCTTAGAAATTCACTGAAAAAAATAAAGGTTACAGGGACATTGTAGTTTGGAATTAATATTTAAAAAACCTTAGAAATTCACTGAAAAAAAACAAAGGTTACAGGGACATTATAGTTGGAAAATAGAATTTAAAAAAACCTTAGAAATTATCTGAAAAAAAACAAAGGTTACAGGGATATTATAGTTAGCCTCACATTTCAATCATAAAAAAACAGTGAAATTCAGCAGGTATAGGTAGCGAAGCTAACTATAACTTACGCTCATTCAATGCACTGCTTATGACCTCACATATTGCATCAATCACTCATGACATAGTCAGTGACATCACTCATGACATCACCCATGACATCTCAAATGACATCACTTATGACATCACACACAGAACCAGTCACACACCCAGTTACACCCCCATAAAACATCTCATACACCCACTCCTACACAACTGATGATATTCCCATGCTCAGACCCATACAAACAGTGACACACCTACTCACTGATCCACAGAGCCACTAACACATCAATTCACCCTTGCAGGCACTAACACAACCACTAACTCACATATACAGCCACTCATGCACCTACTCACTGACCAATAAAGCCACTCACACATCCACTCACATAGAGATACAGACACTCATACACCCATACAGCCATTCTCAGACTGAATCAGTCACCCATACAGATACTCACATACCTACTCACTCACTCATACAATCACTCCCACATGCACTTACTCACCCATACAGTTACTCACACATCTACTCACTTACTCATATATATCTATATATATACTAACACATGTACTCACTCACCTAGTCACTGAGATAAGTACATACTCTCCCATACAACCTATTGCACACTCACTTACTCACCCATACAGTATCTCACACACCCATACAGCCACTTACTCAGCCATAGAACCACTTACACACCCATTCATGCACCCATATAGTCACTCATATACCCTGTTACTGACCCATACAGACACCTATGTACCTGCTCGGGTCACCCATTCAGCTACTCATGCACCCTCTCATTCACTATTTACAGCCACTGGCACACCTGCTCGCTCAACCATACAAAAACTCACACAGCCACTCACTCATGTATACAATCTCTCACATACCCACTCACTCTTCAAGACACCACTTACACACCCACTCACTCACTCACCCATACAGGCACTCCTACAGCCACTTACCTTAGAATATATGTTTAGCACTCAGTAACTTTCAGATGTCATGAGTGATGTCACTGACCATATCATGAGTGATGTAGTATGTGAGGTCATAAGCAGTGCATTGCAAGGGCATAAGTTATAGTTAGCTCAGCTACCTATAACTGCTGAATTTCTCTGTTTTTGTACAAGTAAAATTTGAGCTTAGCTATTTCGACTGTGTAACATTTGTTATTTTCAGTGAATTTGTACGTTTTTTAATCCTATTTCCTAACTATAATGTCCCTGTAACTGTTTGTTTAGTGGAAATATATGCATATATAGGCCCCGCTTCACAAGTGGCTGGAGAGAATACTGGCATCTGCTTCTGCAGTTTCATTTTTCGTCAAGGGATTGGCATCCCATCGGCCCGCCTCAGCAAGTCAGGATAAGTAAGGGCTGCTGCCAGGAGCAGCTCGTCACTATACGAGGAGCTAAAATCACTGAATTTACAGCTCACAGCCCGATGGACTTTTGACTTGGGGGCTGAAGCGTTTGGGGACTCGAGGAAGCCAAGGGGCACATACTTACCGGATAACTTTAATTGTAACACATCGTGATTTGCCCTACATCGACCTATCCACAGGGATCCATGCCATCCAGGTTCCCCGGTAACAGCCTCCCAGCAAGATGAACTCTGGGAGTTGCAGTTTGTATCAAGCAGCAACTGAAGGGCGTTGTCATCATCAGGGGTTAAGGTGCTCCCACCAATGGGAGAGGTGTAGGATAACATTCAAATGAGGGTGTGGCAGCATCCGTGACTCTGAGGCATCTGAAGAAGGCGATCCCAGCCGAAATGCATTAAGCCAGAGCATGTGTCCATTAAAGAGCTTCTCTTGAATTCCCCATGTGGCCTCTTCCTACAGTTTACTGGAGGTTTTCGTTGGATATATTCGCGCCGGCCAGAGACGCTTCAAGAGGCCCCGCTTCACAAGTGGCTGGAGAGAATACTGGCATCTGCTTCTGCAGTTTCATTTTTCGTCAAGGGATTGGCATCCCTCCGGCCCGCCTCAGCAAGTCAGGATAAGTAAGGGCTGCTGCCAGGAGCAGCTCGTCACTATACGAGGAGCTAAAATCACTGAATTTACATCTCACAGCCCGACGGACTTTTGACTTGGGGGCTGAAGCGTTTGGGGACTCGAGGAAGCCAAGGGGCACATACTTACCGGATAACTTTAATTGTAACACATCGTGATTTGCCCTACATCGACCTATCCACAGGGATCCATGCCATCCAGGTTCCCCGGTAACAGCCTCCCAGCAAGATGAACTCTGGGAGTTGCAGTTTGTATCAAGCAGCAACTGAAGGGCGTTGTCATCATCAGGGGTTAAGGTGCTCCCACCAATGGGAGAGGTGTAGGATAACATTCAAATGAGGGTGTGGCAGCATCCGTGACTCTGAGGCATCTGAAGAAGGCGATCCCAGCCGAAATGCATTATGCCCGAGCATGTGTCCATTAAAGAGCTTCTCTTGAATTCCCCGTGTGGCCTCTTCCTACAGTTTACTGGAGGTTTTCGTTGGATATATATATATATATATATATATATATATATATATATATATATATATATATATATATATATATATATATATATATATATTACCTACTGGCGGTTGCCAGTAGGTAGTTATAGTTAGGACCTTGTTTCTATTCAAAAAGCATTTTTTCTGTTGCCAATATCTTTTGCGCCGTTTGATGAATCTTCACGAAATTTTTATATATATATATATATATATATATATATATATAGATATATATATATACACATATATATCAGTATACAGACCTGACATTGTGGAAAAGTTATGCACACATTTCTACTGCAAATGCCACATAATTACGCAAACTGGTGTTAAGACATATAGTCGAGAATTTAATGTAACAAGTGTAACATGAAATTCCTGAGATTATGTGAATTAGCCTGGCATATGTACATTTTTCCCAGTCCTAATCACTATTCCCCAGTGCACCAAACAGGATTCAGCTCTCTGACTGTCTTGTTACACACACAGACACCCAGGGGTCGCTCATCCATACGAGCATGGGGGCTTTGACCCCCTACTGCGAGCCACTACACCCCAGACTCCATATCCCAAAGCATTTGTTTCCTGTAGATTCGGGCCTATAGAGCAATGTGGCGATTGACTGAGGTATTAAATAACTGCACATGTCAGATTGGCCGTGTTTTTGCCGTGGCCAGTCTGAAATGCCAATTCTGACTTCCATAATCAACGCTACGTGGGAGCTGAAAGAGCTTCAACAAAGCCACATCAGTCTCCGACGAATCGTTTTGTTTCACTGACCCAGCCAATCCTGGCAGTGACCTTTTGCTGTTTGGTATTAAAAGCAGCATGACAGTAGTGCTTGGATTGGCTGGAATGCTTTTACCCAGCATGCACATCGTTGCCTGACAGCACGGAGGATCAGCTCGTCAAGGTAAGGATATTTTTCTTTATGTTTATTTATTTTAAATAAAGTAATATTTGCATTGCAAAAGTGATCAGTGCACATATATAAATAAAATGTACCTATAAATAGAATGTGCCCTTTATGTGATGTAAGTACTCCACCACTTTTAAAAGTCTCCAGCTGCCGCTGCAGACATCTGCATTGATCACATTAACCAATTGAGCTTTTAGAATATAAAAACCAGCATTTCTCCATTGATTACATTGATGTGATTTTTAATTTGAGGTGTGTGCGTTATATTTTGTATGTATTTACCTAAAGGTGAAAGGCCAACAAAATAATTGCAGAATATTTTGTTCTTTTTAGCCATGTCTCCTGCCTCACCACCAAGCTCACTGCCCCTGACCCGCATTGCACTCTGGATCACAGTACCCTTACTTTTTTATTGAAATCAACTTCTGGATGAACTGCAAAATACTTTGTAAGGGGCTGTTATTGAGGCCTCATCTCCAGCTCAGCAAACATAAGAATAGTGTGTGCCATGGAAGCCGCAGGAGCCTGGGCTAAGACACGCTATAGAGGTGGGGGGTTGGGGTTATTGAGGGGAGGGGTAACGGAAACCCTTTTAGCCCAGTGGGTTTTGCATGCCTGTACAGTGTTGTTCCATCACTCCTACAGCTGTTATTGGCAACTCCTACTTTCTCTATGGGATGACAATACTTGCCTAAGCTGCACATGTGTCTGTTCTTAAAGAGCAATTTCATAGATGCTAACCTGTCCACCGGTAGTGACGATTTCAGATGTTTGGATGACAATTTATCCACTACGTCCCAGATTTCACAAACTGTGACCTCCTGTTACAAAGATGATTTCTTCATCTTTATCTCAGGTGGCCTGAAAACAAACAGTCCTCAAGCTGGTGGCTGAGGGTCTGATGTACATAGATTCCAAATAAGAAATTGTAAATTGCGACTACTAACGATTCACAATTTGCAGTTTCTTATTTGGAATGTACTAAAATGGATTTGGTAAAAGTGGTTGAAAGTTGCGTGCAAACGTCCACCAAATGCATTGGTATTTGTGCACCAACCTATATACTAATAGATCGGTTCACAAAATACAGTATCCTAGTGGGTTTTAATGTTGCCTGCCTCATCAATATTGATGAGGTAGGTCACAAATTGTATCTCACTACGTTTTGCCACAATCACTAACATGGTGGTCTGCCGGGGTCAGCAGGCCACCATGTCTGTGATTGGTGTTAAATAAAGCATTATTTTTCTTAAATGAAGCCCGTTTTCCTTACAGGAAAATGAGATGTGTTTAGAAAACAATGAGATGCTACACAAATCTTTTTAGGAGTAGGCAGTGGTGCTGTGGACCACTACCCACTCATAAATTACATTTTTGTCAACATTGACAAAGGGGTGAGGACCACTTCCCCACTGCGAATGGCTTACCATTTCCTTTGTGTTGGTGGTAAAATATTAATGTTTTGTTTATCAGATTTTGGTTGCAAAACATTAATGCATACCTTGAGGAATCAGTATTTGAAATAGAGGTCCTTAACACGTCCCTTCCAAGTAGTGATTCCTAATGGTATGCTAAACCTATCTAACGATTCGGAAAACCTTTTCCAAATCATTAAATGGGTTTAGTACATTTTAAAAAGGGTTTTAGCATTCGCAGACTCTTTGATTTACCAAATTAGGCTTGCGTACACTAACACCCTTCGAACATGAGGCCCAAAGTGGACTAATGCATGCACGCAGGGATCTGGGCTTTAACCCATGGTCACACCCTGATCCATGAGGTGGATAAAATAAGCACCATTGGGTCACTGAAGAATTGTTTTCTTGAGTTCATCCATTTTCAGTAAGTATCTTTATGATGTGCTCTGTTACTAAATTCTCATCTTTGGACCAAGTGAACCTTAGTTCAAAAGCCACTTCGCCCACTTTACCAATTCGAATGACCTGACAAAAAGCTTCTCTCTCATTCATCTTCGCTGACAAAATCTCAAACTTTCAGGAACAGAACAAATGTTCTATTGATGTTTATATGTCACTCACATTAGTGCTACGTGAAAACAGGAAACACTTATTGATGTTAAATCTTCATAAAAATGTAGAGCAGCTGAAGAAAAAGGGAAAGGAAAAAAATCGTCAAAAGTGAGGTTGGTGGGTACGGAGGAGAGGAGTAAAAGTATCCCAAAGCGTCTTCAGATACTTGGTCCTGAGTCAGACTAATGACTGTAGTGTCACAATGTAGTGTCACTGATGGAGCAAGGACTCGAGAAAATGAGACTTGCTCGATAGAATCTTCCATTAACACTTACTAAGTATTAATTGATAGATAAGGCGAAACTAACATGCACCCAATACAGAAACATGGGGAGAAAAGCTTACGCATGCTTGAATAAATGAGAAATAAAACGCAGCACGATTAAAACCCGCTTTAACTTGCTAAAATGCTTTGCGCATGTGCGAACCCGAATGACGCAGAGAATAACAAGACTAACTCGCTTTGAGAGGGAAAAACCCTCACGCATGCGCAAGAAGAATTGAAATGCGGTCTTGAGGTACCGCATGCCCGACATATGCTTGCTTGACTAAAAAGAAAGCTGCTGCTATTAACGCTTTTCCACAAGAGTAATAAAAATCACATGGGATAGAGTAGAAGTGGTTGGTGAACTGTGAGAATTACGGGGCATATTACTAAGGTCAGGCGATAATTATCGCTCAGCGCGTTTAGCGCGAGAATAATTATCGCCTGACTAACGCTGAATTTTATCACTGAGATAGCGTGCTATCAGCAACACTCATCTCAACAGTGATAAAATTGCAGCGCTAACTGCCAAATGTGCGATTATCGCTGGAAATCCAGCGATAATCACACAACTTTGGCGATAGCTTGCTGATAGGGCAGGACAAACTCAGCCATGATATCCACCTTCCATTGGATATCATGGCTAAGTCATACTGAGAGCAGGCGTTAGAAAAGTAGCGCTAACCGCGGTTAGCGCTACTTTTCTAATCGCTCTGCATGTTCGCCTGCAGCTTGATAATAGGAGAAATGTCGGTTAGCGACATTTCTCCTGTTATCCTGGGAAGGAACGCCCACTTTGCATCTCATTAGAGATGCAGAGCGAGGCGTGGGAAAACGGGTGCTAACATGAGTTAATGCATGTTAGCACCCGCCTTGGTAATAGGGCGGTAATATTATCTCCGCTTTTTTGGCTCTTAAAGCCAAAAAAGCGGAGATAATGGCCCTTGCTAATATATGCCCCTACATGTTCAAGAAAATAATATTTGTTTTTGATTCTTTTACTAATAGTGAATATTTGGGCCTGCTGGGCCTTGACTAAAATAGAAGATGGCGAAAGCTGCGCATGAGCAGTGAGTCCATGACATGACCGATGACACAGAAGGAGCTGAACGCTTGCCAAACCCCAAGGACAAAAAGGATGGGAAAAGAAGAAGATGTAGCAGCAAACTGTGAAGCTTGTATTAAGTGAATTATGGCATCTGCAACAAATTATGCATGTTTCAAATAAAAGTATGAATGAGTAGAAGGGGCAGGATTAACAAACAATAGGTTTGACTAATAAAATGAATACGTCAGCTTGGGATGATGAAGACACCCCTAACCCCGTCCAATCATATTCCGTAGTTTAGTGAAGTCGCAACACTTGAGGGTGGGACATGAAGAAATAAAGAATATAATTAGAGTGATTTGAATAAGAGAAGTTAGTGCTGCTGCTGATATTGACGATGACGATGATATGATGCGGACAAAGCTGCTGGGAGCTGAGCAGGAGAGAGAGAGAGAGAGAGAGAGAGAGAGGAAAGACGAGTGTAGACTCAGAAGACCCAGACTATTGCCTGATTAGAATTGAAGATTGCGGAAGAATATCGAGGAGGGAGAGAGTGAAAGAGAGGGAATCGCCCTGGTGCGTCGGGTTGTAGAGAAGTCTAGTAAGTATCAAACCTGTCCTGATCCTATCCTTTAATCTTTGTTTCCTGATCCTAAGTCAGGGGACCTCCACCACCCCTTTGGCCAGAGGGTTAGTTTTCCTGTTATCCTCATTAGGTAAATGACATTTCTATCTAGTATTTGCATATTTTGTTGCAAATGTATTTAATGTACCTTATGTCTCTTCATCTATCCACTCTTATGCATTGATGTTTGTTGAAAGCTTGTGTAATTGAATGTATTTTGCTTTATGATTGCTCTCTCTCCCGTTTGATAAAATGGAGTTTTGCACTGTGTATTTGTAATTGATTGAGCGTTCAAACTAATGACTGAAATTTTAGATAAAATCATCATAATTATTATATTCAGAGTCTGTGGTTATTTCTTTACCAAGTTTAGTAAAGAAGTTGTTTATATCACCATCAACTAACTCAACTAATGGTCCATCGACCAGAGGAAGAGTGTTGATTCGTGAAAATTAGTTAGTCATGATATTGTAACTGATTTATTGTTACAGGGAAATAACTAATCAGGATTGTGGAATTATTTGAAATCAAAACCCTTCCAGCGGGAAACTGGCCAAGGAAAATATATATAAAGGTATTTGGATAAAGATATATGGGCCCATTGAAAAAGTTCAGTTTTGGTGTGTAAGGTATCCAACCTTGGCCACTTTGCGCTGGATCAGTTTTTCTGGTTGCAGAGTTATGGTTATTATTGATTAGTTTGGTGATTATTGATTATTGACTATATGTTCTTAACATGAAAAGTTAGTGTCTTGTTCTATGTTGTCTGGAAATACAGGTATGGAGATACCTGGGAATCCCGGGAATTGAATTTTGAAGAGTGTGGGAAGGAAACCACACTGCAAAAGGTTACTCGTCTGTTGTCATAATACCTAAAAGCTACGGAGGGCTGTAGGTGTTATATTAGGGACTATATTGTATAAGAGTAGAGCGTGAGTGATAGCGAAGGGTCTTCCTGTGAAACCTTGGCCTTACCCGAAGGAGGAGTATCCCTAGAGGAGTAATAGGTTTTCCCAAGCTTAAGTGAAGGGTAAACGGTGGTTTTTACTCTTAGTGTAAGGAAGTACTTTCTCTTTGAAGCAAGTGAATAAACTATCTTTGGATTAGCGGAGCAGACAGAGTAGCGCTGTTTTTACGTTGTTACTAACAGAAAAGATATTAAGAAAAGTTTAGAGAAAACACTGCCGTATTACCTTGTGAAGGGAGGGTCAGTAGCAGGAGTCATACTGACGTCACAAAGAGCTGCGCTGGTATTGGTTGAGACAGTGGGCGTGTAACAAGTACAGATTGTAAAGGGAGGGTCAGTAGTAGAAGTCATACTGACGTCACTGACGTCACCAAGAGCTGCGCTGACATTGGTCAGACAAGTGGGTGTGTTGAAAACTCTGATTGGTTGGTAGACAAGAGCTGATATTGGTTGTGAAAGAAAAAAACATAGTGAGCCCTGATTGGACTGTTGGTGTGAGTCGCGCTGGTATAGGACGAGTGCTGGGAAACAGGATACGTAAGAATACGGAAGAGTTGTTAGTTTAGCTTTTTGAAAATAATTAGTTACAGAATGAAGTTGATTAATAAAATCAAGAATTTCTTTAAAAAGGATAAGCGTGTAGTAACCAGAGAAGGGATTCTTATGCCACCCCCTAATACACCTGCTTCTTTTATGATGTTGGAACGAGGATACCATACGTGTGTTTGGTTGGAAAATTGGGTGAAATGTACGAAAGGTGATGGTGTTTTAGTTTCCCTGAAAATGGTACCTTTAATGTAAGGGTTCTTCAGAATTTGAGAAATCGAATGAATACATTAGAACCTAGTCCTAGGTTGACACAGTATGAAGCTTTGGAGGACTGGGAAGTTGAGGCATTTGAGTGAGAAAAATACAGAGGAGGCAGAAGAATAAATAGGGGATTTTTCCCAAGATATCCGTTTGATACTCGAGGAGATGAGATGAAAAGATGGAGAAGAGCTGTAGTAACAGAAGGGTTGTATTCAGTATTGATGGCTGAGGATCAAACAGGGAGTAAATGCAAAGAAAAAATGAAGCATACGGGTATGGCAGGAACAGAATGTGATGAAACAGATGATGAATTATTAGAGGACATTTTAGTTAAAAGACCTCCACCTTATCAAGAAAATGTTGGAGAGGCAACTCCAAGTGCACCAATGATGAGAACTCCCTTGGTTCCGCAAGTTTTATATGATCCAACAGCCACCGAGTGTTACAGGAGAAGGAAAGGGATGCATTGAATAAAACAAAAGAAGAAATAATTCAGAAAATAAATCAGTTAGGTTTAAATGTTGAAGCCTTGACAGTGCCAGTGACGATAGGTCCGGTCATTCCATTATATGGGGATAAACGAGACACCCCGAGATTACAAACAGTGACAATTCCACAAATTAGTGTTAGAAAAGAGGTAGCAATGTCAGAAGATCTAACCAGTGAAAGTGATTCAAATATCTCGTTACTAGATCTCCCTAATATTGAAACAGTGGCTGAAACGCCAAGGAGAGGTTCACCTGTGAATAAAAAGAGAAAGGAATTGATTGATACTCCCATAGCAGGAAATTCAAAAGGATTCTCGCCAGTTGATCTAGAGGAGTGGGCGAAAGGATTAGACAAAAAGAGACCTCAGACACCAAGTATAGATGTAGCCAAGTTGAAAGTGGATTTGGAAGAAATTATCATTGGTACAATAAGCCCAGAGAGATTAGGTACATACAGAGATGAAGAATTGTTGTTCTTGTGTAAAAGTATAACCTGGAGAGCAAAGTATCTGCATGAGAAAATAGTAGAGGTTGTTTCAGAATTTGGAAGAGATATAGAAAAATTGAAATTATTGCAGAAACCATATAGGGCAGAATTTACGGACAAGGATTTAGAAAGTTTGAATGCGTCAGGAAGAAGATTACAGATAAAAGAATTGATGAATATTTTGAAGAAATGGGGAGATGCAGACAGATGGAGAGGTAGATGGACAAAGAAAAGGGATGAGGCAGCTATAAAGGAAGCATCTGCATACCCATTAAGAGAAACAGAACAGGTTGAAAGAGTGTGTCCCATGAGAGAAGTTCCTGGAGGTGGATACGTTCATGTTCCATGGTCCAGACAGGATATATTGTTGTTTACAAATGATTTTCCCAGCTTAAGGGAGAAACCAGTAGAATGGTACAAGCAGGTAGAGAGGTTTGAGAAAGTTTCAAAGGTATTGTTGAAGGATTTAGATGGTCTGTTTGATATAGTGGTGCCAGCTGATTTATGGACAGAATGTAAGATTACGGTTGATTGTCCAACTGAAGAATATCCAAGAGATGCAAAGACAGGTGCACCTTCAGAAGAGGTGATGAAAAAGTATCAGCAAGTGATTACTTTCTTGAAAGGGAAAATTCCTCCAAAGGAAACGGATTGGGTTAAAATAGATAGAACAACTCAGGAACCGAAAGAGTCAGTGCATGCGTATTATGAAAGGTTGTTGCAGGTATTTAAGCAGTATAGTGGATTTGAAAATATTGGTGATCAGGATATGGGACATTTTGTGTACAGGTTTGTGTATGGACTGAGATCGGAAATTAGTCAGATGATTCAACAGCATATGCTTTGCTGTCAAAGCAAGCCCATTGATGATATTTTAAAATACGCACAGTATTGCAGTGACGATATTGACGCAAAGCATAAGAAATTGAAAGAAAAGATGATGTGGGCACAAGTGAAGTTAGCAGAACATCAAGAGGCAAGTACTGGTTCTCAAAATGAAAATCAGTCGAATAACCAAAATCAGAATAGTCAAGGATTGAATGGGAATAAAGGAAAAGGGCGAATGAGTAGAGAAGAAGCGAAGAAAAAGTTTCCTTCTCATGCGTGCGGAAAGCATGGGCATTGGAAGAATGAGTGTAGAAATGTTCACCAGAATAATGGGGTAAATCAAAATTTAAATCCACAGATGCAGAATGAGGTGGTTGTGAACCAGCAGCAACAGCAGCAGGTAGTTACTCCACAGTTACAGGTGCCACAAGCTCCTATGACCAACTGTATGAATGCTCAAGTACAGTGATACAGTGTGAACACCGGATTTCGTGGAGAGAGTGGTAAGAATACACAAGGGGTTCAACAATATTGGATGCACAGTAACAAGTGTGATTCGGATAGTTCCCAATGACGGTGCCTGAGGGGGGAGGAAGAATGCATGCTTGGCGCATCTTTGGCGGTAGATCAGTCAGGTCCATTTGTTGACGGAAAAGTGGAAGGTAATGACATCACTTACCTAGTGGATACTGGTGCTACCCGTTCTACTGTGAGAGCAGCAGAAATTCCAAACCTACCGCTCTCGGGAGAAACTATCCAAGTTGTAGGAGTCTCAAATAAGCAAATAAAAACCCCACTTACTAAACCAATAGAAGTAAATATTGGAAATTTCAAAGACATGCATCGGTTTGTGGTGTGTGATTCAAGTCCGGTTAACTTGTTAGGGAGGGATTTGTTGTGTAAGATGAATTGTACCATCTATTGTACACCTGATGGTATTGCTTTCCAAACCCCCGATTAAGATATCGCTTTCAAGATGATGCTAGCAAAACAAGGAACAGAAGTGGATGAGATGTTTTCACTTCTAACTGAAAACAGTCTACCTGATGAGCTGAGAGACACAGTGAGATCAGATGTATGGAATTTTTCAGGAAAGGAAATTGGTCTGATGGCAAATGTAGACCCAATTAAAATAATGGTGAAGGAAGGTGCAATTTATCCAAACACACGACAGTACAAAATGAGTCCTGAGGTAAAAGCAGGAGTGGCCCCAGTAATTGATCACATGATTGAACAAGGTATTCTGACAGAAATAATGGGCAGTCCTTGCAACTCACCAATTATGGGGCTTAAAAAGCCTAATGGCAAATATAGAATAGTGCAAGATTTGAGGAAAATCAACAAAATAGTAGTACCTTGTTGTCCAGTAGTACCAAATCCAGCAGTAATTCTTTGTCAGATACCTTGGGATGCACGTTGGTATACAGTGATTGATTTGTGCCAAGCATTCTTTTCGATTCCGTTGCATGTAGATAGCCAATATATTTTTGCGTTTCGGTTCGAGGACCGTGTTTTGGCATGGTGCCGAGTACCTCAAGGGTATACAGAGAGTCCCCCGATTTTCAAGAAGATTTTGAAAAAGTACTTGGAAACATTGGTAATGCAGGAAACTCGGTTTTGGTTCAGTACATTGATGACCTACTGGTCGCGTCAAAAACAAGAGAGGCTTGTGTCACAGACACAATTGCTTTACTGAACCATTTGGCAGAAGGTGGGCACAAAGTGTAACCATGAAAAATTGCAGTTTTGTCGACAAGAAGTCAAATATTTGGGACACAAGATAGAAAGGGGAGTTAGAAAGGTGACACCAGAGAGAATACAAGTGATTCGACAGATGAACCTACCTAGAACTAAGAAGGAAGTACGAATGTTTTTGGGAGTGGTTGGATACTGTCGTCAGTGGATCAGTGGGTTTTCACTGCTTGCAAAACCCCTAATAAAATTGACACGGAAAGATGTGATGGACCCGATTGAATGGGATGATGAAAGGGAGGACGCATTCATAAAATTGAAGGATTGTTTATGTCAAGCACCAGCATTGGGAATGCCTGATTATGCAAAGGAATTTGCTTTTTTCTGTTGTGAGAGAGAAGGATGTGCACTTTCAGTATTAACCAAAAGACATGGATTAATGCGACGTCCGGTGGCATATTTTTCAGCCACTGTGGATTCTGTGGCTGCAGCATTACCTGGCTGCTTAAAAGCAGTAGCTGCTACATGTATGAGTCTGGAACAGAGTGAATCTATTGTAATGGGACACCCTTTAAAGGTGTATGTGCCACATTCTGTTGAGATCCTTTTAACAAGGACTCGAACACAACACCTGGGCCCTAGTCGGCTGACTAAGTATGAAAGAGTGATCTTAGGAGCTGAAAATGTAAGTGTGATAAGACGCACCGCAGTAAATCCCGCAACTCTGTTGCCGGACCCATTCTGTGAAGAAGTGAAGGAAGAAGTTGATCATGATTGTTTGGATCTAACCGAAATGTGTACAAAGCCTAGGCCAGACATTTTAGATATCCCATTGGGAGAATCAGATTATGTATTGTTCGTGGATGGGTCATGCTTACGAAAACAAGATGGAGAATTAAGTGCTGCCTATGCTGTCTGTACAATATCAGCTATTCTAGAAGCATCATGTCTAAAAGGAGTCAAGTCTGCTCAAATATCCGAATTGGTAACTTTAACAAAAGCTTGCAAAATTGGGAAAAAATTGAGAATAACCATATTCACGATAGTCAATATGGTTTTGGGGTTGTGCATGATTTTGGCCAAATATGGATGCAAAGGGGATTTCTGACTTCTTCAGGTTCTCCTAACAGAAACAGTAAAAATTTCAAAGAATTATTGGAAGCATTGCAATTGCCAAAAGAAATTGCAGTGGTCAAGTGTGCCGCTCATAAGTCAGGAAATGATTATGTGACACAAGGCAACAGATATACTGATCAGGTTGCACAAGTTTGTGCTCAAAATACAATGTCTTTGAACAGAGGGTTGGGAAAAGAAACTACCAATTGCCAACTAATGTTTTTCTCTGCTTTTGAAACATGGGACAAAGTTAGACAGCTACAGGATGAGGCAGATGTAAAGGAAAAGGAATTCTGGATCAACACAGGTTGCACGAGAAGAACCGATGATGAGGTTTGGGTGTGTCCAGACGGAAGACCGATAATGCCAGACAGTATGTTATCACAAATGGCAAGAGTATATCATGGAGCTACACACATTGGGAGGGATGCCATGATTAGACACTTTAGGCAGACATGGTACAATCCCAAGTTTAGGCTTATTGCAGAGAGTCTCTGCCAGCGTTGCTTGACATGTCAACAGCAGAACCCAGGTAGAAGAACATTTGTCAGTTGGGGAAAAATAGGAAAGGCAGAAGGACCATTTACAAGACTGCAGCTTGATTTTATAGAATTGCCACCGTGCAATGGTCTGAAGTATGTTCTTGTCATTGAGTGTCTGTTTTCTCGTTGGGTGGAAGCTTATCCAACAAGAAAGAATGACAGTCTCACGGTTGCCAAACTGCTTTTAAGAGAACTCATCCCTAGGTTTGGATTTCCAGTCACTTTGGAATCAGATAGAGGACCTCATTTTAACAATGAGATAATTCGATTAATCTGTACAGCTTTCAAAATTGAGCAGAAACTACACTGTGCCTATCAACCAGAAGCATCAGGAGTGGTCGAGTAGCTGAATGGTACAATAAAATCCAGGTTAGGGAAGGTGTGTGCATCCACTTCACTGAAATGGCCTGATGCTTTGCCCCTTGTTTTAATGAGCCTTAGAAGTATCCCTGACAGAAGAACATGATTGAGTCCTCATGAGATTCTTATGGGAAGAGCAATGAGACAAGCATTTGTACATGGAAACAAACTGATGACTATAACTGATGATCTAGTATTGGACTATTGTAAAAGATTAGCTGATCTGGTACGTTCTGTGTCTCACCAGGTTGGAGAAGATGCAACCACAGCACAACCGAATCAAGCTCATGATTTGTGTCCAGGAGACTGGGTTATGATAAAGAAGCACACAAGAAAGTCGTGTCTTGAACCCAGGTGGAAAGGACCGCTATAAATCATATTGGACACAACAACAGCAGTGAAGTGTTTTGGTTTGCCAAATTGGATACATGCAAGCCATACCAAAAGAGTCCCAAATCCTCCTAAACGACAAGAGCAGCAACTGGTGGAAAAAAGAAAAGAACCAGAAGCTGAAAGTTGTGAAATCGAAGAAGTCAGAGAACCAGACTCGGAAGAACGTATCGATGATGAACAACCGAGTACTAGTCAAGTTGGGTGGCACTGGATACTGGGACTCAAGAGACTGCAGTAGTGGCCGAAGAAGAAGAGCAAGAGATTGAAAGACCAGAACGAATCGAAAAAGAAAATCCAGATCAAGCTCAATCAGAAGAAGAGGAAAATGAGAGACTGATAAGTTCGGGACAAAGTCAGTTAACAAAAGAACCTGCTATAGGAAACTCAGATCAAGATCAATCAGAAGTAGAAAAGGAAGAATTAAAAGATCAAGAAGAAAATCAAACGACAGAAAGACAAAAATCAAAAACCCCAGAACAAGCTAAATTAAAAGAGAAAGAAAATAACAAAACGTTAGAAATCGATGAAGAAGGTGAAAAGGCAGTTCAAACAAAAAGAATCAGAAAAGGTGATCACTGGCCAAGGGGAGATAAAGGACTGAGATATATATTAAAAAGAAGAACAGGAAAAAGGTTAGAACAAGTAAACAAAATATCAAGTCAAACAGAAGAAGAAAGTCCAAGAAGAAAGTCTTTGCGAAAATCAACAAGGGAAAGAACTCTAAATAGAAAATATAAGGATCCTGAATGGACTTACGTTATACTTGAGGACTTTGAGAATCTTGATTTGAATGAAGAACAAGAAAATGTTACTAATGAAAGAAGTGATGAAAAAAGAAATTGAGACCACCTGAAGAGAAAGACTGTGACACAGAAAGTGGAAATTTTACAAACAAGAAGAAAATACAGGAACCATATGAAGAAAGAAATTAAAAGATAAAGGGGAAAGTAAAAGATTAAAAGCTGTTGAAGTGTGGTATCACACAAAGATTTATATACATCTTAGTTTAACATAAGTGAGGATATAGAAGACAAGTTAGAGATAGGTCAATTTAGAATACTAAAAATGGCAGAAACAGAAGTGACTGAACATCCAAAATCTAGTTTAAAGCAAAGATGTGTTAAATGTTGTTTGTGCAGTATTTTGTCACTAATGGTTGTTGCTAACAGTTGTGATACCTATTTTAATGGTAAATAACGATAAAAATAATACTAATACAAATAATCAAGTGAATACAGGCACCAAAGGAATGACTGCTACTTATTTAGCACAAATAGATGAGACTATGTATCAACATGACAGATCAAATAGTGATTCGTCATTAAATGTATTTACTAAACTTCTTTTTGAATATGTTGATACAATGGATTTAAGTGACTGTTATGTTTGCATGAAACTACCTTCGTCTGTCTCGGAGGGGGTGACTTATCATCATCTCCCTTTAACATATGGTGTGTCATGTAGTGTTGTGTCCAGTCTGTTCTATAAAACAAGCAAATTGCAGTATTATTACTCTAATATGGATTTAGTATTCCCAGAGATTCCTATTAGAAGAAACCTAAACCCAGTACTTAGTGCTAAAGATGCAGAATTTATGGGTGAGTTTTTCCAAACAACAAACCCAATAGACATAACATATGCGCATAAAAACAATTTAACATGTATGTTACGAGATGAAGAAAAAGATTTCCTAAATTTAGTAGAGGAAAGAAGACAGGATTTTCAAAAGAAGGCTGTTGAACAGATGTCACATGTACCTCCATGGGCTAATAAGGAAGGGGACTATAAGAAAGGCGAGACTCATGCTGCAATGTCCCTAGACTTGTCAAAATTGGGAAAATTCTGTCTACATAGACTAAAAACAGACTATAACAACATTTTCATTGGTTCTAGTGATTGTGAACATACCTTCCTAATCATGGGGGGATGGGGACTAAAAGGTGGAACGGATCCTGTTTTTCCAGGAATATATTATGTGTGTGGTAAAAATGCCTATTATAGGTTGCCAACACAGTGGTATGGAAGTTGCTATCTTGGGATAGTATTTCCAAAGGTATACCACATTACTAAGAACAATGAAATGAATGTAATAAGTCAAGGACTAAAACAAACTAAAAGAACAAGTTTTTCAGAAATAGTAGGTGATATATTTGGTGCACTGATACCGTCAGTTGGAGTCATACTGAATTCACATAAGATACGCAAATTCTCAACAGTAGTTGATCGTCTTTCAACAGATACTGCTGGGGGATTCTTAATGATTAATACTGAAATGGTTGCAATTAGATCTATGGTTTTGCAAAATCGACTTGCTCTTGATATATTATTGGCAAAAGAGGGAGGAGTCTGTGGCATGTTGAAAGTCCAACATTGCTGTACATATATCCCAGACAAAAGTAAAGGTATTGAGGGATATATTAAGAATATTACAAAGATTCATGATGAATTGACCCAACTGGAAGTTGACGGTGTATGGGAAAGACTTAGTAAAAGTATTTCCAAAATAGGTAGTTGGTTTTCTGTTTTAGGGAGTAGTCTATTAGGAAAAATCCTAATACCCGTAATTTCTTTAACAATAGTAGCTCTGCTGATGATAATGACATACAGATGTTGCAAGAATAAAACAAAAACAAGAATGATAGCAGAAATAAAGAATAAAAGAATGGGAAGAAAGAGAAACAGAGAAGAGATCGAGTTTGAAGAGATGAATGGAAATCTATATGATAAAATAAAAGGAGTAGGTGTGAAAAGGAAAATAGAAGAATTAGAAGAAAGAAAGGAAGACACTAAAAATCTAAATGAATAAAAGTTGGCACTTGGTAATGATGGGTATTTTTATGATGGCTCAAAGATGCCATCAGAGGGGGGATTGATGGAGCAAGGACTCGAGAAAATGAGACTTGCTCGATAGAATCTTCCATTAACACTTACTAAGTAGTAATTGATAGATAAGGCGAAACTAACATGCACCCAATACAGAAACATGGGGAGAAAAGCTTATGCATGCTTGAATTAATGAGAAATAAAACGCAGCACGATTAAAACCCGCTTTAACTTGCTAAAATGCTTTGCGCATGTGCGAACCCGAATGACGCATAGAATAAAGTGACTACCTCGCTTTGAGAGGGAAAAACCCTCACGCATGCGCAAGAAGAATTGAAATGCGGTCTTGAGGTACCGCATAACCGACATATGCTTGCTTAAGTAAAAAGAAAGCTGCTGCTATTAACGCTTTTGCACAAGAGTAATAAAAATCACATGGAATAGAGTAGAAGTGGGTGGTGAACAATGAGAATTACATGTTCAAGAAAATAATATTTGTTTTTGATTCTTTTATTAATAGTGAATATTTGGGCCTGCTGGGCCTTGACTAAAAAAGAAGATGGTGAAAGCTGCGCATGAGCAGTGAGTCCATGAGATGACCGATGACACAGAAGGAGCTGAACGCTTGCCACACCCCAAGGACAAAAAGGATGGGAAAAGAAGAAGATGTAGCAGCAAACTGTGAAGCTTGTATTAAGTGAATTATGGCATTTACAACAAATTATGCATGTTCCAAATAAAATTATGAATGAGTAGAAGGGGCAGGATTAACAAACAATAGGTTTGACTAATAAAATGAATACGTCAGCTTGGGATGATGAAGACACCCCTAACCCCGTCCAATCATATTCCGTAGTTTAGTGAAGTCGCAACACTTGAGGGTGGGACATGAAGAAATAAAGAATATAATTAGAGTGATTTGAATAAGAGAAGTTAGTGCTGCTGCTGATATTGACGATGACGATGATATGATGCGGACAACGCTGCTGGGAGCTGAGCAGGAGAGAGAGAGAGAGGAAAGACGAGTGTAGACTCAGAAGACCCAGACTATTGCCTGATTAGAATTGAAGATTGCGGAAGAATATCGAGGAGGGAGAGAGTGAAAGAGAGGGAATCGCCCTAGTGCGTCGGGTTGTAGAGAAGTCTAGTAAGTACCAAACCTGTCCTGATCCTATCCTTTTATCTTTGTCTCCTGTTCCTAAGTCAGGGGACCTCCACCAGCCCTTTGGCCAGAGAGTTGGTTTTCCTGTTATCCTCATTAGGTAAATGTCATTTCTGTCTAGTATTTGCATATTTCGTTGCAAATGTATTTAATGTACCTTATGTCTCTTCATCTATCCACTCTTATGCATTGATGTTTGTTGAAAGCTTGTGTAATTGAATGTATTTTGCTTTATGATTGCTCTCTCTCCCGTTTGATAAAATGGAGTTTTGCACTGTGAGTTGAAATTGATTGTGCGTTCAAACTAATGACTGAAATTTTAGATAAACTCATCATAATTATTATATTCAGAGTCTGTGGTCATTTCTTTACGAATTTCAGTTAAGAAGTTGTTAATATCACCATCAACTAACTCAACTAATGGTCCATCGACCAGAGGAAGAGTGATGATTCGTGAAGATTAGTTAGTCATGATGTTGTAATTGATTTATTTTTACAGGGAAATAACTAATCAGGATTGTGGAATTATTTGAAATCAAAACCCTTCCAGCGGGAAACTGGCCAAGGAAAATATATATAAAGGTATTTGGATAAAGGTATATGGGCCCATTGAAAAAGTTCAGTTTTGGTGTGCAAGGTATCCAACCTTGGCCACTTCGCCCTGGATCATCACTAGGCCTGGGTGGTAAATTCCGTTCCGCTTGCGGAATTTGGGTAATTTTGCGTTCCGCGGAGAACGCGGAATTGCCAAAAATTCCGCGATCCGCGGCTTCGTGGAATTTTTCGCTTGTTTGCGCTTTCAAAATGCGTGTTCGCGAGATATTTCTCCCCGAGCACGCAAACAGCGTTCGCGAACAGGAAAAAAGCATTGCGAACGGGCGGAACAAGCAATTCCGCATGTTTGCAGAACTTTTGCGTGCTCGCATAGATTTTTTACCATTTCGCGGAGCTTTGCGTAGCGCGACTACGCAAATTCCGCCCACCCCTAAGATTCACGATGGTTGAAAACGTGTCAAAAACTCATCTGTATTGTGAGGTCCCAAGCTTTTTCAGTCATGTAGAAATATTTCTGTCTGCAAAGAATCCAGGGGTTTGTTAGACTGTTAGTCTGGGCCAGGTTTATATCTACTCTTAAATTTAATGATGGGGAGACCTCCCCAGAAGGGCCCTGATAAAATGCAGGATCAAGCCCTGTGTGGAAGGCAGCCTTTCTCACCCGTGCGTTCGCTGCAGACTCTGGCACACATTTAGGGGCCGATCCCAAATGGGCCAGCCATCCTGTCTGTGGCCAGACACTCCTGCTTTTGGCCGAGCGTCCCATATAACCCCATGCCGAGAGCAGGTAGAAATATGCCATGAAAACAGGCCGAAATTAAGGAAAACCGTATGTAGAACGGTGTTGTCATGCAGAATTACTGCATTCTGAATGCAGTAGAACGGCATACCAGTTTGTAAAAAAAAGAAAAAATGCCAATTTACTATCAACAGGCTGGTGGTGGTAGCAGCGCATAGATATAAGTGGAAAGCTCGAAGAAGAACTATTTCTGCAAATTATTTTACATTTACATGTGCAAAGAGCAGAAAACTGTAATATCACGATGTCTGATTGGAGTTATTTATTTACTGCATCAACATTATTACCAGGGCCGGACTGGCCGTAGTGGGCACCGGGCATTTCCCCGGTGGGCCGCTAGGGTGGGGGCCGGTTTTGGGCCCCTGGGGGGACGTTTTTGTTACCGGGGGTCGGCAATATCGGCCCCCTGTAACAAATTCAGCTGAAACCGGCCCTCGCAAACTGCTCGCTGCACCCCCCCTCACCACAGGGGGGGCCGGCCGAGCAGTTTTCCAGGGCCGGTTTCGGTTCCCAGTCCGGCCCTGATTATTACCATGGATTTCGCGAGCTCCTCAATGTGAAAACCTGTATGTTGTTTTCTGTTAAACCAGCTCGCCACAACCTTCAAGGGTGTGCGTGTGTTCAGAAAACTCGGTTCAGAGTTATTCGTAAATTACCGAGCATTTACAATTAATTGGTGAATAAGTAGGAACAATGTTTCCACGGGTCATTCCATTTGTAAAGGTAATGAGCTAATAGACTTATGAGAGGGTTTGGGGGGAGAGGTTTGATGTAATACCAGAAGTGTTTTCACAGATGTGCGAGAGTATACAGTTCATTTTGTGAGAGGACAGATGGCGTTTGTGCACCATTAAGCTTCTTCTCCACATCCTGAGAATTGTGGGGCAAGCCTAACAGTCTCAGAGGTGAATGGGCTATGTTGGCCGGTGGGTCAGTCTTCACGTAGTCTTGAAAACTCTGGGCTATACAATCATTTTGAAGAGCTCAATCTCTGGGTCTGGTGCTAAATCACTTCTATTGTGAACTACTAAGGCCTTCCTCATGAGTTAGGTATAGTGGTAATTACCTCATGCTAGGGTAAATTAGTGCATGAATTTCCTGACTTTTCTGATCACGAGTTAAAAACTGCATGTGATATTTACACATGTGATCACACATCTGTGGTCCACATGCAATATTACTGTCTGTGCTATTTAGGGAATGTGTTATTTACCACATTCATAAAATAACGCATGTGGTAGCTAACACCCAATTACAAGTTAGAGAAGTCATTGAAAACCAGTGAAAAGCACCACCTTAAATTACCTTCAGTCAAAAGCAGGTGTAAAAATTTCTGAATGGGAATTAAAGATGAGTAAAATAATATAAACAACTAAGACCAAAATAAGAATATCAAAAACCACAGTTTGTGAACTATTTGAGCTGAAAAATTTAAATCACACACACCTGCACACAGTGTCAGACCTATATAAATAACCATGGACAGGTGAAGCTCTCACCGGTTGATTGCAGCAGCTCACACTTCCGTTTCACAGTACACCTCCATGGATGGAGCACTGATAGGCCCAATATCATGCTATGCCAGATCCATATTTTGCTGCAATAAACATGCCACATGAAGATGGAAACCAAACCACCAATTAATGGCCTCAAATTGCTCAGCAAAGCAGGATGAGAGCCAGTATTCACTTGGCAAGGCCAGTACCCATAAACATGAGTCAGTTTGACATACAGAGGATATACAGATTCGATATGGGCACTATACAAAATATATTTTCAGATTTACAGATACCCTGAAGCCCAGCATAGGAATTTGTTGTGTCGTTGTGCCCATGAAGGGCGGTAGAGCTGAGCAGGAAGGCCGGTAGGTAAATGTGGGCCTAGTTTGCACCAGATAAGAGCACGCATACGCTAAATCACTGAGACCACACAGTTAGACCTTTACACGTAATCACGGGTGTCTCGCAACTGAGCCCGCCTCACAGTCACGCATATTTATTTAGAACTGCCCACTTAACGTGGGCTCAACCAAACTCACAAACGCCGTTGGAGTGAGCTTATGCACACCCCTGGCAACATTATAACAATATGCTCAGCCTGACGAAAGTATTGTGACGGGCGATACTACATTCCTCCCAAAAAACAAATATTGACAAATACTTTTAATCATATCACCAGTGCATAGACCACCAAGATCTCAGAATGTTCCACTACTACAGGCCACTGCCAGGATCTCCTTTCACCAGTGTACTCATCTAGCAGTGATAGGCTCTCAGCCTGCTGGGCAGCTGGGGGTTGTGTCTCAGTCCATACTGTGTCCGATTCTCACGACTGTCCTCTCTGGCTGCATCAGGGGTCACGGGCGATTCTGGGAGTTCTTGGCTGACTCCAGGGCTCCTTATTGGGAAACCAAGCGCCTCCGGATCAGCTGCTTCAGCTTCCTCTTCTGACCATTCTTCCACGTCCATCTCATCCCTGTTCACGTCACTGCTCTGGATTGTCACGTCTGGACTAGGGTGGAACCTCTTGAAAGCCAAGACGTTCCTCGTGATGGACTCTAGACCTTTCCGGGCCGTGACTTGCGTGCCTCTCAGGAATGTGATGCGCCACGGATCCTTCTCGAACGGCAGCCTGAATTTACTGCTGGAGTGTCGATCTTGGACAAGTACCAAATCTCCCACCTTGAGATGTGATCTCTGTGCTCTGCAATGCTTACTGACTTGGTCATTTGACCTTTTTCTCCGACTGTCCACACCTTGGTCATCAATGGCTTAGGGTGCCCACAGTGGGAGATGAGGGATGGAGTCATTGACTACTCTTCCCATTGAGAGATGACCAGGGGCGCGACCTGTTGTAGCATGTGGCGTTTGTCTGTAATCACTTAGGAATGAGTAAATGCATTATTCAGGAGTGTCACCATTGGCAGAAGCAATTCGGATCACTTTGTTCAAAGTTATCATGAAGCGCTCAGCTTCTCCATTGGCTTGCTGCCATTTGGGAGTGATCTTTCGGTGGACGATCCCCAGCGAGGCTGGATATGAAGCAAATTTCTACCCCTGGAAGGGAGGACCAATTTCAGTCCTTAGTTCTCTGATTAATCCGTGGGTAGCCATTACTTTTTCCAGCTTCGGTATTACTTCCCGGGCGCTCAGGGATGACAGAACTTCAACCTCAGGGTACTTAGAGTAATCATCGATCACCACCAATGTGTATTTCCCATTGAGGAGGCTCCCAAAATCCATGCTGGCACAGATCCATGGGCCTTCAGGCCTTCGGTCCGTCACAATCGGTGCAGGAGGGTTTGGCTCCCCAGTCGCTTGACACCATGAGCAGGATCGCACTGCATCCTCCACTTGCTTGTCCATCAAGGGGAACCACACTTTTGTTTGAAGATGGCCTTTTGTCTTCACCATTCCCTGATGTCCGGCATGGGCCAATTGTATTACTCGATCTACTAATGACACAGGGATGACCAGGTGATGGCCCCTTAAAAGGCACCCGTTGGGATCAGCACTCAGTTCTTGTCTCACCTGGTACAGGCTCTCTAGCACCCTCTGCGCATCGGGAGTGAGAATAGCCCCTTGACTTTTGAGATTGTGCCACTTGTTTGTTTTCACCGCTTCGAGAGTTTTCTGCAAACACTCGTCCTGGCCAGTGGCCTGACATATATCCCCAAGTGAGATGAGCAAGGGGCGAGACCGGTCCACCACATAGCGAACATACTCCTCCATCTCCTCTGCGTCCTCTATTTCGCTGGGTGTGGTGGCTTGAGGATGACGGGACTGGTAGTCTGCAGGATTGCCCGTTCCAGGGTGATACTCAATTCTGCAGTTGTACTCTTGCAGCTGAAGCATCCATTTCTCTATCCATGGTGGAGGCTTTGACGCAGTCCCTGTGAAGAGTGGAATTAGAGGCTTGTGATCCATAGTGATGAGGAAGGGCTTCCCATATACATACAAATGGAAGTGGAGGCATCTCAAGTGTATCGCGATGGCCTCCTTTCAATTTGGGAATATCTCTGTTCAGTGGCAGTCAGTGATCGGTTTGCAAAGGCCACAGGATCCCACTCATCTTCTTCGCGGGGGCTTGGCATCAGGACAGCTCCTAGCCCCCGATGTGACTAATCTCTTCTTGGTGTATTCCGAATGCGAAAGTGACTATGCCCAGAGCCTCTGCCGACCAACATCTTAGAAGCATTCCATGACCCTCATCTGTCACATACACCAGAGCTTCGACCACCTTTTGGTCATAGGTGATGGTGGTCTTAAATTTGCCTCTGATAACAAGCGGTTTCATTTGTCCATACGCAAAGACCTTGATTTTGGCTGGGGCCAACAGTGGTGGTGAGGTAATTTTTCCATAGGCACCGTAAGACATTATATTTATGGTGGGTCCTGTGTCTATTATCCCCCTGGAGGGACACCTTCCCACTAGTACTTGGCACTGTGGTAATCGACTCGGCGTTTGGGACGCCGACCCTACCGTAAAGACCGAGTGGACGGTGTGTTCTTCACTGTCATTGTCATCCATGTCACTGCTTCTTTCCTGGATATCCGGGATCGTGTTCACATTGGATCTCGGGGTCCGTCCTTTGCTGGAGCGACCTACTTTCATAAAATGGTTCATTTTTCTGCACGCCGTGACCTTCTTGCCCCTTGCTGGGCACTCCGGCGGGTGATGAGACGGTCCCCCACAGTAGCCACACGTCCGCGTCCTTGGATTCTGCACCCTGCTTGACTCCGATGGGGTGTTTGGGGCGATAGCGTTCAGCGGCTCTGTCTTGATAGGTTTTCGAAGGGGGGCCTCTATGTGTACCGCCCGCGCTTTTGGGAGTTCTTTTGTCCACCCCAGGGTGAGAATGTCAGCTAGTGATTTCCCTGACACCTTTAGAATCCGTTCTCGTAGCTTCGCTGAAGCACACCCTTGAATGATTTGGCCTCTGATTTCTTCGGTTTCATCTTGAAAACCACACCTGCCGGCCAACTCCTTTAAGCGCGCATGAAATACATCCAAGGACTCCTCAGGCTGTTGCCTCGCCTGCCTGAAGAAGAACCTTGATTAGCCATGGGCTCAAAATGTGCATTGAGAGCTGCAATAAGTGTGAGGTGCGTCTTGGGTGCTCCTTCCGCCACTGTCTTGGAGATTTTGTAAACGTCTCTCCCTCATAGGTGAAGTAGCATGGCACGCTTTTGCGCATTATCAACTTTCGTGGCTTCAAAAAACAAGAGAACTCTCTCTACCCATTCCTTCCACCTCGGGGCTTGAGCTGATGGGCCCCTTTTACAACAAAAGGTTCTATCCCAGGAATGTGGGCCATGGTAGCTGCTCACTCTATAGTGTCCCTCTCTGTGCTGAGCCTGGCTTTGGTTCTATTCAGTGGTGTTGTTGCCTGTGTGTGGCTGCTGTCATATAGTGTGCAATGTCCCAGTTATACACCACTCACGGTTGTCTGCCTCATGAACACGACCTCTTGCACTGTTCTGTGGGAGTGCAGCAGGTCTCAGCTTTCTGCCACAACGTGCTGATGCGATCTTCCGGGCGTGGTTCCCTTCTGCTCGATACCTACGCTCTGCGGCTTATCTGGTTGCCGGCAGCTGCTCTGGAGATGCTCCTGTGTGGTCAGAGGGCATGGCTTCCCATGCGGCACGAGCACCGCGCATGTGTGGAGACAGTGCGCGGCCGCACGTTCTGGATGAGTTGGGCCACCCTTGTCGCCAAATGTTGTATCGTTGTGCCCGTGAAGGGAGGTAGAACTGAGCAGGAAGGCCGGTAGGTAAATGTGGGCCTAGTTCATGCCAGATAAGAGTGCGCGTACGCTAAATCACTGAGACCATACAGTTAGACCTTTGCACGTAATCGTGGGTGTCTCGCAACTGAGCCCGCCTCGCAGTCACGCATATTTATTTAGAACCAACGTGGGCTCAACCAAACTCACAAACACCGTCGTAGTGAGCCTTTGCACACCCCCGGAAACATTATAATAATATGCCCAGCCTGACGAAAGTATTGCAACGGGCGATACTACAGAATTCACTGCCATTTCCCTTTCCTTAAACAGCTATCAGCAACAGAATTCTTTACAACAGGCACCACACAGTGGGCAGTTGGAGTGGTGCATGACATTTCTTAGTCAATCTAAACAAAATACTCTGCTAATTGATGGATGCTTTGCAGAGTGAGTGGGTAGCACAGCATACACCGTTCCCATCAGACACCCACAGAGGCAATGCCAGCAAATCGAACATCTCTGCTACAGCAGCATTTCCTGACTCCCAAGGGTCAATTGACTGCACATATGTACACCTGTGGTCCTTACGTAGATATGAAAAAGTGTGCTGCAAATGTAAAATGTCTAAACCAGTAAGCTTAATAATTGATCTCTGGTTTGGTGTATAATTCCAAAATGCTATTTATTAGCCTTGTCTCAAAGCAAAAGCCCCAAGCTCCTAGGTTGGGGTGAAGGAAGCAGTGTATCTACATGCAACAATAGCAGAACAAATGTCTATTGACATGACAACATAAGACATTCCTTTTATACAAAAGACATCTACTGCAAAAATCGACATAAACAAGATTAGTTAAGTGTTACAGTATAAACACACATATATACAAAGTCCCTCCAACAATGGGAACCTTCTCTCTTCCACAATTTTCACATTCATATATATGGCTGCGAATTTTAAATATCTTATGCAGTCCATATTAGAGGTTGTCCATTGTGGAGAAAACCACAAGGGAACATCCTGCCCTCAAAATAATTTTTGTGTCCCACGTATTTATAAATAAGATTTAGATTTGTAGTGGACTCCTTCAATAAAAGGGGTCGACGCATTTCGGCCCTTATAGTTGGGCCTCTTCAGGACATAGGAAGATGAGGAACCTGCAAAGTAATATATAAACACATTTTACTAAACAATGCAATGCTGCTCAAGTCAGCCTGGTGCCTCTTATCCTGAGTCAATGTAGTTGACCCAGTTTGTACAAATCACCTCCAGTTATCAACACAAAGTCTGCCAACATAGACAACCCAGTATGCGAAGCAGCAATATAGCAAAGTGCTTGGGAGAATCTCCTTGCTGTGCTCCAAACATCAGCACAACCAACATCGTAGAAACAACATATAGATGACGAACCTCTAGGCAGGTGCTGCTTGCACGTTCAAATGCGAGGGTGTGTCAACCTCAATGGGTTTATTTCAATGCCGTAGTGCACCGTACATGCTATAAAGGGTGTGGATACTCACATAAATCCTCAAGCAGGGGCGGCGGGATCTGTATAGATGTTCCAGAGTAGCTAGCACTTTCAGTGTCTCACTACTTCCAAACGCATGTTTAGAGGTCTCATAAAGGGAATAAAAGGCGTCTGCTGTATTCAGCCATCTGATTTGGCTGTGTCCTCCCTGGGCATGGGTCGTCACTGTACCCTCCTAATCATGGCCAACAGGTCCAATCTGAAAGAGGGAAGTGGAAAGGCTAAAAAACATGGGCTATATGTCTACGGGTGAAAAATCTCAATAATCTCGGTCATGGGCTCAGTGTTAAGAGCTTACCATGCACCGCTTCCCACCATGAATCCAGCTGTGTCTTAACATGGAGAAACATCCGCTGTGTTCAGCCGTCCGATTCAACTGAGCTCTGCCTTGGAATGGGTCAAAGAGCCGTACCGATACTGTTCCTTTATGAACGTACCCAAACAGTCCGATCTAAAAGAAGGGGGCATGAGAGCTCAATATCACAGGCTCCATTGGTGAGGATATGAAATCCATGCAGACTCAGTTATATAATGCGCATTAGAGGCTTACTGACATGGGGGGTAGAAGGCTTCCTCCTCGGGGTCGTCCGTCTATGCAAACAGGTCTGTTAACGCCATAAACCTGTTCCTGTATTGGTAACGCATGCGCACTACCAACGTATTCGTTAAAAACCATGTCGCCCATCTTAAGATGCCTCGGAGACAATGAAAGAATATCGGAAGTGAGCCCAGGCAGTATATAGGCTGGCACTATCTATAGAAACTGCCTTGCGGATTAGTGAAGATGAAGAAATGAAATTGAGGCCCTCAAAAATGAAATAGGGAGTGATCGATCTATTAAAGACGCTAAACAATTATTGGAATCAAGAGAGAAAACCATAGCTGATTTTAAGGTCCACAAGGTTAACCAAAAAGCCCATTGAGGTCTCAAGAGACATTAAGAACTTTAAGCTAGATAACGTCCATCCCTTCCTCAAAGAGGACTTCTATAAAAATAATAATCCAAGCACATTGAATCTACAATATCAAGGAAGATCACATTGTAAGTATATTCCATTCTCGGGGGGCGTGGCTTAGCCGGCTGCAAGATGGCCGCACTTTGAGTGGGCTCTGCCGGCCAAGCCAAAAATCCGATAAATATCCTGCAAACACATCACCCATCGCTGCCTGGAACCGTGCCATCGCCACTTACTAGACCTTGAGGCGCAGCTTGATCCCACTCCTGCCTTCCTGCGACCTTGCTGGGCTGAGATCCACCGCTGCGTGTGTCCTGGGCCTGGCTCCGCGGCTGGCGCGGCCTGCCCGGCCTCTCTGGAGCTGACTGCGGGCGGCCCCCGGGCACCAGATCCTTGCCCTGCACCTTACCTCCATGACTCCTTCATCGGAGCCGGTAAGCGCCGTTGCTGCGAAGGCGCATTGTGGCGGGGCCGGGAGCACGCATGTCGTTCCGCCCGGCCCGGTCTATTCACACGTGGGCGCTGCGCTCCAGTCACCGGCGCCCGCCACTCAGGCCTTTCCCCATCGGGCCTGGCGACGCGGGCGGCGCGCTCCCCGTGGCTCCCCGCTATGTGTTGCCCCCCTCCCGCCGCGGCCCTCCGGCTCACCGAGGCATCCTGCTGCGGCTCTGATATTGGCCTTTTGACTTCACCGGCCCCGGCTCCCCAGAGGCCTGATCACTGCAAGGGGTGCTCTTCCTGTGGCCGTGTGTGCACCGGGCGGCCGCCCTGGCGATTCCTCGACTGCCGCCCACCATTGCTACCTGCGGGACCCGCCTGCTGCACTCAACGTCTGCCTGTCCCTCTCGCCGGGCCCGAGATGGCAGAAGACACTCCTAGGGGGCGCCTTGGTCATTGCCTCCTGGACGTGGCCATTAACCCTGGGCGGTGAACTACGCTATGCTCGCGGAGCTTGCAAAGTTTTGGTAACTTCACGATTCGCGTAGAACGCGAAGTTACCATGCACTACGCAATTTGCGGCGTAGCGTAGCTGTTTTTCTTCTTCGCGCGCTCAATATACGTTCTCGCGCGCGCGCTGTAACGACCTACCGTGATTCTGCGTTCGCCGACGCGACTTCCTATCCGTTCGCGGGCGCGACGAGATTTGGAATCCGGCCGCACGATCCCGCGAGAGTGTGCGAACGCGAACACGTCATTCGGACGCGCGATCTGACTTCCGGCGGCAGTGTTGGTAAGATCGCGATCCCGAACACGAAGAAACTACAATGTGGCGAAGAATATCTCTCGAGCATCATAAAACCTTCTCAAAAATGATGGTTTTGCTCCAAAAAACTCCTCAGATTGTGATTTGGCTGTAGTTTTTTGTGCAAGGAGTCCTTTTTCTTTTTTTTACTTTTTTTCCCAAGAGGAAGGAAGTGCCCCTGATTCTCAAACTTCCTGTTCCTGTCCAGCAGGCTCCTCCCAGTGCTTTGTCCATGTGCTGTTCACTTTCATTTGGATTTGGAGCTGGAAGGATCACTTTTTGTGTCTGTCTGCTGCATCATATCATTGGATTGGATTTGAGGACTCTTGGATTTGAGAATTTACAAGTAAATTGGAGAATTGGTGTACTTGTTTGTTTGATTGGGGCTTGTTTGTACCTACATTTTTTGGGGGATTTCCATAGTTTTTAAAATTTATTGTTGTGGCCTGTATTTTCGGCAGGGGCCTAGTTGTTTTTCTTTGATTGGAATTTCAGCCAGTAGGCCCAGACTAAAGCCAGAGGTACCCATGGGTGCATGTTTCTGTGGTGTCTGTTGAATTTAAACATCATGTAGGGCATGCATGGATGGCATTGGATTGAATTGGTAAATGTGGTTTTTGGGGTGTATTTCACTTTTTGGGTATAATATATACCTTTGTTGGATGTGTGTGTGTGCTTGTTGTGTAACTTTCCAACCTTTCGTAGCCCTGTGGATTTTCGTTTTTGCATTTTTGTATTAAAGCTGTGTTGTTTAGCACTGCAGGCCTCCTTTGTCTGGTCATATTTATTATTATAGGCCTGCTTGAGTTCATTGTTTTCCATGGCCTGTTGTGACTGTGAGTGACCATGTGGCTTGGGGCCATTTTGTGGGGGTACTTTAGTAGTGTGCTGCTTTTTCCATATAGGCCTGCATATCTTTTCTTTGTTCCCCTTGGCTTATGCTTGTTGTGAACTTGTAGGTGGCCTGGTCATGTGGTGGCGGCTATTTTGTGGGACCAGCCACTGTGCTTTTGCCATAGGCCTCCAAGCTTGCGGCCTAGTCTGCCAGTAGGCCCAGAGGTAGTCATCCTCATGGGTGCATAAAAACTGTTTCTGTGTTGTCTGTTGAATTGTAACATAATTTAGGCCATGGATGGCATTGGATTGATTTGCAAAATGTGGGTTTTGGGGTGGTATTTCAGTTTTTGGGTGTTTGCTAAATAAATAGGCCTTTTCAGCCAGTAGGTAAACCTGGGCGTTCAGCTCGCGGACTTTGGGCAACTCCGCACTGCGCGACAACGCGGACTTACACTTTTTATCTTCTTCGCGCGCTCAATATACGTTTTCGCGCGCGATAACGACTTTTTGTGACGATCGCGATGCCGAACACGCAGAATTTACAATTTGGCGAAGAATATCTCTCGAGCAGCATAAAACCTTCTCGGAAATGATGATTTAGTTCATTTTGCACAAAAAACTCCTCAGGTTGTCATTTAGATGTAGTTTGGTGAGCAAGGAGTCACTTTTTTTTGTTTTACAATTTTTTTCAACAGGAAGGAAGTTGCCCAGAGTCTCCAACTGCCTGGTCTGACTCCTGTCCACTCCTTTGTCTTCACTTTCTTGTTATTTTGGGTGCCCTGGCCATGTGGGTGGCGGCCATTTTGTAAAGCCAGGCATTGTGCTTTTGCCATAGGCCTGCATTGTCTGTCTTGTGTTCCTTTTCTTGTTGTTGTGGGTGGCCTGGCCATGTGGTGGCGGCCATTTTGTGGGACCAGCCACTGTGCTTTTGCCATAGGCCTCCAAGCTTGCGGCCTAGTCTGCCAGTAGGCCTGGAGGTAGTCATCCTCATGGGTGCATAAAACTGTTTCTGTGTTGTCTGTTGAATTGTAACATAATTTAGGCCATTGATGGCATTGGATTGATTTGCAAAATGTGGGGTTTGGGGTGGTATTTCAGTTTTTGGGTGTTTGTTAAATAAATAGGCCTTTTCATCCAGTAGGTAACCCTGGGCATTCAGCTCGCGGACTTTGGGCAACTCCGCACTGCGCGACAACGTGGACTTACACTTTTTATCTTCTTCGCACGCTCAATATACGTTTTCGCGCGCGCGATAACGACTTTTTGTGACGATCGCGATGCCGAACACACAGAATTTACAATCTGGCGAAGAATATCTCTCGAGCAGCATAAAACCTTCTCGAAAATGATGATTTAGTTCATTTTGCACAAAAAACTCCTCAGGTTGTCATTTAGATGTAGTTTGGTGAACAAGGAGTCACTTTTTTTGTTTTACAATTTTTTTCAACAGGAAGGAAGTTGTTGGGTGGCCTGGCCATGTGGTGGCGGCCATTTTGTGGGACCAGCCACTGTGCTTTTGCCATAGGCCTCCAAGCTTGCGGCCTAGTCTGCCAGTAGGCCCAGAGGTAGTCATCATTGGTGCATAAAAACTGTTTCTGTGTTGTCTGTGGAATTTTGACATCATTTAGGCCATGGATGGCATTGAATTGAATTGCAAAATGTGGGTTTTTTTGGAGGGTCTATTTCACTTTTTGGGTGTGTTAAATAAATGCCTTTTTTGCGTGTGTAATTATAATTATGTGTTGTTGTAGTGGTTGTCTAACTTTCAAAAGTGTTTTTAGCCATGTGGATTTTAGTTTTTGCATTAAAGCTGTGTGTGTTTTATAAGGCATCCTTTGTCTGCCCATATATAGGCCTGCTTGAGTTCATTGTTTGTCGTGCCTTGTGCCTGTGAGTCACCATGTTGCTGGGGGCCATTTTGTGGTGGTAGTTAGTAGTGTGCTGTTTTTGCCACATAGGCCTGCGTGTCTTTCCAGTGTTCCTCTTGTCTTACTGCTTCCAAATCCATCCCCATTGCCAGCTGCAGCTCCCTGATGCTGCTACATACATCCCACGTGATGCACAAATTTAGGCCAAACATGCTCCACTACATTTTAGTTTTTGTTCTTTACTATTCTTATTCTTCCAGAGTGTACACACTAGCACTACACAGTAGCCAGGAAAGCCCTGGCCTTGTTGTCAACGTCTCATAAATGGCTACACTGTGTGTTGTTGTTCACCGAGTTTCTAAAATGTAATAATTGAGGCCACCACACACTAAGTTCTATATTATATTTGTTTGATTTGTGCTATGTTTGACTGATGTTCTGGCTTTTTTGCTTTTAGGTGCACAAAGACTGAGGAGGAGGTGTGTCTCTCATCATTGCCCGTTGCACTGCCAGACAGACATCCTGCTGCTGTACACACAACACAACGTGACGTGTGACCTGACCAGACATCTCTGCAACTGAGTGCTGCTGACATCTGAAGAAGATGGGCCCAAAGAAAGCAGGTACCAGGTCCTCCAGTACCAAGAAAGTTGCTATTGAGAAGAAGGAACAGAAGAAGGAAGTGACACTTAAGTCTGGTGTGCCGGCCAATACCTTTTTGGGCAAAAAAATTACGCCTGCAGCAGCGGTGTCCGGGGGGCAAGCTGGGGGCAGCACCTCCGCATCAGTGGGCCCAACCCACCAACCCAGGCCCAAGCACATGAGTGTGGAAGAGGTAGCCAGCCTAATGGTGGAAAGCAGTGATGCTGAGCCTGAGATAAACTTATCGCTATCTCAAAGTAGTACCCAATCAACGCAGGAGGAAACACAGCAGATAAGTGGTCAACAACAACAGCCGCAACCACCGCCCGCAATAGTAGTTGTTGTTCCTCCTGAAGTAGGGGCAGTTCAGGAAATTGAGCCTCATGCAGAGGTAGAAGAAGAAGCCACTCATTCAGAAGATCCATTGTCTTCCAAATCTCCAGCAAGGAAAAGGAGGGGTAGTCCATCAAGTTCTTCGCCAAGCCCCCCTTCTGATGATCTAGATACCGCTTGGAAGCCACAAACTGAGTCTGAGAGGGAGCCACGTTCCAAGACCAAGCTAGGGAAAAGGAAGGTTCCAGAAAGCCTTACACTTATGGAGGTCGATGTAGAACAGCAGGATGATGATGATGAGCCAGTCATCACGAACATCACTCCCGGCCCCGAGGAGATGGAGACCAACATTATTACCCTATCCAAAATCGCTGCGAGGGATGTAGCACGCATACCTCCACAGGTAACACCAACACGACCTACAGCTTCCATATTTGCATTAGCAAAGGCCCGGCAGCGACCTACATCCAGCACAACCACCACCTCAGTAGGAGTAGGTAGTGGTACAGCAGCACAGAGTCAAATTCAACACACACCCTCCAGTTCATCCGGCATTGGAAGTGGCACCTCTAGCAGGAGGCCAAAGTTAAGCTCCCCAGTTTGGGACTTCTTTACGGTTAGCGAAAAGGAGGAGAACATTGCTATATGCTCCATTTCTAATAGCTCTGTTAGTCGTGGTAAGCTTGGTACAAACTATGGTACCGGAGGCCAAATGACCCATCTGAAAAAACACCACTTGATCAGCTGGGAGGACCACCTTCGCGGCATAAAAAAACTGCAACCATTGGTGTTGGTGGGGATAAAGGAGTAGAAGATCCGATCACGGTGGAAGAGGAACGACAGGGAGACATTCTCTCTGGTAGTGGTACACAAGGTGTCCCTGACCCCAGCAGTGCAGTGTTAACGTCGCCCACATCTTCAGCAACATCTCAGTGGCACAAGAGTAAGAGTCAGCCTGAGACACCAAGGAGTACCAGGTCCGCAACCCCAAAAAGTGCGTTGTTGAGCCTAAGAGAAAGGAAAACCATGCAGCCTACCATTATCAGCATGTTTGGGGGAGGGGCAGTACGAACGCAACCACCCAATAGCACGTTTGTACAATGCGAAGCTGGCTAAAATGTTAGCACTGGACCTTCTCCCTTTTTCTTTTGTTGAAGGGGTGGGTTTTCTGGAATTTGTGTCAACCATCTGCCCAAAATGGCATGTTCCCAGCCGCTACTATTTTGCCAGAGTTGCTGTTCCGGCACTACATCACGACGTGCTGGAATTGCTTGGAAAAGCCTTGAAGCAGAGTGCTGTTCACAGTATCCACCTGACAACAGACATGTGGACCAGTTGCCAAGCCACAGATTACATGTGCATCACTGCACACTGGATCTCTTTTGCGGGGGTTAGAGAACAGATATCTGCTGGTGTTGACGCTGCTGAGATTTTTCATGCCACTCGCAAACATGCAACTGTAGCCATGTTTGCCATGGGGAAATCTCATACTGCTGCAAACATTTTGGAAGAGTTTAACACCAAGGTCTTTGAGTGGCTGCGCCCAAGAGGGCTTATGATTGGTTTTGTTGCCAAGGACAACGGCAGTAATGTAGTTAAGGCCATGGGCAATGGTGGCTATTTCAGGGTCCCGTGTTTGGGACACTGCATTAACATTGTTGTTCAAGACTTTTTGAAAAATGAATCCAAAGTCAGCAACTTACTGGCCACCTGCAGAAGAATATGCACACATTTCAGCCATTCTTTTAAAGCCCGGAAGCAGCTGAGGGTCATTCAACGTGAGCATAAAATGCCAGTCAAAGCGCTCATCCAGGAGGTGCCAACACGTTGGAACTCAACTTATTACATGCTTGATCGTCTGTTTGAACTGTACATACCACTCAATGCTTATGTCATGCAAAGATTAGGGGAACCTACTGTGAGAGGCATGACCGTTGAGATGGGTCAATGGGACCTCATTAAATGCCTGACTGAGATGCTACTTCCTTTTGAGATCTTCACACGTGAAGTCAGCAGGGAGGACTGTACTATGGGCCAAGCTATCCCATTGTTGCACATGCTAGAGCAACAGCTGAAGGAGGTGTCTGAAACGTACGCAGGTGTGGATGACAAACAAGACGCATATCATTTGGCGGAGACCTTAGCCGCTCGCTTATCTGAAAATACAAGGATTCAAAATAACATTTTGTCACAACCACATTACATTAGTGCCACAATTTTGGATCCACGGTACAAAGTATTTCTGAACAGCAAGGCAGTAATTCCTTTTTCGGAAGTGGATGTTGCCAACTACAAAACTTTGATAGCTAAGGAAGCCACTATTTTCGAAAACGAACGGCTGTTAATTACAGGCCCCCCACCCCAGGCCATAACAAGTACTACAGGGCATCCAGAGTCAAGTTCTACTTCGGAGCCTGAGGGCAGTGCGTTTGCCTCCCAGCAGTCACCTACACCAACAATAACATCAACAACAGCAAGAACAGGATCATCCACAGTACAATCTGCAACTGATTGGTTTCTACGGCAGGGGTATGGTAAGTCCAGCGCTGATGCAAAGGCAAAAGAGGCCGAGCACATCGGAGCACCCCTGAACATTGAGCGGACGGTCCAGGCCTATCTGGATGACCCAACAGAGGTCTTCATGGATCGAAACCCATTGGTGTATTGGTATGGGAAAAGAAGCCAATGGACAGTGCTCAGCAGGCTGGCGATAAAGTATCTGGCTTCCCCTATCGCAAGTGTCTCTTCTGAGCGTGTTTTCAGTGCTGCTGGTGCCATTGTAACTTCGAAAAGGACCAGTCTCTCGCCCAAAAGCGTGGAGAGGTTAACCATGATCAAAATGAATCAGCACTTTATACCACCGGATTACAAAATACGTGAATCACAGCAGGAAGAGGAGAGCGACTTGGATGACGTAAATAGTGCGTTACAGGACCTACTTCTGTCCGAACCACCAGAGTTTGAGGACGAGCTCCTCTTCCCTGACAACTAGGCTTTCAAATTGTTACTTTCTTCCTTCCTTTATGTGTCTGTGTATCTGTCTTTCTGGTTCAAATCAAATCACAACAAATCCATCACCACCGTCTTCTCTTTTTATTTCCCTATTGGAGTTGCACGTCTGTGCATTTAACTGTCCACTCTTCAGAGTCCTGCTTCATCTTCCTGTCTCGCCCTAGTACATTTCCATCAAGCCAGACATTGGAGTACAAGAAATGTTGCCTTTAACAGTCCCTCCATAAGAAGTGAAACGTGACTATAGCTATCCTCCGTTTTGTTTCCGAGCCGAAACTGATCAGTGTCCGAAGGCTACCGCCTCTGCAGCGTCCACAACTCTTCACTGTCAGAACTTGGGCAGGCATCCAAAAGTGAACTCATCACTGTCCGAAGGCTACAGCCTCGGCAGGCATCCAAAGCTCCTCACTGTCAGGACAGAAGGTACTTGGCAGAGAAAGACAAGACTCTTCGAAGAAACTTGCTGACATTTGTGCAAACTCAAATGACCAGCACTGAGCGCTACCCAGGCCGCGGCCCATCATCACAGTGCACTGCTGACCAGGTGAAGCAACTTAAACTGTGACAAAGTGCCACAGATGAATAAGACGAAAACCGAAACAGCGACTAACACTCAAAATGAATGTGGACTGGAGTAATGATGAGGCCACTGCCCCGTAAAAAAAAAAACACACACCTGTCAGAACTAGGCATCTGATGATCTGACAGCCAAAGAGAAGAGCAAGACAGGTAATGATGGAATGCATTGGATGCTTGCAGACTCTGAGCGATTGCTGTTGTTTGTTGTTGATGTTGTGCATGAAGTCGAACTCTACTCTACTAGTTAATCTACAAAGTGACTCAAGTCAAGTCAGTGACAGTCAATGTTTCCCTTCTTGTTGTTTAATAACCAAATTGTACTCCTACTACTGCAGGTGCAGGCCAATATCTGTTGCAATTTTTTAATATGGAATATGGACTTAATCGGAGTCACTACAGACTGAGTTGGAGTTGGACAACACGTACCACACCATGATGATGACCATACTATCTTTGCAGTCAGTCAGTTGGATCGGAGATGATTGAAGGAATAACTGCGTTTCACGAAGTGGCATAAGGTAAACATAAACACAACAATTCAACAAGAAAGTAAACACAGCAGACCTACATGTCCATGTAGTGGTGGAGTCGAGTCAAGTCATGCCTGACAGCGGCGCATAGATTTTGTCACTTAATTTTGAAAATGCTAAGTTGCTGTGTATATATGCCTTGTTTTGTCTGGCTCTGTCAAAAATTAAGGTAAATGGAGGTTGGGTCACGGACGGGCTGGTGCTGTGGTGGGCCTGTTCTGTCCTGTTGTTGTTGTAGCTTAATGCTGTAAACAGAATATACACGATATATCCAAGCCGCCTCAGTCTGAAAGTGTTCTCTCTTCTCTTCTTGGACTCCACCGTAATTGATGTTTTTTTTATTCATTGATTTTTCAATACTTCTTTTGTTTTTCCATCGTGACGTTACAGGCCGGCCTTTACCCTGTGCTATACTGGGAGACACAACTCACATTTACCTTACCAATCCGCATCAGGAAGGCCACCAAGATTGATGTGCGGAGCGTCCATGGAAGATAGGACCAAGAGGAAGGACGAGATTCAACTCCACAATTTGACCAGGATAATAGTAACTTTAGTATCATTCATCATTCATCTTTTAATTAATTGGAATCCTTTTTTCTCTTCAATCATTACGACTGTGTGTTGTGTGTTGTTGTTTGTTTGCTAATTGATCCCTACAACTATTTTTTAATTTTCTTTGCTATCTTTAAAAGTAAGCCCAGTACAACATGGAATTTGGGTCTCACTCTCTGAGGGCATATTACAGGCAAGGCAAATTGCGTAGAATATACTGCTGCCCTGTACTGTCTAATTGTCTAGTAGGAGTTAGTAAGTACTACTCATTAACCATCAAGTTATCTTCATCATCATGCATGCATTTCCTTTTTCTCCCTTTATAGATTTTTTGGATAAGATCATGGTCGTCTGCCAAGATTTCGCTTTGCTTTTGTTGTCCATGCGTACTGTTTTTCTTTCTCCAACCTTTCCCCAAACCCCCTTCCCATCCATTCATCAAACCCTAACCCTCTTCCCCGGGCTGTGATTTATATTGAGGTGTGATGTGACTACATAAAATGTACACCAATTGATCACACGCTTGCTGGGGCAGATGTGGTGAAAGCAACACTAATTAAATTTCAAGGCAGGGCGAGGAGCTTCTTCTGCTTGCCCACCCATGCTCAGTCTATGTGCAAGCCGTCACCGGCTAATAGTACATCATAATTAATTGCCAGCATTGATTGGATTCATCATCAAACTCCTACCACACAGCAGTAAAGGTTACGAATTACGATTGTGTTAAGTTAAGTGACTCACTCGACACAACTACAGTTTGTAACTTCTTGTACTAGGCTGTCCCACTCCCCGCCACCATTATGTTTTATTTGACTTTAGCAGTTGCAAATGCAATATTGTTTGTTTGCCAGTCTTCTTCTGTACTGTATTTTACTTCGTTCTACTACTCCTCCCACAGTCGCTTTCAGGCAAGTGACTGTCTCTTTTTTATTTTTTTAGCAAATGCTGCTGTTAGTGTCTACTCTACTACTACCACCAAAACCATGGCATCTTCTCCGATCTCTTGGGAAACCATGCAGCCATCACTGTGCCGAACGTAATCATCATCAATCACAGGTAAGATAAGTTTGGTGGGAGGTATAATGGACTAGGAGGAGAGACTGACAGTACTAGTAGGACAAATAACTCAGTGAGGGGTACCGCATCTATCTGTTTGTGTTACATCATCGGCAGATTATTTAAATCAAACACTGGCTGCGGCCCTGCAGCAGCAAGGAAACCATGTCACGTTAATTCGTAAAACAGTAACCCCCCACAAAACATTAACATTGTATGTTTAAGTATAAATATAATGTATTACCCTAACAAAAATAAACTATCCCACACCTGACCCACCCCTCTCCCTAACCCCAACCAATGTCCAAAACGAAAAAAGTCCAAAGAATGTCCAGAAACCCCAACGCCCAATTCCCACCCACCAACAAAAGGAATAAAAAGGGGCAATGCAACAGGGTCCTATTAGATTCGGCGGGCTTTAAGGTGTTTGTCCACCAGAATTTTTACACGCTCCTCTAGTTGCTTCTCTAGCCGTGCCACCCGGAGGAGAATCTTGCGTCGAAATGCCCTGCAGTGGCATCCAGGGTGGGGGACAGCAGTGCTGGCTGCAAGAGAATTGCGGCGGCGGGCGGCTGCCAGACTGCGGCGCCTTACCACTCGAGGTCTGGCCTGGCTGGGGCCCGGGGCATCGGACGAGGCTGCAGCTGCTGCCGCCTCCTCCTCCTCCGCCTGAGCCACCAGCCGCCGGTACTCCTCACAGATGGCCTCCAGCTTCCGGCGCCGGGCCCTGGCTGCCAACTCCTTCCGGGATGGTTTTTCTTGGGAAGGAGTATCTATATCAAGAAAGAAAAAGAATATTGTTGTAACCAGTACTCTTAGCAAAACAGGAACACAAAATTAATTCAACAAATAATGGCACAGTAGCACTAGCAAGAAGCACAGTACATAACATTTCTGGTAATAATCTATCTATCCTCCCACTTCCTCGGCCTGTAACATTTGTGGGAGTTTCAGGCATTATACTAGCACTATGGACTCCAGTACACAGTACACCAGTCTTCTTCTTATCTCTACTAGTTTAGCGAAAGGACATAACCTGGTTGTTGTAGCCGGCATGCCAGCTCGGTCAACTATGCTTGCACCCAAGACAAACATACGAGTCTGACTCATGACGCAGACTCACGTTAGTTTGATTTACTACTGTCTGCAGGTGGGGAAGCTCGTATTTTTCTATTACGGGTGGCACTGGCCATACTCTCTCTGTTACATGAAGGGCAATTGGTCAATTTCACTTTGACAGTGCCCTGGCTACTACAAAAAGGCAGATTATATATCTGATCCAATGATCATTGCTTTTATATGGGACGACGACATAAGGTCAGTAGCGGTCGGTGGTTAGACTCGGGGAGTGCTGCCGGGCGGTGACGTAGGGAGGGGCAGGGTGGGGGTAGTAAACTATGGATTACGGCCAATTACAGGTAAGTAAACATATAAATAAATAAAACTAATTTTGTTGCGCCCACTGCATCGCTTTTGGCGGTGCAGTGCGCACAATTAAATTTGCTTTATTTATTTTTATGTTTACAGTAAAGTTACCTGTATTTGGGCGCGTAATACATTGTTTACTGCTACCCCCACCCTGCCCCTCCCCACATCGGCTTTGCTACTGTGGCGCGGTTTCTTTTACATTCCCTTAAAACTAAAACTGTGCATCCCGTGACAGTCTCCACCTATGCTGTCTTGATGAATACATACAGGCATCCATCCATTCTAAGTAAATGTCAATCATTCTTCTTAATCTCTCCACAAACCTTACTTTGTTTCACCAACAACAACCCATGCGTCCACTCACTCCGTTGCTTGCCTTGGCTTAGAGTTTCACCCAAACACCGCTGATGATTCTTGCTATCCACAGTATCCACCCATACTGTGTCGCCCACCCAGGCAGGAATCCATTCTTCTATCACCTTCCACCCATCCTTCAACAACACATGCATCTGATTCCTATCAGCCACCTATCCATGCTTCCAACGTATCCTTCTCTGCCAGTCATCATATTAAATCTCACCCGTCCTTCCTCCTTCCACCCTTCTTTCCCTTTTTGTTCAACACATCCATCAAGGTCATCTGATCTGACTTTTAGTCTCCTCCATAAAACTTTCACAGCTGAGTTGGAGTCAGATAGAAGAGGCCATTGGTTAATCAAGTCACGCTGGTAATGCTATTGCTACTGCATTGCTAATGCTAAGTAAAGGGTGTCTTCTCTTCTTCAACCGTTGTATAATGTTCACTACAACTTCATACCTAATAAGTCTCAACAACACAGTACAGTGAGTGAAGTCAACACCCTTCCAGCTAGTGCAATGTCAATAAGTAATGAATATAACTTACCACCGCCCGCCACTGCTGCTGGCTCACCCCCTGTAGCTCCTGCAGGTGCCGCATCCCCTGCCCCCTCCGGAATGGTGGAATTGCCGCTGGCCCCACCGGCACTGGTGGTCGCTACTACGCCTAGATAAAAACATGACACATTTTAGATGCCTGTGTACACTTCCCTCTATTTATTCTTTTTCACTAGCAAGATTGAAAAAAAAAGTTAATACATACATAGTATACATCACATTCACTAGTCAAAATCGGGTACTAGAGTCAGTAGACACTAGTAGTGTTATGGTCCCTAGGGTCTTTATTTATTATACTATACTCTACTCTTTGCAAAGTTAGCCTGAGCCATGCAACCATTTTTCGCTTCATGTCTTTTGCGCATGTTACCTCGCAGCTTGTTGTGCAGTAAGTAACAGTAAGACGCCTTTTGAGCCCACATGAGCACATACAGCTACTGTCTGAGCGTTGCGTACAAGAGGTCGAAAAACAAGCCATTTTGTTGTGGAGTTCGGTTAGTCCGTATTGCTTAGCCATAAGTAACATGTTACACTTTTTGGCAGGACTGAGAAATGCTTGCATTATACTATCTAACGCGCACCATTTTTCTCAGGCAGAAGATTTCCTTCTACGAACCAGAGATTTGCAGAGCTTATGAATGATGCATGAGATGTAACCAGTAATTCTACGTTCTACGGTGAGGAGTCTCCCAGAATTTGCACTGATCTTTTGTCTTCTATCATCATGCACTTGTTGTAACAATGTTTATTGTTTTAATCTTATGCATTTTGCTGTTGGAGCTGGCTGGAGTACACTGAATTTTATAGAACAACATACAGAGCTTGTTAGTTGAAAATAAACCTTTTGAACTTACACATAGATTCTGTGGTATTTGGTGTGGTGGTGGTGGTGGACTTACACGAGTGAGTGAGCGAAAGGGTGTTATGTTCTGGGTTGTGTAATCATAATCATTGGGTATCTTCGGGTGGGGGTTCGGGGACCTAATGAGACACTATAGCTAGTCGTTCAGGGGATTGTGGGTTCACTTCTGACTGAGGTGTGAGGAACGTCCAAGTTCCTCACCAACATCCTATTTCCTTGTGCATAGTTCTGCATGGGGCTGTGCAGAATCCACACATCAGTAGTAGTATGTACTATATCCTATAAAAAATAGTCAAATATCTGGTTGGGCATTTTGTTTGTGGTAATTGTCAAAGCCTCAAGATTAAGAAGCCTAGAAGAGGACAACCGAAAGGACTGGACTCAGTGGCTAGAGCTATTGGTCAATCTGAGTTTTATTCAAAACCGTACAATAAAGAGTGGCAATGCAAACTGGGCAAGCTTCTCGACAGACTAATAGTAGTAGTACAGACATTCATAGCAGAGGCAGTTAGAACTTAGAGGCAGGGATAACCAGAATTTAGAAACAAATAGTCAAGTCAAGATCAAAGAATCTTTTGTGAAAAATAGAATTAGGGAGTGGAACCAGAATTAATAGTTCTGAAAAAATAAGGTGCAGTAAAAGTTAGGGCAATATAATTGTTAATATTAACCACTGGAGGACTTACTGGGACCAGCAGCAGGGCCCTCGGTAGAGGAGCGGTCCTCTGGTGGTTGTCCCGCCGACTCGGACCCCGTCTTCTTGCCCCTGGGTGCTGCAGATCAGTGATCATGTAAGATATAATAAAGAAAGACACAAACATTAATGATTGCTGTGAAACAAATAAATTATCTAAAAAACGCTCAAACGTTTAAGGAAACAAAAATTGCAATAAAATTGACCTATCTAATCCGATCGACTACTGGCTTGCGGGATTCACGGACAGTCTACTTATTTGGGAACACTAATTCAGTGTTCCATTCTGATTGATTCAAATAAAATCCAGAATACTAACTAAGCCTAAGTACCACCTGACCTAGCCCACCTATTCCAGGCGGGCCAATTGTTCATTAAGTCTGCATCTCCATTTTTTTTAGCCATCAAAAATGCATAGATGAGAAGGAGGACACATGCATAAAGGGCATAATGCATACACCAAATTGTTGGTTGGTTGCGTCTGATGTTCTGCAGCTGACTGACACTGCTAAGCTTACCAGTACCACTCACTAAACAAACTACAAAAGTTTCTACTAAGGACTGGGGTAAGCAGCACTCAGTGACAGAGGATGCGTCACGCAGACCGCTCAAAAATTATCAACTAATAGTAACTAAACCTAGTATCAATCCATCCACCACTATTTGACAGGAGGACAAAGGAAGGACTACAGTCTCTCTAGCAATAGCATTACCTAACTGAAGTTCTCTAAAGTAAACTCTTACATAATAATGACAAGCGAGCGCAAAGTTGCAAACAAGTAAGAGTAGCGCCCAGCACCTGTGTCCTACAATCACAGAAGATTTTGAAACGTAATTTACCTGCAATGTAAGCAGCAGTATTCTTGTTATTTGTAAAAAATGTATACTCAAATCACAATACTTATACTACTATATATATTAGCTACTCACCAAGCCCCACGACCTCGACACCTAGCAGGTCCAACAGGTCCTGCTCCCGGTCGAGGATGTCTGACCACCGGTGGGCCAGCTGGTTATGGGTGCGCCGGACCCCTGAGCAGCGAAACACTGCCCGGCGCACCTTCGCCCACCGGCGGTGACGCTCCTGGGTCGGGTACCCGGAGCCTGGCCTGCCGCCTGCTGCCAAGGTCAAGGGGAGGTGGCGCTGAACAAAAAACAAGGGCGGCCACCTCCGCCTCACTAAAAAGCTGGCGGGCTTGCACCCCTGCAGGGCGCAGTCTGCCGCAAGGCAGGCGGCTCTTGGGCGCACGCGCCTTGCCCTTCAAGCCGCTGCTGCTACCCTTCACCATGGTTCTGGGGTGGGAGGAGGCGGAAAAGAAAAGTTAGAAGGGAAAAATAAAGTTAGGGGAAGAAGTAGGAGCTTAAAGAAGAAAGTTATATAAAACAGTCGAAAAGTAAAAAAACACAGTAAAAAGTAGAAAAAAATGCAAAATATAGACTTAGGCAGAGGGAGATAGATAAGAAATAAAGAAAAATTGAAAAACAGTGTAAAAAATTAAGGATTGCAAAGATTGAGGGAGGATAGAAAAGCAGGCTCAGAACCATAGCATAGAGTGGAAAAACAAGATGGCCGCGCCCATCGCGACCGCGTGGGTAAATTTGAACAATATTTCTCCCCGAGCACGCAAAAAACGTCGCGAACACGTACAACGCGTTCCAGAACATGGAATACGCATCGCGAGCACGCTATACGCGACCCGGAACAGGAAATAAGGGATCGCGAACGGGCAGAACAAGTGAAAAACAAAATGGCCGCGCCCATAGGCGACCGCATGGGTAAGTTCGCGCCCCCGAGCACGCAAACAGCGTCCCGAACACGCACAACGCGTTCCCGAGCAATAAAAATGCATCGCGAACGGGCGCGACAAGCAGCTACGCACGCTCGCGTAGCTACGCGTAGCGCCACTACGCGAACTACGCCCAGGGTTAGTGGCCATTGCGGCCTTCCCCTCCCGACCCGGACCTGCGATTGGCCCACTGGGGCTGCACTGACCCCTCACCTTCTACTGGACCTAGCGGCGGCTGATGCCCGGGGCCTGTGGGGCCTGCACTGTGCTGCAGCTTCATACCCGCTTGGCCTGAAACCGGACTGCTCTAATGGCCTCCTCCATGTAGGTCCCGTCGCTCGGACCTCGCGCTGGTGGCGGCCAACTTCCTGTGCATCCCACGTCTCTGCCTGCTCCTTGCCTGCGCCATCTAGGCGATAACTGCGGCTGGGCTGGCGCCGCTGCACCCTCGGCCCAGTCCCGCTCATACATCCTGCCGCCACGCTAGTCTTGCGCATCCTTCACGCGTCGGGCCCCGCCGCTCCTACTCCAGACCGGTGGGTCCGGTGGAAATCTGCTTTGGCCCATTGGCGTGGAGATTGACGTTTGTGGCCCTCACACCACTTGTGCCTCTGGCCTGATTGTTAACCGTCCACTGCGCATCTTCAATACTGCCTGCTGGTCCTGTGCCTCCGCTTCCTCCTATGCTGCTCTGCCGCCCCCAGGCGCAACGGTCCTCTCCTCACACCGTATCCTCTCTTCTGCTGCCTGATTGCACCTCCCGCCGGCCTCTCCCCTGCCATGGGGAGAACCGACCCTAAGCAGCCTAAAATCACCTTCGATCAGTGCCGCCAGACGCGCCAGGAGAGCGCAGGTGCTGTTGGAGGGGACCCTCCTGCTCCATCGGATACGGCTCTGACATGCGAGGACGACCTAAAGGCCATCATGTTGGACGTCAAGTCCACTGTTACCAGCATAGCGGCTCAGCTGGATCAACTGTCAGCTCGCCTGGACACAGTGAAGGTCTGAGTTGACTCCCACGATGCACGCCTTCTACATGTCGAGACCAGGGTGTCTGATGCTGCCACCCAAGATCGCCAGAAACTGCTGCAGATGGACAAGATACTAGATCTCATCCGGAATAAGAACGAGGACTTGGAGGCGCGCTCCCGCAGGAGCTACCTCCGCATCACGGGAGTGCCCGAATCTACCAATATCTCCCGAATGGAGGACTATGTGGAACAGTTGGTTTGCGAGCTCTTTGGCGACATCCTTTCACCTGTCTTCATTGTCGAGCGGGCACATCGCTCCCTTGGCCCTCGCCCTGGCCCTGGCCTGCCGGCCCGCCCCATCATAGCCAAAATTCTGTACTTCAGGGACCGCGACGCCATTCTTCGGGCGGCCAGGGAGAAGGGCGACATCTGCCACCAAGGTAACTCTCTGTCGTTCTACCCTGATTACACCACGGTGGTTCAGGCGGCTCGCCGTGAGTTCTTACCGGCAAAGCGGCTCCTTCAAAAGCACGAGATCTCCTACTCACTGGCATACCCGGCTAAACTGCGTGTCAAGGAAGGCTCCAAGACGCTTACCTTCCCAGATCCCAGAGAGGCGTTGGCGTTTGCTAAAAAACTGGACAGGTCCCATCGTTCCTCGCCTGCCAACTCCCCAGCTGCCGCTGATAACAATCTTAGTGATAATGACTGACCTGCTGTCAAGCACAGCCTATCTGCTATTTGTACTCTCTGGCACCCAGGCTCTTAGTTTGTATCCAGGCCTCCTGGTCAACATTGCCTCCTAGGCATCCCAGTTCATACTTCTGCCCTTGACGTGGTTCCCTCTACTCCCTGATGTTTATTTCTGGTAGTTTGCCTTCACTTACGGCTTGGCCACCCTGTCTTTCTGGCAGGGGTGTCTGCTGAGCGTTGCCATGCCCCCACGGGATAATTCCCTTCATGGACATAGACTTTTCCCTTCCTAGTTGTGGGTCCCTGGGGTGGGAATGGGTGGTACCTCAGCCTGATTGGGGGGTTGGTGTGGGAGCGGGGGTGGGGGTCCTCTGGCTTTCCTTGTTTTGGGGGTGGGCTTGGGTGGTTGGGCATTGGGGTTTTGGGATTGGTGGCCTCCCTATGAGGCCTTATTGTTCTTTCTTGCACAGGCTCATTCACCTGGCTTTTCCATGACATGTCTCCTCTCTCCTGCTGTCCAAACTCTTACTGGGGGGAATGTACTGTCTGAACTGTTACCTCCCTATGAGGATTTAGTTGTATTTTTGACTGTGCTATTTCATTGCGATTCCACGGTTACTGCACTGCCATCCTTCCCCATTATCTACCATACCGCTTTATGCACCTGTACGCAGATTCTGCCTCCCTCTTCACCCTTTTTCGGTACTACCTACCTTGACACGGCACCATGACTGACACTACTCTCTGGACCTGGAATGTCCGTGGACTTAACGACCACCGGAAGGCGCGACTGGTCCATGCCCACCTCATACGACACAAAGTGGACATTTGTTTTTTACAAGAGACCCATCTGCTACCGGCTACCTCCTCTAGACTCCTTTCCCGACATAGGGGAGAAATTCACTCTTCCTTCTACTCAAATTACTCCAGGGGGGTGTCCATTCTGCTGCGCAAAGGGCTACCATGGCAAACCTCTCAGGTGTTCACTGACCCTGGGGGGCGATTTGTGATTCTTCATGGCACCCTACAGGCCCAGCCCATGACACTTGCCGCTATATACGGCCCCAACTGCGATGACCCGGATTTCTTCGCGCAGGTCTGTCACAACATCTCATCCCTTGGCCCTGATGCGCTCCTCTGGGGGGTGATTTTAATGTGACACTGTCCCCCACTTTAGATTGGTCCGGCCCTCATGCGCCTCACCCGCGTGCGGCTTCACTTCTCAGCTCTATTCTTTCTGACAACTCCCTTTACGACGTGTGGCGTCACGCTCACCCTGCTGAGCGGGAGGGCACCTGCGTCTCTGGTTCCCGCGGCTGCTGGTCCCGCCTGGACTTATGGATCACCACTCCGGATGCCTTGGTCTGGCTCACCTCCGTTGATCATATGGCGTGCACTCTCTCAGATCATGCTTCCGTTCGCCTCGGCCTCCGCCTCCCACATTCCCCCTGCCGTGCCTTCTCCTGGCGGCTTCCCCCTAATGCGTTACGTGACTCGGTCTTCTGTGACGAGATACAAACTGCAATTGCGAATTACTTCGAGCTCAACGAGGGTTCGGTTGACTCCCCATCCACGCTCTGGGAAGGGTTTAAAACCGTCATTCATGGGGAATGTATTTCCAAGCAGTCTGGCGTCCTACGCTCTATCCGCGGCACTCTTGACAAATTGGAAAGCGAGATTAAGGTCCTCGACTCTTCTCACGCCCGGGATCCGCACCCTGACACGCTTGCCCAGATCCGCGGGAAACTTACCGACTTTGCCGATGAGGCCAACAGAGAACCTGCGTTTCTCGGTAGAGAGGCACGGGCGCGCCGCTTCAGTGAGGGCGATCGCCCTGGCAAAACCCTTGCTAACCTCCTCCGCCAGCCTCGGGCCGCGTCCTACATCACCGCCCTTCAGGATGGCGGCCCTGCCCATACTACCTCCCCAGAGGAAATTAAAGCGCGCTTCACTACATTCTACACACAACTCTACACGGCCGGATCGGTACCTCCGCGTGAGGTTCTCGACCAATAAATGACACCCTCCATCTCCTTTGGCTTGGCAATCCCCACCAGGAATTCCTTGACGAGCCCTTCTCTAAAGAAGAAATTCTAGCGGCATTTACCAGCATGCCCGGTGACAAGGCCCCTGGCTCCGCCGGCCTGCTGGCCTCCTTCCATAAGGCCTTTGCCCCGCTTCTGATCCCTCATTTAGCTGCCATGTATAATGAGTCCTTTGAAACAGGGCAATTCCCCCCGTCGCTACGCGAGGCATTGCTAACTTTACTGCTAAAGCCGGACAAACCACCCGAGCTGCGAGATTCCTATCATCCCCTATCCCTCATCAATACAGATAATAACATTTTTGCCAAACTACTCGCTTCCCGTCTTCTTCCTCTCATGCCGCTCATCGCCCGCCCAGACCAGTCCGGTTTCATTCCCGGTCGCGCGACCTCTCACAACCTCCGGACCATTTTCTCCGTTCTCCATCAAATAAACCCAGCGCTTCCGGCAGTGGCCGCCTTGCTTGATGCCACCAAGGCCTTTGACACCTTGGAGTGGCCTTTCCTGTTTTACCTTCTTCCCCGCTTGGGTTTCAGCCCCGTCTTTTTACGCAAAGTGCAACTCCTTTACACTCTTCCTACTGCCCGTCTTCGTATCAATGGCCAAATCTCTGAGCCCATCCCCATTGGGCGCGGTACTCGACAGAGCTGTCCGTTATCCCCCATGCTCTTTGCCGTTGCAATGGAACCCCTCGCAGCTCGTCTTCGACAACATCATACCCAGAGAGGCATTGGTTTTGCGGCTCGTGCTCTATTAGTTTCTATGTACGCGGACGATAATACTCTTTATGTCCGCAATCCCCAGGAGAACCTCAGCCCACTGGTTCGTGAGGTGATACGCTTTGGTGGCTATTCCGGAATTCAGGTCAACTGGAACAAGTCGGTATTATTTCCCCTCACAGACGCCATGACACCTTTTGTTCCTGACTATCCCTTTGTGTGGGCATCGGAGCCCACTAGATATTTGGGCATTTGGTTGAGCAGGGATGTGGATGAACTTTGGAAAGTTAACTTGGCCGAGCAGAGGACTGGTTTGAGTCCAAGATTCCTCTTTGGAACCGGCTGCCTCTGTCTCTAGCCGGGCGCATAGCCATCGCCAAAATGGTGGTACTTCCGAAGTTCTTATATCTGTTTGTCAATATCCCCATCCCTCTCACTGCTCACTTCTTCCGCAAGGTTCGCTCTCTGCTCATCACCCTAATTTGGGCCGGTCGGCAACCCAGGATCGCATATAGCATCCTTACTCTACCGATGTCGCGTGGCGGGCTCGGCGCCCCGGATTTCAAGCTCTATGCCCTCAGCGCTCAGGCCAGTTTTCTTCACTTCTGGCTTCACCCTATTCCGTTCCAGCCTCACGTCACGCTGGAGGCCGACCTCGCCGCTCCGTGGCCACTCACGACTGCATTATTCGCTCCGGCGAAACTCCTACGCACTGAAATTGACACGGTTGAGACCTTGCGTTGGGCCTGGGACGGGCTACGCAAATTTTCAGGCTCCGATATGCTTTCCGCGAACACGATGCCAATCGCTCACCACCCGGCTTTTCCCCCTCTTCAGTCTTCTGGGTTGATTAAACGCGCCACTCGCCTGGGGCTCTCCACAGTATCAGACCTTTACCCTGGGAACACATTCTTCTCGCTTGCCGCCGACTCTGGCCCCATGGACACCTTGCTCTGCTACCAACTCAGGGCTGTCTGTAGGAAGCTTCACCCCTCGTTTCCCCAGCCTCCCCCCTCGATGGCCACTCTCGATCTTCTCTATGCTTCCCCCTCTCCTAAGAAATTGGTAACTAAAATCTATGCTTACACGCTGGCAGCGTCTTCCACTTCCACTGACCGGGCGCGCGTTGCATGGGGCGAAGACCTAGGAGTCGAAATTTCTCAAGCCGACTGGCTGTATTGCTGTAATCAGATCAAACGTCTCTCCCCAAATTATCGTCTGCGCCTTATTCACTTCAAGTACATACACAGGCTGAATCAGACTCCAGCCCAATTGCACAGGGTAGGACTTATCGTAAGTGACAGATGCCTGCGATGCTCTGCGCAAGAGCCTGCCTTCTCCCACCTCGCCTGGCTGTGCCCCCGGGTCTCCGCATACTGGCGCGAGGTCTGCGCTATTATTTCTGAAATCACTTCGTCACTGGTCCAACCTGACCCTCTGCTCTGCCTCTTAGGCTTTGTTAAATCTTGCCCGGACGCCTCCCGCCGCTTGACTGCCATGCTGCTGGTCCTCGCGCGGCGCAGGGTCTCCATGTGTTGGGGTCGTAGGCCTGCGCCTAAGGTTGCCCTCTGGCTCGAGGACGCTTCCCGCTGAAGACCCTCCTATCTGAGTTCTGGGACCTTCTACCAGCCTGATCTCGCCCTCTAGACATATGGGGTCCACTTGTGACCTACCTTTCAAGCCAAGCCATGATTCTCAGCGCCCTGCGACCTCTCCCGCGCTCCCCGCCGGTGCTCCGCCCGCGGCGGCCGCCGGTGAAGGTCAATGAGCAACTTCCCTTCTGCTCTCGCTCCCCTCTGCTCCTTCTGCCTCTTTTCTCTACTTCTGGTGCCTCTTTCTCTGCACTTTTCACCCTTTCAGCGGATACATGACATTTCTCCCTGACATTGTCCCCAAGTGTCACAAGCCCGAGGTAGTCTCTGCTGTGCTGTATTGTATCACTGTGCTTAGTCCCTTGCAACTGTGGAATCTTGTAACTGTGCTGTGGAATTTTTTTTTTCAATAAAGGTTTTTGAAAAATCAAAAAAAAGTATATTCCATTCTCCTATTCTTTCTCTGATTCCAAACAGGACCCGTCAGCTACACCCTTTAATTACCATTACCCACAGGCCCAACCTTTTTTTGACAGAGGCAACTACAGCGGGAGAGAACGGGTGGGGAGGCCAACAACAAGGCCAGATACAGGAAAAGGGTGTATTCAGGACCAGGAGAAGACTATACAGATGCTAGCAGTGTACAAACCCACAAATGGCTCCTTAGCCTATTCCAATATACAACCTGTCTAAGTACGAGCTATCTGATGCCAAAACACAGATACTTAAAAATGGTTTATTCTTTGTGCCCTCATAACTTCAGGATCCTTTGGAAACGAAAACAGGAATTTTGCAATTTCTACGCAAAAATAGACTGAAACCTTATTTTGCTGATACTGAAATCAATGTCAGTGGACTAAAAATTGAATCCACATTTTGCCCAGACAATTCGTGTATGCCCCCAGAGATCATTATTTTTGAAGAAACTATCATCAAAGAGATAGATAAACTTAATGATAGAATTTTTTTTAAACAGAACTGTTCCAATGCTGAATCTGTTGCTATTCGTAATTTTGCTAAGAATGTTTCAATAGTCATTAAATCAGCAGACAAAGGGGGAGTAAATGCCGTAATGGACAGCCCCCTTTACGAAGAAGAAGTATTCCAACAATTGAATAATACGACTCACTACCACCAGATACAGGAAAATCCCGCTCGTGAGATCACAGCTAAAATCAGAGTTGACGTCAAGAGCCCTGGAGCAAGGCTGGATTTGCAAGAAGGAATTTGCATTTCTTAATAACAAAGAATGCAAGATTCTGAATATTTATGTTTTGCCGAAAATCCATAAGGACCCCTCCCATCCCCCTGAACATCCAATTATCTCTGCCTACGGTTCACTTTTAGTACTGTTGAGGAAATATGTGGATGTGTATCTAACACCAAGGCTTACATTAGAAATTCTATGGACGTCATAAGTAAAGTTGAGGGACTCCCATTTGAAGATACTAAACAATATCTTGTGATAATGAGTTCCTCTACACAAATATTCTGCAAGATGAAGCCCTATTGCTACTGAGAGAAGTACTAGATTCTAAACCCATTCCACATGCAGTTCCAACAGAGTTCATAGTGTCTTTGGCAACCTTATGCTTAAAGAACAACTTCTTTGCATTCAAAGGTAATTTTTATATACAAATAAAAAGTTTTGCCATGGTGCTGTTTCGCCTCAGAAATAGCTAATCTAGTGATGGACTATTTTGAAAACAAATGAATTTACAGTAACACCAATCCCTACAGTACACACTTACAGAAATGGTTCAGGTATATTGACGACATCCTGATGATATGGGAAGGTTGCCATGAAAGACTAAACAAGTTGCATGGTTGGCTTAACTCCAGGACTCTAGACCTAAACTTTACTTAACCTTTGACTCACCACAAATCTATTTTTAAGATTTAGTTATACTTAACAGGGAGAGCATTTGGAAGTAAGCTTGTTCACTAAACCCACCGATCAGAACACCCTGCTGCATTTGACTAGTGGCAACCCGTGTTCTCTCTGAGAGAATTTGCCATATGGACAGGTCCTACGGATCCGGAGAAAACTGTACGAATAGGGTTGACTACTTTGAAAATGCAGAGACCTGATGAGAAAACTGATGAACAGAGGTTATCCCAGAAAATTGGTTAAAACAGCACTGAAAAGGGCTTGGTTTACACCTAAAGAGTCATTACTAATTCCCAAAATACGCCCAGAAACCAACCCACTTATGTGGGTTTTGACATACAACCTAAAGCTAATAAGATTAAAAACATTACATTACGTAATTTGAAAACCTTGGAGCATCTTAATATTCCCAAACCTATGTTCTCATTTCGCAGAGCAAGTAACTTGCAACAACACTTAGTAAAAGCAGCCCGTCCAGAGGAAACCAGAAAGGATTTGAGAGGAATGCTAGGACTCCCGCCAGTGACGGGACATTATAAGTCCAATAATTGCGCTACATGTGGATTTACGAAATACACTAAATTTATTGACATCAGAGGGAAAAGGCACCTTCAAACTATGTTTTCCAATTGCAATACCAAAAATGTTATCTACTGTGTGCAATGCCCGTGCAAAATGTTTTACAATGGCCAGACTACTCAATCAGTCAAATTGAGAATTCTCCAACACAGATTGAGAATAAGATGTACGGTGCAGGGTGCACCACTAGTTCAACATTATTTGGAATGCAGACATTCAGAGGACAATATTAGTTGGACAATCCTGTTTGTGGTACAAAATACTCAACAAGGGTACATGTTGAGTCTATACTGAACATCTCCGAAGCAAAAATGATCTAGAGGTATGGGACATGGCTTGAATGAATTTGATGAACAATGGGCTTTACTTTAATTCTGTACAGACTGTTGATTGGACTACATTGTATTCCTTATTTTAATGGGAATTTGCAGTCATAAGTTGTTGTTTTTTATCTTAGTTGTCTTACTTGTTTTATACAAGTTGCATTATGCACAACATATATATTTTTTTTAATGTGAAAAGACTTGCTTATTACCAACTTATATGCTATATGGAAAACTCCTGAACCTGTTATCATGTACTCCAAGATTGGCCTCTGCATTAAATGTACAGTGGGTTTGTGACAGCAGATCTTGGTGCCATGCTTGGGAGTTATTCTCCATGTAATTAGATGTTGTATCTATCCTTACTTATCCATGCTCGTGTACTTTTTACCACCAGGTGACCTTTTTATATACTGTCTGGGCTCACTTCTGATATTCTTCCATTGTCTCATTGCGACATGGTTTTGAACTAATACGCTGGTAGTGCGCATGCGTTACCAATACAGGAACCGGTTTATGGTGTTTCCAGACCTTTTTGCATAGACGGCCGACATGAGGAGAAAGCTTTCTACACCTGTGTCGGTAAGCCCCTAATGCGCATTTTATAACCAAGTCTGAGGGGATTTCGTATCCGCACCAATGGAGCATGTGATATTGAGCTCTCCTTCCCCCTTCTTTTAGATCAGACCATTTTGGGTACGTCAATAAGGGAACAGTATTTGTACGGCTCTTTGACCCGTTCCAAGGCAGAGTTGAGCTGAATCGGACAGCTGAGCACATTGGACGCTTCTCCATGTTACGACACTGCTGGCTCTATGGTGGAAAGCGGTGCATGGTAAGCTCTTAACACTGAGCCCATGATCGAGATCATTGAGATTTTTCACCCATAGATATATAGCCCATGTTTTTTCGCATTTCTGCTTCCCTCTTTCAGATCGGACCTGTTGGCCATGATTAGGAGGGTACAGTGATGACCCATACCCAGGCAAGACACAGCCAAATCGGACGGCTGAACACAGCAGGAGCCCTTTATTCCCTTTATGATACCTCTTGTCATGCGTTTGAAAGCGTTGAGACACTGAAAGTGCTAGCTGCTCGGGAACGTCTTACAGATCCCCCCCTGCTTGAGTACCTACACCCTTTATAGCATGTACACAGCACTACAGCGTGGAAATAAACCCATTGAGGTTGACACACCCTCGTATTTGAACGTGCATGCAGCACCTGCCTAGAGGTTCGTCATATATATGTTGTTTCCACAATGTTGGTTGTGATGATGTTTGGAGCACAGCATGGAGATTCTCCCAAGCACCGCGCAATAATTCCTCTTCAAATACTGGGTTGTCTATGGTGGCAGACATTGTGTTGATAAGTTGAGGTGATTGGTACAAACTGGGTCAACTACACTGACTTGAAAGTGTTTATAAATTACTTTGCAGGTTTCTCATCTTCCTATGTCCTGAAGAGGTCCAACTATAAGGTCAAAAATGCGTTGACTCCGATTATTGACGGAATCCAATACAAATCTAAATCTTATTTATAAATATGTGGGACACAAAAATATTTTGAGGGCAGGATGTTTCCTCATGTGTGTCTCCACAATGGACTACCTCTAATATGGACAGCATATGATATTTAGGATTCGCAGCCATATATATGCATGTAAAAAATTGTGGAAGAGAGTAGGTTCCCATTGTTTGAGGAACTTTGTATATATGTGTGTTTGTACTGTAACACTTAACTAATCTTGTTCATGTGGATTTTTGCAATAGATGTCTTTTGTATTAAAGAAATGTATTATGTTGTTATGTCAATAGACATTTGTTCTGTTATTGTTGCATGTAGATACATTGCTTCCTTCACCCCAACCTAGGAGCTTGGGGTTTTCGCTTCAAGACAAGGCTAATAAATAGCATTTTGGAATTATATACCAAACCAGTGACCAATTAATAAGCTTGCTGGTTTAGTTGTTTAACAATTTATTCCCACAGTTCAACCCCCCTTTTTTGCTATTTATCTCATGCCCAGGTCCTAGTGGGAAAATTAGGGCAAACCCCTATTGGTATACACACGCAAATGTAAAATGAAACACACTATTTATGTGCAAACACAGTTTGATGCGGACCTATGAATACTGAACTATAGTGATAGGAGTCCTAGGCCAAACAACAATGCTATGATTCTGAAGAGAACCAATATTAGTTATGCAGTAGTGACACATCACCCTCAGTGCATGTGCTGGACTGACAAATCAACACTTCATCATTAAGATTACAGTGCTTTATGATTGTTTTAGTGTAATCACAATACTCGTCAGCAGTACCATTACAAAGTTGTTAGCCCCTATGGCAGCACGTACATGGATCAATGTGAATATCTGTAACAAATTACATTGGCCACTTTTCACAATGATGATTCTCATCCAAGCCAACTGTTTAACAACCACATGGATTTTCATTACAACTCCCATGTCTGTTCCCTTGAATTCCTCTGACCTCAAGATCTTCTTTCATGTCTTCCATTCCAGATATGTTGAGGATGGTCATCATTTTTTCTCCCCATGGGTTGAAATACATCTGAGGTGGAGAACTACTACCAGTTGCATGCTTTGGTGCTTGCCAACTCGCTTAAGTACCTAGCATTTCATAATATAACATAACGTGTATTTGTAAAGAGCAAGTTCACACGTAGGCATCTTGGGGCTGAATAACAGATGTTTATTGTTACCCAACTCAATGGTACTCATTTTATTGACCTCAAATGGATGAAAGGCTGAGTAGACCCACCTGGATTTGAACCTGTGACCATGAGGTCGAAAACAGGCCGTTGCAGTGGTCGCATTAGTCCACTGAGCCAACAGACCCAAAATGTCAAAATTTGGAACCTGTTTTGAATGTTCTTAACATCATGTCGATTTGTTAGTACAGTATTGGTTTTGTCCTTTATCTCCTTCCACAGTCATGTTCTTGTCTCTATGGCACATTAGATGGCCATGGTGTCTTACCACCTCCTTAGCCAGGACCTCCAGCTCAAGATCCATAAACTTACACCTCCTTTACCTGCTGAGATCCTTGATGAAAACGTTTGGCAGGATTCTGGTTGTGATGACTAAGTGATGTCAGAGGATGGTAATGGATTCTGTTCGTCATATTTTAACGTGCTTTGGGCACTTAAACTGACAGCGTGCAAACTCCCACATAGAAAAGAGGTGTTTGTGTTCTTTGGAGTCTCATGAGGTCCTTCTGTGTGCTGCTCTTACAATTTCGGATCTCTGATGATTAATTGGCTCACTCCAGGAACTACCGGTGCATTAAAATGAATGGGCAGTTCCAGATGTTTTGTGCATGCATTTTTTACCAGGCACTGTATTTACTATAACCTGCATATAGCACACATTCTGAATGTAATACATGCAGCAATATCAATTGTAGTCGACACTGTAAAAACTCATAACTAGTGTTATTTAGAGCAAATATTTTTTATCAAACCCTCCTGAATTCGTATTTTTCGAATGTGCGAGTTTGGCTGGTTTTTCCACTAAATCAAGGCCTAACTGGTATGTCCCCAGGCCGGTGTTACCAATGGAGACAAAGTGACACAACATGTACTACAGTCTATCACAAATATGACACTGGCTAAAATATTGTTCCACTGAAGCCTGGCATTGTTTCTGGGGGAGAGTGAAGTAAAGTTGGCAGATGCTTGGAACTGCCTTTAACTTACAGCCAGTGCTTGAGATGGAAGGGAGATGAAACGTGTTGTTATCTTAAAAAAGTGTGTCACAGTCAGGTTATTATGCTGGCCCTAGGGTGCTTAGAACTTTTGGCATCCCACAGTCAGGATGTGGGAGCACTGGACTGGTGAAAAGACTGTTATTTTAGTGAATTTATCAGTCGTGGTGTAGAATGTCATGGTCCCCAGTGGTGCTTTGTGTCTTAAGCAGCTCATAATAAAGGTTATGTCCGCCAATCAGTATAGTCTAATATGGGGAACTCTGATTTGGGTTAGAGAACTCCAGGTGACCTATGTGTGCAAGGGGCGTCAAATGAGTGACTGTAGACCCTGTATTTTGTGCAAGAACGGCAGCTGCTGGACCTGTACGCAGCACCAGGCAGGACCCAGATGGGGACATATTGCCCCATTCAGGCCTCACTGGCCCTTCACTTGTGAATTACATGTGATGTAGAACAAGAGGCTCAGGATCAAAGGCTGCAAGGCCTAGTGGTCCAGGTATGTATACCTGCAAGGACAGGTCACTACCAGCACATGTGCACCCCATGCCATCCTCTGATCTCTTTGGCCAGATCTTCACCTCTACGCAGCAGGCCCCAGTTGCTTGGGATGGCTCCACACTCTCTGGAGACTGTCTGGCGGGTCCTGAGATGAGGCTCTTGCTGTTGCACTCCTGTTGGGCGATGACAGCTCTTGAAAGGCATGGCCAGGCCCAGAATCAATTGTTTGAAATCTTATTTTCCTAACGAAATGTTACATAAACCTAATCAAATCCCTAATCTGGAAAAAAATAAAAGAAGTAAAGAATGCTTCAATGGTGTGGCTTTAGATTTAGGGTAATTCTCTTTTGGAAATCCTAACTACCCGTTACTGGAGCCGTAAACTTTACAATTAATGTTCCTCCTGTTGCTCAGGTCTCTTGTAGAAACTCGTTGACACTTTCGGCATTTTTGTCCACATTGTTGGGGGTCCAGATCCAAATTGATAAAGCCTTTATTGAATCCCACTTATGACTCCTTTGGATGGTAGAAACCCTTGTAAAACACTTGGCGTCTACTAGGCCAGTTCTGTCTTTTGCAATGCATTTGTTTGGCTTGGGTTGCACTGGAAATCAATTTACATTCGATTAGAAACCAACAACATTCGCTGAGCTAGCATCTTACCCTCTTAAACAAAATTATGGGCTTCATTTTGTGCATGAACTTTTGCAAACTGACAAGATAACAAAAACTTGAAATAAAAATAATTGAAAATCAGACACTTGTACGGTACAAAAATGCTGCATTTTGATTATCTCTTAACCAGTCAATATCTACCGAGGAGATTCATGACTAGTACCTCAAGTCTAAAGTACAGCATCAACTCGCATGTCCCTTCGACTTCTTCCCCGAATAACTGCCTGTAAGGATGATAGAGCGCTGATAGCACTCTATTTTGTATGAGTGCACTATACTCATGGTTTAAACGCACTCTCATGTATTCCTATTGTTTGCAGTGTTTTACGACTATTAAGAAACATTTATTTGAATCATTTGATGTTGAAAACTAGTGAACGCATTTACATAGAACTTTGTATGTATTACGATTCCTTCATGCATAATGTGCAGGACGATATTATTTCTATACACCGTAATTGTGGTTACTTTAAGTTGCCTGAATTATAGGCCCAAAGTCAGAAGTTTCGATTCTCCTTGCTCTTGAGAAATAAATAATTAAATATTATTAGTGGGGGCTAGTAATCAGAAAATGACCAATCCATTGACAAACGAATTACCCGTGAGAATAGGACCATTTCGGATAAACACCAATTTGTAGTCTGCAATTCAAGTCTGGTCTGTCTTTTGGGACGAGACCTTCTGTGCAAGCTCAATTGTACTATATCGTGCACTCCGAGAGGTGTGGAATTGCAAACATATGATGACGATGCTGATTTTAAAATGGCTAATATGAGTCTGTGTGCAGAAATGTTTGTGGTGCTCACAATAGCAGAATTGCCACATGACTTGAGAGACTCAGTTGATCCGAAAGTGTGGGATTTTACGGGCGAGGATGTAGGTCTGATGAGAGGGGTTGAGCCAGTTAAGATACAGGTCAAACCCAATGCTGAATTCCCACGAACGCCACAATATAAATTGACTCCAGAAACTGTGGCCGGAATAAGACCTGTGATTGAGACTATGATTGCCCTAGGTATTCTTAAGGAGATAAGAGGAAGTCCCTGCAACTCACCTATCATGGGACTGCAGAAGCCAAGTGGCAAGTACAGAATAGTGCAGGATCTGCATCGGGTTAATGAAATTGTGATCCCATGTTGTCCTGTGGTACCGAATCCAGCTATTATTCTATTCCAGATACCATGCAAAGCAGAATGGTTTACAGTGATAGATTTGTGTCATGCATTTTTCTCCATACCATTGCATGAAGAAAGTCAGTTTTTATTTGCGTTTAGGATGGACGATCGTGTGTTAACATGGGAAAGAATTCCTCAGGGGTATACAGAAAGCCCCTCCATTTTTAGTCAAAGTCTGAAAAAGAATCTAGAAGGACTGGTGATGCCCCAAAACTCAGCCTTAGTGCAATATATAGACGACCTTTTGGTCGCCTCAGAGACTGAGGATGCTTGCAGGATTGACACTGTGGCGTTGCTGAATCATTTGGCAGAAAATGGACACAAAGTGTCTCCAAACAAATTGCAGTATTGTTTGTCTGAAGTTCAGTACCTAGGTCACCGGATTGAGAAAGGAAAACAAAGGGTGTCACCAGATCGCATAGAAACGATTTTGCAAATGGGAACTCCGAAAACACAAAAAGAAGTCCGCATGTTTTTGGGAATGGTCGGCTATTGTCGACAGTGGATTCCAAATTTTTCCTTGCAAGCAAAGCCTCTGTTGAAACTGACTCGAAAGGATGTTAGTGATCCGGTACCATGGGATGACGAGTGCTTGAAAGCCTTCCGTGAGCTGAAGGAAAGTATCTGTTGTGCTCCAGCTCACGGAATGCCGGATTATAACAAAGCGTTTTCGCTCTTTTGCTGTGAAAAGGAGGGATGTGCGTTAGCAGTCCTTGTACAGACACATGGGGGTGCCCGTAGACCAGTAGCTTACTTCTCAGCTACATTAGATCCTGTAGCTTCTGTGTTGCCCGGATGTCTGAAATCCGTTGCTGCAACCGGTGTCAGCATTGAAAGATGTGAAAGCATAGTGATGGGTTATCCGCTCATTGTTTATGTGCCCCATTCCGTAGAATTGTTGATGACAAGAACGAAAACACAGTATCTGACCAACAATAGACTTACCAAGTATGAGCAGGTTATCTTGGCCGCTGAAAATGTTACCCTGAGACGTTGTACCACCCTGAACCCTGATACATTGTTACCTGTTCCGCAAGAGGAAGGAGATGAGGATTGTGAAGAGCATGACTGCCTAGATGTTACTGATCTATCTACCAAACCCAGACCTGACATTGTCGATTAACCTTTGCCCCAATCTGATTTGATCCTTTTTGTTGATGGTTCATGCTTAAGAGACAATGAAGGGTATTTGAGAGCAGCGTTTGCTGTGTGCACCATCATGGGAGTAGTGGAAGCTGCCTGTTTAAATAGAGTATTCTCTGCTCAGGTGGCCGAAATTGTCGCTTTGACACGTGCCTGTATCATTGCAGCTGATATTCGAGTGACTGTGTATACTGACAGTCAATACGGATTTGGTGTAGTTCATGACTTTGGGCAGTTATGGTCACAGAGGGGGTTTCTAACGTCCTCAGGGTCACCTATACGTAATGGCGAGTATGTGCGCCAACTATTGGAAGCTTTGCAGAAGCCCAAAGAGATAGCAGTCGTTAAATGTGCAGCTCATGGAAAAGGAGAAGACTTTGTCACTAAGGGCAACAATTATGCAGATGAAGTAGCGCGATTTTGCGCTGAACATGCTTGTATTTTCAATGGAGAATATATAGGCGAGAGCACAGAAGAGACCGAGCTCAGCATGATGTTAGCTATAGCTGATACTTGGGATGAGGTGAAGCGGTTGCAGGATGAAGTCCCAGAAGAGGAAGCTGCTTCATGGGTCAGAGCAGGTTGCACAAAAAGAGATGATGGCATTTGGGTATCCACAGATGAAAGAGCAGTATTACCCAATTGTCTTCTGAGCCCAATGGCAAGGCAAATCCACGGAACAGTTCATCTGGGAAGAGATGCTATGGTGCGAGTGTATAGGCAGCCGTGGTTTAATCCACGCTTCCGTGTGTGGGCTGAAGCGGTATGTCACAGGTGTGTTACTTGTCAACAAATGAATGTTGGAAAGAGAACTGTGGTTGCACTGAGTCACATTGGAAGATCTGGAGGTCCCTTCAATAGGATACAATTAGACTTCATTGAGATGCCGAGGTGCAATAGGTTGAGATACGTTTTGGTGGTGGTGGTGTATATCTTTTCGCGTTGGGTGGAAGCATATCCAACTAGACGATGTGACAGTCTCACAGTAGCCAAGTTGTTGTTAAGAGAATTGATCCCGAGATATGGATTTCCGACATCAGTGGAGACAGATAGAGAAACTCATTTCCACAGTGAAATCATGAAATTGTTGTGCTCTGCTTTGAACATTGATCAGAGACTGCATTGTAGCTACAGGCCGGAGGCTTCAGGTCTTGTAGAGCAGGTTAATGGCACCATCAAGTCAAGAGTGGCAAAGGTGTGTTCGTCAACTTCATTGAAATGGCCAGATGCGCTGCCTCTGGTGCTCATGAGTCTGCGTAGCACCCCTGATAGAAGAACAGGGCTTTCTCCCCACAAACTTTTGACCGGAAGAGCGATGCGTTTGCCTATGGTGCCAGCTACAGCATTGATAAACATCACTGATGATTTAGTGTTGGATTATTGTAAGGGACTGGCTGATGTGGTTACTTCTGTATCCCACCAGGTCGAGGCTGCGACTGCATCCACCTCGAGAGACCTGCTGCATGATCTTAATCCAGGTGATTGGGTACTAGTTCGCAAGCACGTGAGGAAGAGTTGTCTTGATGCTCGCTGGCGAGGACCATATCAGGTGATATTGGTCACAAGTACCGCTGTGAAGTGTGGAGGATTGTCGAACTGGAGACACGCTTCCCACACTCGCCGAGTTCAAGCGCCTGCGGAGGAAGAGAGTCCCCTGGTTCCGAGAAGTGTGTGTGGACCTGCCTCAGACAACGATGAAGGCACAGGCCCAGCTGTAAGAGTTTCGGATGAAACGGAACAGACAAGTGAGCACGAGAGACGAGAGCTGAGTGCTCCTGAATTGAGCCCAGATCCTGAAATAAATGATATTGCAGATGTGAACTTTGCACCAGATCAAGGTGAGCGGTCTATTGCAGAAGGATCAGATCATGAGGAAGAGAGGAGAGCAGATGCCAGAGCGGAAAAGTGGCCAGCAAGAAAAGAAAGGCTGAATATATGGCTTGCATCTGAGAAAAATCTCGCTCTGATTCCTGAAACATCTGAATCAGATCAAAGTGACGCTGAAGAAAGACCGGATGGTCTGAGACGCTCCAGAAGAGAAAGAATAGCGTCTCGAAGATACGCATCCCCTGAGTGGACGTACCTGGTTGCAGATGCAGAGCCCAGCGAAGTCCGGGAGGTTGGGAGCTGGTACGGTGAGCTACGGAGGGGACACCCTCTCGATTGAAATACAGTTGCTGGTCCCAGGCTTAGAAGCGTTTGGAACACTAACTCTGCAAGTTCCAAATCCTCCAAGGCTGAGTGGATTGCGTTACCTGATCATCAATCAGGTTATCTTCCCTTCATTTGGCCGACAGCTCACCGCGCAAGAATTAGGAGAAATTTGTGCGGAGATTTTGCAACTTGTCCTCGAAATACTCGGATCAAATATCATTAACGATGAAGCTTGAATTATAACCAAAGAAAGCATTAGGCCTTAGAAAGAAGATAACTTAGACCCCAGTTTAAGAAGATTTAAAATTAGGAACTTTCTAGTAGATGATGAAGTGAGGAATAGGGCTGACTACATCTCTTCAATAGGTTTAGTATCAATCGAATGAACTTTGATATTAATTGCATGGGAGGAGAGAAGTGAGAAAGACATTGTGAAAACAAAGAAAACAGAAAGAGACTGGTGTTTTCCCTTTTGTGCTTTGGAACGGATCAGTAGAAACCATGGTGTCCGAAAAATCAACACGCAAACAGAAGTGCATCATTGGCACCCTCATTGTAGTGGTGCTTATCGTTATAACTGTGGTGATCTTTACATCTCTAGTTGGATCTCAGGATGTCGGACAGAATAGGGTACAGGCAACACTCACTACAGCAATCTCTGAGATAGATGAGGATGCATCCGCAAGGGATCTAGAAATGATTAAGGAAACCAGTCGTAGATTACATGTTGATTTGTCAAAGGGTGATTTCACTTTGAATGCGTTTGCTCGATTATTGTATAAGTATGTGGATACCATGGAAGCGAAGGATTGCTATGTGTGTATGCAATTACCAGCTTCAGTAGAAGAAGGCATTCGACACCATCATTTGCCTTTGACCTATGGCATTACATGTAGTGTGTTGTTGAGCATGTTTTATAGCAAGGCACACTTCGAGTACTATTTCTCAAATTATGATGTGGTACTCTCGGAAATCCCAGTTCTTAAATACATGAATAAATATGATTATTATAAGGAAGTAGAGCGAATGTCAAAGTATTTCGTGCCTACCATTACTTTAGATACGTCCTATGCCCATAGACACAATTTAACCTGTATGTTAACTGACATTGAAAAGAAATTTATAGATCAGATAGAAGATCGGCATAGACAGACTCTATTTAGACCAGATCCAAAGCACAAGGTTACCCCATGGACTAAAGAAGAATTAGATCATAAAGCAAAGGGGAGTTTTGGACCCATAGCATTAGATTTCCAGCAGAAGGGGAAGTTGTGTATTAGACACCCGACCGTATACTACGATAAGATATTTGTGGGTGAAAGTGATTGTGAGCACGTCTTCTTGATTGAAGAATCAATTAGAAAAGCATTATTGGACAAAATAACAATAGTGCCCAATGTGTATTTTGTGTGTGGAAAGAATGCCTATGTGAAGTTGCCCAAAAATTGGTATGGCACTTGTTATTTGGCTGTGGTATTTCCCAAGATTTTTCATGTGAATGATTTATGGCCCCTAGAAAGCAAAGGACCTCACAGAGGAAAACGTAGTGTGAGTGCAGGAGAAGTGATTAGAGACATATTTGGGGCTATGATACCGAGTATGGGTGTGATTCTGAATGATTTGAAAATCAGAAAGCTGGCAACATTAGTGGATAAGCTCTCAATAAATACAGCTCAGATTTTATTACTTGTAGATGCGGAGATGGTTTCGATAAGGGCTATGGTTTTGCAAAACCGTCTTGCCCTAGATGTGCTGCTAGCAAAAGCCGGAGGATTCTGTAAATTATTGAAACTTCAACAGTGCTGCACTTATATTTCTGACAACAGTCGGGATATAAGGAAATATATCAACAATATTTCAGATATACACCAAGAGTTACGAGAGATGGCTGCCGAAGGACTCTGGGAACAAGTGGGGAAAGGATTTGGCAAGATAGGCAGTTGGTTTGGAAGTTTGGGACAAGGAATAATGGGATATATCTTGAAGCCTATTATAAAAGCTGTCATTTGTATAATTGTCCTACTAGGAGCCATCAAGGCTTACAAATGGCAAAGGGCACGACATCAGGAGATTGTTTCGAGAAAGCGAGAGCGCCAACTTGAATGACTGCAGGACAGTCATTACCAGCACCTTAAGGGGTTTGAACGATTCAGACAGGGACGCCAAGCTACAGCTTCTGTTTAAGTCGGTCTCTTCTACAAGGAGAAAAGCTACAGAAGAATAGAAAGTTGGTGTTATGACACTAGTCATAAGAGGGGGGAACTGATAGAGCGCTGATAGCACTCTATTTTGTATGAGTGCACTATACTCATGGTTTAAACGCACTCTCATGTATTCGTATTGTTTGCAGTGTTTCACGACTATTAAGAAACATTTATTTGAATCATTTGATGGTGAAAACTAGTGAAAGCATTTATGTAGAACTTTGTATGTATTGCGATTCCATCATGCATAATGTGCAGGACAATATTATTTCTATAAACCGTAATTGTGGTTAGTTTAAGTTGCCTGAATTATAGGCCCAAAGTCAGAAGTTCCGATTCTCCTTGCTCTTGAGAAATAAATAATTAAATGTTATTGTGTTCGAAATTAGAATGCTCTCATCCTACTGCAGGTGCAAGAATACACATCGTTATTTTCAGAGTTAAGGAGAGACCCGGAATGTCTTTGAAGATGGCTGGGAAGCGAGAAGGGAGGATGCCTTGCGTATCTGGTCTGTCTGAAAGCCAAGGCCACTGGAAAGAAGATATCATTAATTAAATTTGTGTTATAAAAAAAAAAAGCTAAGCCACTGCATAGAGGTGCAATGGAAAGTTTTAAGAAGAATGACGTATTGTGGGTTGAATCCCATCTTTTGTATGATGCGCAGGGACAGCGAGACCAGACTTCTGCTAGCTTTCGGAGGAGAAGGAGCATCTTAGAGCAAGCTCCATAGCCATAAGCTAAAACGACCCATTTGACGTGAGTACTTCTTAGGAAGTCAACACGTGCTGACAACGTTGGGGAATGATAGAAGAGAGACAGGAAGGGCCCTCATGTAGAGCAGTGTAGGGAAAGATTTTGTTTTCTTTCAATGAGCCGAGAACTGAATATCGCATCTATTCTGTGTTGCGTTGTGATTTTGGAATTTATAATCATCTGTCTTTTGGGCCGAATTACTTATATTCGTAAACTTGGCTCTGTATTAATTTTTCTGTACCTCTATACTTTGCTATTGACATGTATTTACACCCAATTGTTTTTGGCCTTATAATAAATAATCAAACTGCAATTTGGAGTTGGTGGTCTATTCAGGCATGACGACTTTGCTGATATCTGTCTGAGTTGCTTCCTCCCCTCAACCACTTTGTAGGTAAATAAAAGATCGATCGCTTACGCTATTCTTAGTAGGAAACATTAGGTGTGCAAATTTAGCGTAATCAAGGATGACAGAGTACCAATAAAGAACTAGAGCATTCCCCTTGCTCACAGAATGTGCCTGCACTGAGATCTGTTGTTCCTGCAATAAATGGGCTTCCATAAACATTATATTCCATTCATTCGTATTTTATATTTAAAGTGTTCCAAGTCTGTGAAAATTGTGTACTTCATGCTATTTTTATTGTGTTTTAAAATAGTTGCCTCCATGTTCTCGCTGATTTAAGATATTACATATTTTAAAATACGTTTTAATTAAGTACCTTAGAATGTGGTAATCTATGAGGTACCCAGAGCAACATTTCTATGGACAATACATAAATGTTTCAAATCTGTTTATCATTTCGAGGCAGTGGAAAGGGTGAGAGTTGCAGCATAGATAGAAATCAAAGATCATAGTTAAGGAGAGGCCAGACCATTTAAACGCTTAAAAGTGATACACAAGAAATGAAATAATAGAGGGATTAATTGGAAGATATTGTAGCACAGTTAGAGAAAAGAGAAGATGAATAGTAATGGTAGGGACTGGCAGGACAGGAGAGGGCCGAGAGAGTAGTCAAGAAGTTCAATGTAGGGGGAGGTGCAATAGTCAAGAGGGACCGAAAGAGGTAGAGATGAGGGTCCAAGTAGTGTGAATGGCCGCCGCGGCCGCTGTAGGTAAGAGCGGTGGGGCGGTGGGGCCAGGTGAGGGGGGATTTTGAGAGACTACCACGAGGGAAAATTAATTATTTATTTAATTTTCCCTCGTGGTCGTCTCTCGAAACCCCCCACCGCTCTTACCTTCAGCGGCCGCGGCTGGTCAAAGGGCAGAAATGGGCACACTTTCCAGAGATTGTAAAGAGGGCACTTTCAGGGGACGTGGAAGAAAATATATTTAGAGAGGGAAAGACAGATCTCAAAGATGACACCAACATCATGAACTGCTGTGAATATTGGAAGAGAAGTAGGAGAGGAAAGTATAGTATAGTAGACAAAGGAGGGTGTAGATAGGGAGCAAGGAAGGTTAAAATGAACTGGGCAGATTTGTTCTGCTTTTTCTCTGTGCAATGTCAAAGGGCTGTATTGTATTGTTTTGTATTGTAACTGTATTTATATAGCGCTTACTATCCCTGACCAGGTGTTGAAGCACTTTACGCCGGGCAGCACGCTGCTCCGGAACCCAATGTTAATGGCCATTTCAGTGTTATTGGTTACTGTTTGTTATTGGGATTAGTTCTGAGCGCTCAAAGCAAACCATTCCATGCAGTCATTTCAGTTTTTGATGGTGAACTAAAGTGTTTGATTATTGTAAAAGTGTAGATGAGAGTGATGTGATTGGTCACTGAGCATAGAAGGATTTTGTAAGAGAGTTTACCAGAGAGACTGGAGCAGTCTCCCATGATGTATGATGCCTAGGGGTATTTTACTAGGGACCTATGTCTGTACATTAAAGCTCTCTGTACAAAAATTGCATGTGAGGGAGGTTACCTTCCTGGGTGCAGTACCAAGTCTTCGGGTTCTTTCAGACTAGTGAGCTTACATTGTGAAATGTATGATGAGTTCCAGGATGATGGTTAAAGTGTCTCCTTATCTTCCTCTCTCATTTAACCGAGGCCCCATAGATTTCCACACAGTGTACCTATTTCAGATGCTTACTGTACCAAATTGATGGGTCCTCATATATGTTCTCCCCAGCGTATCCCGTTAAATCTTACCCAGTTACCATGCAGAGCAATTTGTCTGAGGTGAGGTCAGAATTGCGCCTTTTGTCATACACTCATCCCGTGACCCAATTTGCCTTAATTAGAAAAGAAGCTGGGGCATTGAAATGTGTTGTTGTATCCAGAGTCCTGTGGAGCATATCTAGTTAATTCAGGGGCGGCTTATCCATTTGAGCGGAGGAGCGTCGCCCCACAAACTAAAGCCCCAGGCCAGAGCTCAAAAATAAAATGGTAATCAAGTTTATTTATTACCATTTTATTTTTCAGCAACAGATCTTTCCCGAACTTAGTCGGGGCCATTGCTGCTGTGTGGCAGCAGGGAGCTTTGTGCGTGCAAGTTTAAAATGCGCATGTCTCTTTGGCCGACCGTCTTTCGATGGCCAGCCAGGCATGCGCATTATAAACCTAATTAACCCAGCTGTCTTAAGACAGTTGGGTTAGAGAAAGCAAAGGCCTCCAGTGCTCTTGTGAGCGCTGATAGAGGCCGCTTTCACCAATCCTAGACCTGCTCTCATGCTACATGAGAGCATCATCAGGATTGGCCTTGAAGTCTGGCGCCTGCCTGCTGCCTGCCTCGAGGAGAGAATGATCGAGGAGGACGTCGTGATCGAGGAAAGATACGTTTTTTTGGGGGGGTTTTATGTGCCCCCTCCACCCCACTACCCTCGGGACATGCCAGCTGCTACTGAGATAATTTCCAAGAGACGATGAGTGTTTCCCATTTGTAAAGAGCTACCTGCTAAGAAACCTATAGGTTGCAGGGGAGTTAGCTTTTGACATTGTTAAGACCGTGAATGTTGATCAGTGCTTAATTTGAGCCGGTGGTTGAAGTAGCACTCATTTTTGGTGACCGGTACTTATATTTTCTCACCATACTTTAACCCAGTATAAGAGACAGAAAAACACAAAAGGAGGAAAGAAGGAGGAAGAGAAAGATGGAAAAAAGTGGCAAAGAAAGAAAGCAGAGTGAGATAAATATACAGGGTGTGTCTAGTGGTTGATGAAAGAGGCTTGAGGTGGAAGCAGGACTATGCAGCCCTGGTATGTGGCACCCCGGCATCCAATAGAGCCTGCTGAATTAAACTTTTGGCACTGGTACTTATTATTTTACAAAAAAAGCACTACTCATGATGCTACCAGAGCTCTGGACATGCTTGTCCTTCACTGGTCAGACATGTGAGGCAGTGCTGGGAGGCATCAAGGAGAAACATAGATGTCATGTTGTTATGAAGAAAGAAAGCAGTGCATATTGCAGCTGTCATTGGTTGTGGGTGTTTCTTTGGCAGTGCTTTTGGTGATGGTGCTATTAATGGTAGTGTTGGTGGTATGGCTGGTAGTACTGTGGTGTACTAGCAGTGGCGGTGTGGCATTGCTATTATGGTGATAGCATTGATGTTAGTGGGAGTATTTTTCATGGCATTGACACTGGAAGTGCTACTGGCAATGGTATTAGTAGTATTGGTTGTGGTTTCGATTGCAGTGTTTTGTTGATGGTGGTGGTATTGATCTTATTGAAGATGGTATTGTTGGTGCTAGTGATAGTATTGGTCTATGTGGTATTAGTGGTGATATTGCTCGTGATGGTACTAATGGTGTGGTATTTTTGATGGTGGTATTGATGGTCTGTGGGACTGGTGGTGGTCTTCATTGTCATAATATTGGTGGAGGAGGTGGTCTTGGGTGGTGGAACTGTATTGGTGTCAATGGTATTATGGCGGTAGTGTGGCATTGATGGTGTTTACTGGTTGTTTTATTGGTGGTGATAGTTCTGATGGTGATGTGGTATTGGTAATGGTAGAAGTGGCATTGGTGATCATATTGATGGTATTGACAGAGGTGTATTGGTGTAGATAGTACCTGTGGTGGTAGTGTTTGTGGAGGTATATTATTATTGTATTAATAGTGGTGGTAATAGTTTTGTGCGGTGCTGGTGTTGTATCAGTGGTATTACTGGTCATGTTATTGGTGATGGCAGTGTAGGTGGTGTTGCTTGAATTGGTGGTGATGATATTGGTGGTAATATTGGTAGCGTGGTGTTGTAGGTGGTGGTGGCAGTATTGGTCATGGTATTGGCATTGGTGGTGCTATAGATGGTATTAGTAGTATTGGTGGTAGGATTTGACATGATGGTGGGATTGGTGGTGGTGGGATTGGTTTTATTGTTGCTAGTATTGGTGATGCTAGTGGTATATTGATGTACATGGTATTGGTGATGGTATTGGTAGTGGTATTGGTGGTGTTGGTATTAGTGTTATGGCATTAGTATGCTTTTCTGATTTCAGTTATGAATTATTGTACATTTGAGTGGGTTTTTTCAGTATTTTCCAAGGTTGTAAAAATAAGTGGTTATCAGTGTTTAATAATTTTTACTCTGTAAAAAAGTCAGAGGGCTGGTGTTTTCCAGTGCTGATTAATACATTTGCTGCTATTTCCATCATTTATTCTTCTGATCATTACTATTGTCAATTCTACCATCCTTCTATCCTACTAATTCCCTTTTTTACTCTTTCTTTGAATTTACTCTTTCAAGTGGCGTTTCATTATTTCTTTCACACTCATGTCTATCTCACTGCTTGGCATTCAGCCACCTCTTTCCAGGTCTCTGTTCCCATCCTACATCCAAAATGTGTATGCATGGATGTATGTTTACACAACATTAAGATTAGGTTGCAGCAGATAACAGGTTAATGGTGGGCATTTAACATATGTTCCTGCTGCTGCATTCTTCAGGCAAATGGCAAAGATTAACTGAATGAAGATTTTCTAGTTTAGATAGAAGAGACATATTGTGGGGTGCATGATGTTCTCTTATTGTAAGCCAGAATCTTTCAGTGCGCCTTTTGTCTCAAAAAGACATGAAGGGACTGGTCTATAAATGTGTTTTACCATGTGATCTCGGACAGGCACTGGAAGAACGGATGCAGGCGTTGCTGTAGCACCACCAAAATAACCATGCTGGAGTGCAAAAAGTGAATGAGCAATACCAATGCCTTTATATTTGCCTTTTATCTAATCACTTTTGCAATGCTTCCAAGGCAGTATTTAAATGTCAGGCTATGTCTTCTGACAAACTTCTGCATATTCTTTTAAAAGGGGCATTGGTGTTTACTTCTCTTTCTCTGACTTCAAAGTGAGAGAATTTTATACAGTGAACTATGTGACAATCTTGCTGGGGTAGAGGGAGTGTGAAAGAAAAGGAAGTAGAATCTCATGTTTATTCAAAAACTAAATGTAAATAGCTGTAAATGAACTGTACAGGAGTGGCCGGTATGCGGGAGGAGCAGGGGCAGGAGGGGGAAGGGGCCTAGGGGTCGCGGGGGATAAATAAATAAAGAAATTAAAAAACTTACCTGCAGCCATCCCCTCGTGCTCCTCTGTTCCTCTACAACTTCCGGAAGGCACAGGCTCCCAGAATGCCCTGCGGCCAATCCTGAAGCTGCTCTCGTATGAGAGCAGCTTCAGGATTCGCCTGAGCGTCCTCGATTTGCACTCCAGGACATATTGAGAGTCTGCGCCTGCTCTGTCCAACCCAGCTGCGTTTCTGGGTTGGAGAGAGCTTTCACTGCGCATGATGGGAGTGCACTACCACTCCTCTCAGTGCCTGTCACCACCAAGCCCCGCCCCCCAGACTCGGCAAGAAAGGGAAAAAAAAATTAGCGTTGTTTTATTTTTCCTTTCCTGCCGTTTTTGGGAGGGCGATGCTCCACCGCCATAGCCAAGGAGCCGCCGCTGGAACTGTACACATATTTACAAATATATAAGCAGCGCAGAAAGCACAAATGAGGCACATTTATAATTCTTAATAGGATCAAAACAAATCAAGACACTTTACTTGGAAAAATATTCACTGGAACCCATTTTCCACACATTGGGGCACATGTATCAAAGGTTTTTGCGATCGCAAACGGTGCGATTCGCAAAATCGCCCGTTTGCGATCGCAAATTGGCCTTTGGAGATGCATGAAAGTAGTTTCCTATGCGCAATTTAAGAATTCACAATTATTTGCGAATTCCTAAATTACGATTGCATTTAAGGAATCGCAATTTGCGATTCCTTAAATGCAATGCTAGAAGCACTTTCAAATAGCGATTTACGCTATTTGGGACCGCAAATTACAGACAAATCAAACTTGTCTGTAATTTGCAAAAACTTTGAAAAATGCACTAAATTTTTTAAAGTTTTAGGTTACACACACACATGCCCTTGAAATTGCATGAGCAATTTGCGAGTACCTACTGGTACTCGCAAATTGCTCATGCACTTCCAATTCATTCCTATGGGCCTGTAGGCCCATAGGAATGAATGGGACGGCATTCCTTAATTGCGAGTCGCAATTTGCGAGTCGCAATTAAGGAATGTTTAGGAATCGCTATTTTTATAGCGATTCCTACATGCATAGGCTTTTGCGATTCCTTAATTGCGATTCCTTAATAATCGCAATTAAGGAATCGCAAAAGCCTACCTTGATGCATGTGCCAGTAAATCACTTGTGCACTAAAAGGTTTTATAAGTAAAACTGTATGTCTGTGCAAATTTAGTGGCAATTTCAATTGAAAATGTACTGTCTGTAAATGACAATGCACTACCACACTACGCTTTATTAATATATTTGCAACACTGTACTCCAAAATGCAACACCATACTACACCCTTTCTACTCTGCTGCTGAAGGGACGTGGCTCATTTACTACATTTGTTCTTTGTTTAATGCTTTGGTTTTTCACAATCACCATGACTCCTGCAATTTAACCTGGATTGCAGCACCCCCAATCTAAACTTTTTTCCCACACCTCAGTTACCTGGTCATAGGGGACACATTTCCTAAGGAATTATTATGGGGACAGCACTGTGCTGCTTTATGAAGGAGCAGCTGATGTAGTAAAATAACCTAATGGCCTACGGAATACTTAGGATCATTTCCCTGAGCAGATCACATAAATGAATTTTGTTTCATATTGCTGCACTGTACCTATGTAATTTTGTGTCTCAGGATGGCTAAGCCGACATGTGCACTGAGCTGTCTCCAATCCGAGCAGCATTGCCGGGGTTGGAGACAGCAGGTACATGCTCCCAATCTCTCTGAGAATGCACATTGAGGGTGCTCAGGTCAATTTTGACGCTGCTGTCAAGCTGCCAGCAGCATGAGAGCAATGTTATGATTGGCCGCAGGGGAGTCTGGGAGCCTGTGCCGGCGTGGAGCCAGAAGAGCGGCGATGAGGCGGGCATTCAGGTAAGTTCTTTTTTTGGGGGGGGGATTGGTGTTGGTTTTGATGTCCCCCCCCACCTCCCCTTGCCCCGCCACTTTGACCCGACTCCAGCCGCAACTGGAGTTCAGAGATACCTAAAGAAATCAAAAACAACGTATTTCTGTATACAATGCATGTATGAAATAAATAATTGAATTGAATGTGACAAAATGTGATTGTTCAGTGGACTTTTTAGATATAAAATAGTCCCTTGTGCATTGAAATCCAAACGCTCCATAGGAGGTAAATGATGCATCACATCCAGTAGCACACAATGAGACAGATATAATCTTCTGGGCTGATATAAGATGTGTTTGCTAAAGCCTCAGTCAAAGGTTGAAAGAGGCTGGCCTGATTCAAATAAGCAAATGGTTGAAAGCTGACCCAAACCCTACTCTCCGTACAAGAAAGTCACAGGTCTTGCAGATAGCTCTACTGCCAGCCCAGAATTAAAAATTAAGTAAAAGCAAATACAATCTCTCACAATAACAATAGAAATAAAAAGTATGAAGCATAATGAGTTATCAATGTCACTTTGAACCTGAAACTGATGAAATAAGCACGTAAATATTCCAACAAAAGAAAGATACCACTTCGCAGACTCACCTTTGAACCTCAAATCTCAAACAGCTAATTATAAAATGAAATGCATAACATTAAGTGGAAATTACTCCTGAGATAAGAAAGGGTCACATATCTCTTGAATGAGCACAATAAAAGAAGAAAGGTACTGGAATGCAATGCATTTTCGAAAATTGATGTTATTTTTGCATTGTAGTACTAGCTCTATATTACTACACAAGGAGTGCCATTTAAAGAGATCTACACATATTATGAGGCGCCTGTCTTCACACACATTTTGAAAATCAGTTACTACGGTGCTATTTTAATAATGTTAATTACAATTCTTAGTGCACCATTGTGAGCTCACATCGGTGAAAACTAATTTGCTTCTTTTTTTTAACAATCTTTATTGCAGAATTTAGAAATACAGCCCCAGCAGCCCCTCTCCCCCCAGAACCCATTCCAAGCAAAGCTCATCTATCTTCATTCTTAGGAAGGCTACTGGTACCAAATGCCACCAATCAACAGAACTTTATACATACAGCGCATATAGGCAAGAGAAAATGAAAACAAAATGGAAATGGCCCTAAATTCATTGTGAGAAACCTCCCTTCTCAGATATCAACCCACATTCCCTCCAATCCAGTGAGCCCAACCCCATCAGACCCCCTTCTACTCTCTGCTACCCCTTCTCTCATTCGTAGCTTCCCCTACCATAGCTCTAGTCCAAGCCCTCAGGGGTGCCCATATTTTCAGCCCTCTTTTCTTAGCCGCTCTATCTTTTCGATCATAAGCTGCTGATTTACATGGTATATGGCTGCTAAAAGTCGAGCCATCCACTGATGCCTTGAAGGCGGAACCAGGTCGAACCACCCTGTAGCCAAACAAAGCCTTAATACTGTCATAGCTATAAACATAAAAGCCTGCACATGAATTGAAGTTGCGCCCTCACACACCCCTAACATGATTAATTGGGGAGTAATTGATATCTGCAGCCCCAATCTTGTCTCCAAAATTCTACTAATGTCCCCTTTAAGGCTGTCTAGACTAGGACAGGTGGCAAACATAAGAATGAGATCCACCCTGTAAAAACCGCATCGGGGGCAATGTGTTCCTGCAACCCCTCCCCATTTGGTGATCTTCACTGTGGTAATGATAGAGCGCTATGCTCTCGTAAAAATTGTAGGGGTGCATTATAATCATTGTTAGTCTGTACCCGCATATATCTAGTCATCTATATGTATGAATGGTTAGTTAATGTAGTCGTAAATTGCATTATTAAAGTGAATAGAAGGGTAGTTGTGCTATTATGATTTTGCAAATGTAATGCTTAACTGAAACGTGTTCAAGATGATGCATTAATGGAATAGGCTATGTATAATCGAGACGCAGTAGTTAAACGTGTACCATATTAAGTTGCACGTGTAGTTCACTTTTTGCATATGAAATGTAATGAACTAATGCTTATAGAAGTGATCATAATTGTGTGTTTAAATTGTGTAAAGGCCTGACTGCCTATACGGAAAGGAAAGGCCTGATTCGTTCTTATGTTAGCTTATTTAGCAGGAAGAAATGTTTCTCTTGGACTGGGTACAGTTGGTAAATTCATGTAGAGGGGAAAAGTTTGCTGAAACGTATCTTCTGTTGCAGGTGCAAGGACACATGCCTCGTTAGCAACACACTGGCTCTTTGTTTCACGAGTTAGGGTGGTGGGAGGCATTGAGATGGGAGTATACTGGAATGCAGGGATGATGTTTTCAATGGAGAAGGTGCCTGGGACTCAAGGTCATCGTAACCGTCCAGGATGAAGTAAGAGTTTCGATGGAAAAGTACAAGAAGGAAGACCTCGCCGAAGAGGCGTGACAAAAGGCGTATTCAATTGTATTTGGGTTTTGTATTAGGGACAGTGCCCCGAGGGTGGAGGGTAGAGAAGAGGTAGGGGAGACCAGAGAAGAGGTCAGAAAGGGATTCGGTGAAGGAGCATCTTAGAATCGAGCTCAAAGAGCTATGTGAGTGTACTTCTTAGGAAGTCTTCACAGCTGACACCTTTTTCTTTTACTCTTGCCTGGGAAATTCGTTAAGTAGGTATGTCATCTAAGTGGTAGAGTAGGGACAGCCAATGGTTTATGCTTATTTAGATAAATGAGGAATAACATAGAGATTGGAGCTGTTATTGCTTGTCTAATACTTCTGGAGTTAACGATTCTTCTCATCCTGAGTCGGATGAGACTCCTGCGTAGGATGCTATTTGTATTAGTGCCCATCTATTTCTTTAACCTCGTGTTGAGGTGCTTGCATGTGCAGTTATTCTTGGCGGTAATAAACCCACAAAATTGAATTCGGAGTCAGTGGTCTTGTAAGGTAAACTGGATTCTAAGATGATTGCATAACTGAAAGGATTTTCTTCCCTTTACACTATTCAGCAGGTAAAAAGTTCCTGGCGACCTGGAGATCCTTAGAAAAGATAAGATAGGGATCAGCGTTAGCAGTAATATAAAGATTAAACCATGTTTTAAAATGCTGCACCTGCAGGTTGGCCGAAATGAAGATAGAATGAGCAGATGTAAAGAGTCTTCACATTCCCCGGTATCTACTTGCAGCGATTCTTCCCACCTTCTAATATGTTTGTCTAAGTCATCCGCCATCCTACAGTTCAACATCCTATAAAGTGTACCCATCGCTGGCTTAGGTTTGAGAAGAAAATCCATCTCATCAACCCTAGAAAACCAGTTGGCCCTCTTTCCTTTTTTCCTCAGTAAATCACTTATCTGCAAGTATTTGAAGAACTCCCTATGCTTCAACTCAAATTTACTTTTTTATCTCCTCAAATGAGTGAATACCTGCATCGCCCACAAAATCACTAAGATTCAACAGGCTGAGTTCTTTCCAGCACTTGACATGTGCATTCCTAAAAATATCAGGCAGCAGTGGATTATTATTCACAGGGGGTTTAGAAATTCAAATGACCTATCCCCAGTTTCATCCGTACCCACGTCCAAATTCTATATGCACAGATCAACGTTTTAAATTTGACTCTTTTGAAAATCCCAAACTTCAATTGACAAAAAAGACAGCCCCTAGTTATGCCTCCCAATAATAGCTCATACGTTGAGGGAGGGTCACCCTCACCTGGTCCATTCCCCCATGTCCCCTCAACAAGACTATCATTTGATGAAGGGCAGTGGCCCAGTAATGCAACTGGAAATTTGGCACAGCCCACCCCCCACGTTCCTTGGGAAGTGACAAAAACTTCAGAGCTCTTCTGGGGAGCGAATAGGCCCACAAGAACCTTGCAATCATCTGATCCAACACCTTAAACCACACCCTCTGACACATTTGTCCGAGTCGCAATGACCCATGCAATGTTACAATGCCCTAGGGGCATATGATCGGTGCAGGATCCGAAGTTGAATCAATGGGAACCGCGCCCGAATAGCGATTTCTCTGGGGTTCTGTATGGCTTCCTCCCAATCGTCATCTTCCAAGAGCCCTACATCTGATTCCCATGCCATCCTTCTGGGGCTTAAACAATCTGGGGAGTTGTTCATAATTTTCCTATATGTTAGATAGATAGCTTTGTCGATCATTGGGTCGAGTAATAGTCTGTCTTCTAGCAGGAAATATTCAGGCAACAATTCCCCCTCTGTCACATGGCATCTAAGGGCATGTCTCAGTTGGAGGTATCGAAAATATTCCCCCTCCCCATCTGGTATTCCGCCTACAATTTTCCAAACTCGACCAGAGCCCCACCGTGCCAGACATCTCCCAAACGTTCTATCTCAATGAGCTCCCACTTGTTAAGTCCTCGCAGGTGCTGAACCTCACTCAGCAGATCGCAGTCCCAGAGTGGGGTTTGCTCCGTCAGCCTTGCATCCCACCCTAAGAATTACGTGGCTTTCTTCCACGCCTGAACTGCCTTCTGCGTATGAGTATGGAGCGACTTTCCACGATTCGTACTGTAAAGCACGGTCGAGTAACCGCCTTTTCCCATCGCTAGGCGGCCATTGATATTAATGAGGTCAGACACCAAATAGTAGTTCCTAATGTCCTGGACCGCCAGACCACCCTCGTATACCCCTCACTGCAGTTTGCTTAGCGAAATGCATGGGCTACCGCCCCCCACAACAGAGTACGTTGCTCAGCCTCAATCGCCCGGAAGAGAGCCTCCAGTATCTGGTACGAGGTATTTTGCAGTACATATAACAGGCAGGGGAGAGCCATCATTTTGAACAAGACTGCCCTGCCCATGAGGGACACTGGCAGGCGTCGCCAGTGGGCCACATCCTCCCGTAACGTCTCTAACTGAGCAATCACATTTCATTTCAGAAATTCCTCTTTCGATTTAGTGATCCAGATACCTAGATACTTGAACTATTCTTTGTGGACCAAGGCTGCACAAGCCGACGTCAGGAAGGGTACCTCACCGGTCAGAGAGAAAACCAAGGCCTTATCCCAGTTTATCCAATAGCCAGAGTAACAACCAAACAATTGTAAGATGTGAATGAGTCTGTGAAACGTTTGACGGGTTTTATGTGCACAGAGCAGGATGTAATCTGCGTAGAGGGATGCGCGTTCCTCCCAGCCACCCCGTACATCAATGCCACGCACAAGCAGATCCCTCCGCACCCATGCTGCCAGAGACTCTAGTGCCAGCACAAAAAGCAAAGGGGAGAGCGGGCACCCCTGGCACGTGCCCCTGTGCAGCTTGAATGGCCTGGAAACCACACCATTTACCCAGACCCTTGCCAGCAGAGCACTATTTAGGAGCTTGACCCAGGCGCAAAATTATGGCCCAAATCCCAGCCTAGAAAGAACCGCGAAGAGATATGGCCATAAAATACTATTGAATGCCATTTGCGCGTCGAGCGATAGCAATGCAGCTGCCTCGTTCGGTTGACTCGCTACCATGTGCATAACTCCATATAGGCGTCAACGATTCAGCCTGGTGCTTCTATGCGGCATAACTCCTCACTGATCAGGGTGGATAACTGAGGACATCACCGGGCCTAGCCGGTTGGCCAACACCTTCGCCAGTACCTTAACCTCAAAGTTGAGTAGGGAAATGGGTCTATAGGAGCTGCACAGCTCGGGAGGCTTCCCATTCTTTGGAATAACTACAATACTTGCCAACCTCAGGTCTGTTGGCAGCTGACTGTCCGCCCTTGCAGTGAGAAACATATTGACATGTGTTGGGCCACGCTATGTGCCACACACTTATATAGCTCAGCAGTGTTCCCGTTCCGGCCCGCTGCCTTCCCAGACTGCAGGTCCCCAACGGCCCGACTACTTCTTCTTTTGTCAGGTCGCGGTTAAGTGCCTCCTCATCTTCCGCCGACAGTACCGGCAGTTGAATCTCCCTAAGCAGTTCGACACTGTGTTCACCCGACGTCCCAGAGACCGGTCGATATACGGCTTCATGGTACGATGCAAAGGCCCCCGCTATATCAGCGCTTGACCTCCGCGGGGGACCCAGTTTCGACTTCTGTCTCTCTTTTCTAACCATGCTATCAGCTTGTTAGCTTTATCGCCGAGGACGTATACCCGTCTCTGCATGGCTACCTCGTGCACGTTTTTTACTAAATCTTTGAGTTCTCTTTGTTTGAGACTCAACCTATGTTTCATAGTTGAGTCGGTTTTCTCCTCTGACCCCAGCTCAGCATCCATATATGCTATTTCTTGTTCCAGCGCTTCACATTGTGAGCACCATTCCTTCTGCTTGGCCCCGGCCGCCACCTGTACAAATACCAGTGCTACAACTTTATACGCTTCCCAGAGAGTGCTATGTGAGTCTACTGAGCCTGTATTCTCATCAAAATATTGTTGCGTACGTTCCCTGAACTGGTCTCGGAACTCGCGGTCTTTAAAGCAACAGGGATCCATACGTGGTGATAAGGTGTAGTCTCATATAGGGCCCTGCAGGAGCACTTCAACCGGGGAGTGGTCTGATATGCCCTTCACCCTGTGCCGTGCCTCCCGGAACTGTCCCGTGTGTGCAGTGTGTGTGAAGATATAATGAGATCCGCTACCATGTGCCGCCGAGATGTGTGTATAGTGCCTCGCGGTTGGGTTATGCATCCGCCATAAATCCACAAGTTCCAGCGCCCCCGCGAAGACTTTCAGTGGCTGCTGTCCTGTGGATGGGGGGAGGGTGGTGTGTCTCTGTCTAGTTTTACTGACATAATAGCATTCATATCTCCCCCAATATAAGGGTGCCTGTGGGCATTTCTAGGATCAGTTGGCTGATTTCTGGGAGAGTCTCGGCGTGCAGTCTCGGCGGCACATAAACAGAGCAGATGTTAAGGGTCCGACCCTCCCATAACCCAGTTATCGCCACATATCTACCCAGCGGGTCATACCATGTGCGATGAGGCAATAGGGGGACTGTAATTTTAACTAATATTGAGGGTCCTCTAGAGCATGACTTGAACCCTGCATGCGCCAACAGAGTATATCCGAATCGGTTAAGTGCTAGGCAGTTGTTACCCTTCAAATGTGTCTCCTGGAGGAGTACTAAGTCGGGGTATTGCCTGTGTAAGTATTGTAACACCATGGTGCACTTGATTTTATCTCACAGGCCATTGACATTCCACGTCATGACCTTCATTACTGTTGTGTGCTGTGGAATCATGGTAATAATGGGTTAGAATGTCTCCCTTCCAGTTTTCTCCCCAGTGCCAAATCCGTCCTCACCACCCCATCGCCAGGCCATGACTCACCTAATGCAAGTATTAGCGTCTCTGAAGCTGAATTAGAATAGGTCTGTAACTTATCAAACCCCCAACAATATGGACCCATGCCCGTATAACGCTCCCCCCTCCCTGCTACACTGCATCATAGGTTTAAAACTACCCACATCCCCAATTTGCAGAGTGCCTGTCGCCCAAATAAACAGTCAATGTGTGATGGGGTTGGCTAGTGCCGCTTTCTATGGGCCGGTGTCGGCCCTCCCGCCACCCGCTCCCTTCAATGTTTTAATGTTCAGTGCATATCAGTGCATATCTGTCTCTTTAAGGCTATGTGGCCCCAGAACTTACAGTGTCGCTGAGAGTGTAGAATCTCTGTTGCTGTCTGCAGCATTCTTATTCCGCTCCAGTTTCAATACTGTACCTAGTCTGTATCAATTTTGTCCTCTGTCAGGAATGAGGCCAAGTGTTACAGCACCCCCAGCCTACTCATCAGATCGGGTTCACCGAGTTTTAGTTCTGGGACAGTCTCTCATCTGCTTCTTCATCCCGTGGACCACTGGAGGGCCCCCCCGCTCTGGTTTCGGTGTCTTCGTTGATCTCGCCCTGACTGGTGTTCCAGCCTGTTCACCCGTCCTCCCTCCAGCCAGTCCCACACCTCCTTGGGCTCTGTGAAGTATCGTGACTTGCCGTTATCCAGCACTCTGAGCTTTTCCGGAAAGAGCATCATATATTTGAGACCCTCTTTACCTCATTGAATGTGCGACGCTGACAATGCACCAGGAGGGTAAAGTCTGGAAAAAACCGGATGACAGTGTTCTTGTAGGGGAGGTCCCCCTTGGTCCGCGCGGCTTGCAGGATGGCGTCCCGATCTCTATAAGTCAAAATCTTGGCTATGATTGTCCTAGGTGGGTCTCCGGGCTGCGGCGGAGGTACTGGAGCTCTGTGCGCTCTTTCTATTGTGAAAAAGCTTGATAATCGTTTCGGCTTCAGATGATTCAGTATGAGGTCTTCTAGGAACAGGTCCACGCTTGGCCCCTCAGCACCCTCCGGAACCCCCACTACTCATATTATTCCTGCAGGCTCTTCCCTCCTCATCTTCTAGTTTCACAGCCATAAGTTTATGCTGTTGGGCCAGCTGCTGTACCCGATCTTCCATCTTGCAGGTAGCTGTCTGGAGCTCAGAAATGTTCGTTTCTGCTGTGGAGACCCTCTCGGAGGTCATATTCTTGTCCACCCAGATGAGATTCATTTCTATGGTTACTTTGTCTATTTTTGTTTCGAGGGTCGTTCCCAGCTCCTGGATGGCTGCCATTATGGCTCCAAGTGAGGGCTCTGACCCTCCCTCCCGACCCCCCGTCACACCTTCCTCCTTGGTCGTCTGCTGTGGCACAGCATACTTGTCCAACTTGTTGGATTGTATGGGGGGGGCTCCCTTCAGCCGCATTTTGGAGGGTTTGGTGGTGTGCTCTGTGGCCTCCTGGTCTGCGCTTTGTGCAACACGCTTGATCACTGATGCAGGCCTTCCAACTCCTGAGCTAGGCCCCGGCTACAATCGTGCTTCTTTATCTCAATTGTTAGGGGTCGACCTTGCAGGATGGGGTGTCTCTGTGCGGCTTCACGTCGGTTCAAATTTTTCAGTGACTATAGCCCCAAAGATCCGTCAGATGTCGCCGCCCCCAGCCGGGCCAAAATGCCGTCACCACCTATTCATGCACCGGGGTTCATGTGTCAGTGCCGCAATGTATCACTCTGATAATGCCGGTGCACTTAGGTCCATCCATGCCTTACTGCGTCACTTGGCTTGATGGCTGACGATGGTGTCTCGAAATGTTACCCCCCTCCTCCGCTTCTAATCAACTGGTTATGTGGCCTTGCCAATTGCCCAGTCGCCGTGTGGCACTACGCTAGCACTGAGGCCAGACCGGCCCCACCACCCCCCTCTCAACCCGTTCAATATCCACGTTCCCCTTTCACTTGCGGGCTGGGTCTATGGGCTGTAGGTTGCAGCTCGTTGTTCTGTGCTAATATGGATGGGGTCATTGTCCCCAGCTGTATCGCCAATTGCTGCCACCACGTCTGAGGAGGAATCTCCAACCGGAGGATTCTGCCCGCTCCTCACCTTCCCATCCACACCACTCTTGCCGGTTCTTTCTTCCTAGGTAGGCGGTGGCCCCTGTCTGGGGTATCGCCGCCCGCCTCCGCCTCTGTTCGGCTTCTGCGCTGGGCCAGAGGGGTGGGGCAATGTGCACGGTTCTGCGCTACAAGCCTTCTCTTCGGGGCCGCTGCCTCTCTCACCCTCGCTCGCTGTCTGCTTTTCTTCACAGCGCGTCACGTAACTGCCGTACCGGTCCGGCCCCGGCAATCACTTCCTGGCAGAGCCACGAATCCGGCTCCGGCCTCTTCAGCTTCTCCACTGGGTAAAAGGGAAGGGGGAAAGGCGTCACCCCTCCGCGTCCGCCTTCCGGGCCTTCTTCTCAGGGGGCCAACATGCTTGCCATCCGCTACCACTCCCAGCGCTCGGCACCGGCCCAGTCTTAATGTTTACTCCCCGGCAACGGCGCAGGCTCGGTCTCAGTCCTGGGGGAAGCAGCACCCTAGGATGGATGCTTTTGTGCACTGAACCACACCAGATACTACGGATTGATGCCGAATGTTAGGGATGGCAGGAGGGCCCGCCGCGGAGCTACCGATCTATGCTGCAATCTTGGCTGACGCCAAGCCACGCCCCCAAGTTAGATCATCCTTGTCAGCTATAACATTGCCCGGGGGAGACAGTAATGTTAAATCCATACTCACAGTATGTGTCCCCGTGGAGGCATTGGCAGTCGTTCCCAGTTCCAAGCGATCTGCGACAGGCGCCTCTGTGCAACCTGCTTTCTTCTTCCCTGCTCCCGCTAACCGCCCGGTAAAGATCTCCGGGATCAAAGGTTACTTTTCTTTCAACACGTGGATACTAGACTGCTGCTCCCTCACTTTCTGTTTCCTGCATGCTGGATCTTCCACGTCGCGTCTCTCCACAGGAGCAGTGATGTCATCCATTCTTTGCCCGGCCAGAGTTTTCTGGGCCAGAGACACCACCCACGTCCCCATAGGTGCTGAAGCCTCAGCGTGATCCTTGATGGGCTTACTCAGCTTTGGAGGCATCGAGAAGCTGAGTTGGCTCCTGACTCGGTGATTAGGCCCTCCAAGCATCTCCACAGCAACAAGGGACAAAAACGAAGTGAGCTCCCTACCTCCACCAGACTTCGGTTGGGCTTTTCCTCTGAGGTAAGACTGAAGTCTTTTTATGGCCAAGTATAACGCCGTCTGTATTATTCTCCTAATATAAGGGCCACCAGGGATATCTTATCATATTATAGCACAGGCTGGAGCTGCTGGCACTCGCAGCGTTCAAGCAGCCGCCATCTTGCTACTCCAAAAAATAATTTGCTTCTATTGTCTGCTTTCCAAAACTAGCCCTTGATGACACTTTACTGTCCGTCTGACAACTGAAACTAGGTGAACTATTAGTAATACTATTAATGATTCCATACTAATGGTAATAGCACCATGTTAGTTAATGTAACACCACAAATAAAGCAGTAAAACTGTTAGCAATAGCATTACAGTGCACTATTGGTGGTTGTAGTAACACTACTGTTAAGTGGGAGAGGAGAGGCCACTCATTGGCCTTGGCTGTTAGTTTTCCCGCGCAGAATGGTCGGTCCAACCATTCCTTATCCTATCTAGAAGTTCGGGCTGGACCACTCCTTTGGGGACAGGATAAATATCGATTTGCATGTAATAGGCACAGGCAAGCAAAATGCTGGAAGGGAATGGTGGCTGGCTGGAAGGTTTTACAGTGATAAAGAAGTGATGAATTAGTGATATATCAGTTATAAAGAAGAATAAAAAAGTGATACAGAAGTGATAAAGATGGATAAAGAAGTGATACAAAATTGATACATATGTGATAAAGAAGAGATAATAAGTGATAAAAAAAGGATAAAGAAGTGATACAGAAGTTATACATAACTGGTAAAGAAGTGATAAAGAAGGGATGGCTCAATCATTTGCATTCCACTACTAGTCTCAGTGAGTCAGTGGGACAGGTACGTTTAGGCTTTGTCCTGCGACAGGAAGACATGGGCATTGGTATCTAGAGCACTAAAATGCTGACTCTTAGCATGCTGCAGAGAGATGCAAAGATAGAGAGACACAGACGCTCAGAAAGAGAGACATTAATGAATAAAGAAATGCGGACAGAGAGAGCACACGTTCATTGGAAGGCATCTTGCCTCTAGAACTGACAACCACTTACTGCAGAAGTCGCAAAAAGTCATTGTGAGCTCCTGGAGTGGACAAAAGGGCTTTGGGGTTGGGGAAAGGTGTTCCTCTCCTGGGCAGAATGGCCTGGGGCTTGTTCCCAGCACCTTCCATGGACTTCAAAGGGTAGCCCGAGGGCTGTACCTAGCCCCTTCCTTACTTTAGAAAATGCCTACCCTGTCACTAGCAAATGCAGCTCACACCTGGGCATGCCTGGCCTTTGTTTCACCTGACAGATTAGAGCCAGGGGAAAGGGAAGAACTGACCAGAACCAGTTCTAAGGTTAGACAAAGGGGTGAATCCCACCCACAGCCTGAAACTGGGTATGTAGGTGGCACCCTCAGAGCCTGAAATCACAATACTCCTGAACCTGAGCGGCCTCAGAATACCTACAGGGACACAACAGGCTTTCAGAGGCCTCTCCTGCTTTTCAGCTGACCAGACCCAACTGGACCTGACCTAGTACCATCTGCCGGCCTCTGTGGGAGTGAGTCCTGCACTCGCTCCCCAAGTGCTATCCGCCAGGTCCTGGGCACTGTGCTACAGTCAAAGTGTACTCCCCTCCTCATCTTAAGGTTTCACCTAATCCGGCGCAGGATGAAGCAGTGCCTTGCATTGCAGCACCGCATAGCTTCTGATTGGCAACTTCACTGGACCTGACGTAGAGCGATTGTTAGAAATGGGGGTCTCTAGTTGGCAGAGGTAGGTACCTTTGTCCAAATAGGGACCCTTCTTCCTAGTCAGGATAAGGGAGTTACACTCATAAAATAACCCCTGCTCACCCCCTTGGGAGCTTGGCACGAGCAGTCAGGCTTATCTTAGAGGCAGTGTGTAAAGCATTTGCATATAACCAACAGTAATACAGTGTAAGCACTACAAAAGGACACCACACCAGTTTAGAAAAATATCCAATATCTTTATATACTTAAGACAAGACCAAAAACGGTAAAAATCCACAATACAGTACTTAGAAATCTTCCGTTATCAAAATAACCTTGAAAAACAGTTCCTTGAAGTCGATAGCTCCCTCTGGGGCTATCACGGCGTCGTGAACAAACAAATCCAAACAGTTCTGGCTGACCGTGGCATCGCGGGCCAGCTACGGTGTCGGGAAGACCCGCAAAACAGTACCTTTAGAAATGCAGGGCGTCGGCGACCTCTCGTTGAGCTTCCGAAAGCACGGCGTCCACAGACGTCGGTTCCGGAGGTCAGTGCAGAAGTCGTCAGGCCCTTGAAGACACACGCGTTGCAGATCGAACTCCTCGCGGTTGAGATCAGGAGCGCTGGCGTCGGCCGGCGTCGGCCGGCGTCGGGTGCAGCGATGCGAAGTGCAGCGGTGCAGCGTGCAGTGCCCTCAGGTCGCGGTGCGAGCAGCGGCTCGGTGGCGGCATCAGATGGCGTCGTCGGTGAGACCAGGGTCGTGGTGCAAAATGATGCGTTGCTTGTCGCGGTGCTGGCAGGTCACGGTGCAAGCAGCGGCGTCGTCGTTGCTGAAGCGCTGTCGTCGGCTGACGAACTGGAGTCGATGGCGCCGGCATCGGTAGGCCAAGGCTGCGGTGCGGGATGAGGGTGGTGCCTCGTGTAACATTACAAGCTGTAACCTCGAACCACGATGCAAGCAGCGGCGTCGATTTCGGCAAGGAGGGGCGTCGTCGGGGATACCAAGGCAGCGTCGTGAAGG